>VDFB02271358.1:478694618-478958524 GCA_007258455.2 Sequoia sempervirens | reverse complement strand
AGATTCATTATCATCGTCCTTGCTATTGTTTTGTCAAAGTAGAATACCCAGATGAATAGTAGTGCATTGGCGTGGAGAAATGGCTTCCTATCACTTTCAATCTTCTTTCTCTCTCCCATGAAAATGTGAGTTATTTCTTTATCTGCACACAGTAAATGAAAAGGATACCCTGACAACCCCTCACATACAGTAGCTATCAGCAATAACACCAACCCTTGCCAATTTAGTTCTATGGATTCACCTTCTTGTAGGCATTTGCTTTTATTACCATCACAACGATTTTATGTGCAGATCTCTTCATTGGTTGTTGCGCTAACTATTTGACAAATGTTGATTTTATCCTTCATATTAATATCATTAATATCACTTTGCATCCATGTGAGGTTTAAGTATATATATATATATATATAGGCTAGTTGTAGAATGAAGTGGCATCGCACGTAGACACTGGTAAGCAAGAGTCGTTATCCTCTATTTAAAATCGATAACTATTAAATTGTTTTTTTTTAAGGAAACCATCCTCTTACGTATGAGGTAATCCTCCTCCCATTACTCACATCACTTTACATTCCTTATATTACCCTTCAGTGTAATACATAACTTTATAGACCACCTTAAATCATGGAAATTTATATGTTAAAAAGTAGGTTTCATGTAACTAGATAAATGTGTTTTGCTTTTGATTATTTAGTGGGTGGAATTTTATAACATATTTATACATATGTTTTTTTTTAAAAAAGGGCATATATTCCATGTTTCTATAGAAGGATCCTAGTAAATGGTTATAAAAGAAGGATTCTTCTTTAATGGTCTCTCTTCCTTTTACTTAAAAAGAAAATAATAATACTATGAATATAAAGGGGATATATAGTTTATATTTGTTATGCATAGAAGGGAATTAATGTAAAAAAAAAAAAATTAACAGTGCATGTTACTTTTGATTCTTGTAATTTTTAAAACTTATTTCTTAGATTAGATTAAAATGGAAATAAATATGCTATTATTTATTTGTTTATCTAATTAAAGGGAGGTGATCAATTAAATTAATAATAATTACAAATAAATAAATAAAAATAAGAAAATTAATGGTTAGAGTAAATTATAAATATCTTACTATAATAAAGTCAATTTTTTGTTAATCAGTGGTAAGTATGTACTTATAATTATCCTACAATTTTGTTTGTTAAGGGTGTAAATATGGTTAGTAATAAATTAATAATTTGTATGGACACCAACTTGGAAGTTGGCATTAATAGTATATTAAATTTATGAAATAATTTTGAGTGACATTAACATGGCATAATCATGTAAGAGTAATAGGAGTAATATTATTGAAACTTTTATAGCTGGGTAATTAACAATATTGGTAAGTGCAAGGTTACATCCCTTTGCATGAGTGATAATATCAATAATGAATTCTTCTTCCTTTTTTATCACTAATAGAATTTGGTGATAGTAACATATACCTTAAGGATGAGACTAAAATCTTATAATAATACTAGCATTAATGTTAACTAATAAAAGTGGCATGAAAGTAAAAAAAAAATAGGGTTAAATATGGGTGGAGTATAATAAACCATTCTAGCATACAACTATGACTTATAAGCAGCTATTTTAATCTCATTTGGACCTATGATGATAGTATCCTGCGAGTGTACCAATAACCATCTTATTAGTAATATTAAAGGAATCAAAAATAAATTTAGCACCAAAGATATTGGAAATATAAAGAATAGTACTAATACAAATGTCAAGTGGAGATTTGGTTAATGAATGATTCATCATGAGATTTTGGTTTGGCTATTAGAATTGTAGTTCTCTCGATAATCATATATAGATACATATAACAATAATAATGATAATAGTGTTAACGTTATTTTGGTATATATAACAATGTTTATAGTAGCGTCATAAGTAGCGTAGGTATCCATGACCAATCTTAAACTTGCATGGAGGATTAATATGAATTGTATCTATACTTGGTATTATCACCTTAGCTATGGATTACATTAGAAAACTATAGGTTTAGGCTATTGGGTGGCATTTGTGTTAACACATTTAACAAAAATCCCTAGTTAAAAAAAAAATTGTTAGGTGTTTCTAGTGAATTTTTTTTGGGGCATGACAGATTTACCAGACCTCTTTTCCAAAATCTAGTAATATGACCAATTATGTTGTAATTGTAGCACACCACATTTCTTTGTCCAAACTAGTTGTTCCACTAATTTTCTCTTGATTTGCACTAGTTAGCAATATGGTCAAATCTATTGCATGTATAACATCTGACATCTCTATAAAATTTGTTCATCACATTTCTACATTCATTTGACTTATGACCATACTTGTTACAATTAAAGCACTAACGAGAGAATGATGGACCACTTTACTTTCTTCTACTTTTGCATTAACTCCCCATATGACCAAATTTATTGCAAGTAAAACAATAACCATTGAGCCTCTGAGCATTAGGTTGTCTTACTAGATACCTTCTAGTGTTGTTCATCTGATTTCCTTGTCTGGATATCCTTTATCTAGATTTGGAACTTTCTCCTTCCTCATATCCAAGACCTCACTTGTCACCATCAGTCATTTGATTTTTAATTAGTTCATCAAGCTTGGTTGAGCTAACCTTGAACTTCTCCTTGAATTCAATTGCAATAGCAAGTTCATCTTTGAGATCAACGATGTGCTTTTCAAGTTCTTCCTCATTATTTTTGGATTGGTCCAACTCAAGTTCCAACTGATTGAATTCACTAGTAATTCAACTGCATTCTTTAGATTTTTCTTTCAAGGATTGTGCAATCTTCTCTTCATTCTTCTTTATGTCTTCAATTTCCTTGGTCATCCTCATCATAATAGATTCCATCTCATGCTTTAGGACTATATTTTCTCTGGAAAAATTTTCACATTCTTTTGTTTTTTCCTTCAAGACTTGACTGAGTTTTTCATCTACAATGCATTTACTGTCATCCTGCTTGATTTGATCACAAAGTTCCCTTCTCTTCTCCCTGGACTTATTGATTTTATCTTTCAATAACTCAATGAGTCTCTCAGCATTCAAAATATTTTCTTGCAATTCTTAGACTTTAGATTTTGACTAATCAAGATCATCTAGGGCTATAGACACTAAAATTTGGTCTAAGCCTACGACTTCAATTTCTTCATAATTCATATTTTCATGGTCATGATGAAATAATGTTAATTATTTAATTACTTTCTAAAGTCCTTATTCATCTATTAATTAAATAAACTTAATTATTTAATTAATTCACACTATCTTTATTCTATCCTCATTAATTAAATAAATGTCATTTATTTAATTACATCACTAATTAACTTTATTCTCCTTCTTAAATTAAATAAATTATTATTTAATTTATCTTTATTGTATTTTCAACTATAATTAAATAAAAACTTTAATTATTTAATTATTCATTTAACCTTTTCTTCACTCAATTAAATAAATCTTACTTATTTAATTAATCCTTAAAATGTCAAATATTGAATTAAATAATCATTTAATTCATAAAAGGCAATTTTTAACACATTCCTCTATATTTAGATAAATGTTTAAGTTATCTAAGTATTCATTGCCACTTGACTCGAGATCTATTTAAATCTGTCACTTATCTCCTGATTTAATGATTGATTGTATTTCACAAATGAACTCTCTATCTTAATCCATTAGTTTTCTTGTTTTAATTCTTCTGCATGCACACATTTATTAATTAAATAACTTTATTTAATTAATTTAATTCATGTGTGCATTCAAACAGATCATTTATGTTAATCTATCTTTATCCTTTTCATGCAATCTTTATTCTTCTAATTTTTGAATACTTTCAACTAGAGATTAAATCATTATTTAATCTTGATTTCAACATTTCATCTTTTTATCACTCATGTCAGTACTAACAGTTATCATAATGTATGTCAAATCCTTTAATCTAGATAATCCATTTATCTTTTAATCTTGGCCTGTCATTTGAATGATCAATTTTCTATAAATTGATTTGTCTTTCATCATTTCACTCCTCCAAAAATTGTATGAATTTTGGAGCATTTACTTGTTAATCTTTGATATTTTTCTCTAATCACATCTATCAAGGCTATAATTGCACACTTACTAAAAATATAAGGGCAAGAAAACCAAATCGGCAAAATGGAGAAGAACAACAAAGGTTATCCATGGAGTTACATCAATCTTTGGTGAGATTGCTTTATGTTTTAGCTATTTCCTTTGTTCTTTGTTGTTTAACTTTAGATTGCATTAGTGTTTATAAGCTTTGTGTATTTCCTTAATCTTTTAGTGTTTTCATGATGTTACATTGGTGAACCTGACATGAAGATACATTCTTCACAAATCCGTACACATTTTGTTCAATTTATGTAGGTATCGTATGACCCGATGCATCTAATAGACAAAACGAAACAATTGATATTACAAAACGCATCTATTGAATACAATGACTCATCTGACAAACTTTGATGCATATGTGGATTTTCACGATGCACTTGACTGGTGATAATCCATGATGCATCTACTACTTTGAATGACACATCTGATTGGTGAAATTTTTGGGTTCAATTTTTTATTTTTTATTTTTTATTTTTTTATTTTAGCTAATTGTTTGGTTTGTAGCATGTATTTTAAGGAGTTAACATAGTGTTTACAGGACATATCATAGAAGAAAAGTTTTCAAAACCCTTTTTGTAGGATGACCGAAAAAGATCAATCTGAAAACTACTAATGAATTTTTATGTGGGGTGTGTTTCAAAAACTTTATTTTTGAAACATATTGTTTGGGAGATTAGTAAATTGTCATTTGTGTTTAAAATTTACTATTGTCTACTCTGTTTGGTGTGAAAGCATGCTCTATTATTACCGTCACGATTCGGTATATCAAAGTATCCTCTCCCCTTGTACATTCATGTGATCCTGGGTGTAAGAGAACTGGTTACTAACTCTAGAAATTAGGTCTATCTTGGTGGGAAAAAGTACTCACCCCAAGATGACTCAGATCGGTCACACACTGGACCCAAGTGACTTTGAGCCAATATATAAAAGTGGGTTCTTGAGGAAAGCTCAAGAATCATGAGTATTGTTCTGACAAGAAGGGAAACAATGGTCTCTCACTGCATGGATGATACCCCATGAATGGAATGCTCGAATTAAACACCTTGTTTTTAGTAAGCCAAAAAACCTCTATTTATTGGTGCGATAGTTTGGACTTGTGAAACAGTCTCACATTTTTATGGTTCATTGTAAAGATGAGAAGTATGGCATGGGAGTTTCATGGGTATTATAGCTTGGCTACCTTGAATGAAGTGTTGAGCTGTGGAGGGGAGCCAGTGGGGTCAAGCTACTAGTCATCCATGTTGAATAAGCATAGCTGGGGAAACCCAAGTGAGAACTCAGTAAATACTATCCTACACAATCTAGGATTGTTCTTGTCTGGATTAAACATTCTTTGTGTCAAAATAAAACTAAAATATTTTTTTTTTTGTGTTTTTTATTTACCAAAACTTAATCTCAAAACATAGTCAATTTACACTACAATTCACTGAAAAACCACAACTCTTCACTAGAAAGACGCAACTGTTACTTAGAGTCACATCGATTTAAACTAGAGTCGCATCTATCAGAAAATAATTCCAATTTACTTAGATTTGTATATGTTAGAAACTAAGTTTGAACTTGTGTCGCATCTATCAAAAACTGAGTCCAATTTGTATGCCCCAGAATCTGAGTCACATTTGTTTACACTTGAGTTTCATTTGTTAGAATAGCTCACATTTTCCTAGGATAAAACTGCATCTGATATCTTAGTCGCATCTATCATTACTATGTTACTGGAAAACTTGCAATTGATACCTTTTGTGATGCATCTGAATAGGTGAGTCACATCTACAGTCTAGAACAACACATATGCCCCTATAATAGCACTGATCTACATTTACCAGTACATAGCTAAAGTTTTAAAAACCGCATCTAATCAGTCCAAAGTCTCAATTGATACCCTGAGTTGCATTTGCTTCAAAAAAAATTACATGTGTCTGATACCTAAAATTGAATTTACCAAAAATCTACAACTGAGAAAGAAAACCACAACTGTTAAATTATGCAACGCATTTGCCCGAGTATCAAAAAACCATAATTTATTATCACAGACTGAGAACAAACAATCAAACTAGTATCTTACTTATCCTGTTTCACTGATTCTTTGACAAAAACCAGAAAGTTTTCTCAAAACTTACACAATTACATCCTTTAGGAATCATTCATTCATCGCAATAGGTACCCTATTCATACATCTTACTTTCATCTGAAGGGTCTTTATTTCCTATAGAGAGATCATATCTTTTAGATTTTAGGATAGGAACCTTTCACGCTTTGGATAAACCCTTGATTCAAAAAACATTGTTATTGAAGCTAGTCATCATATCTTTTGTCCTACACATGAATCCTTCCATCTCATTAGTCAAGTTTGGGAGTTCACCTTGTCTTTTAGTCCTAGTCCTACGAGGGTTCCTTATCAAAACTAAATTGAAACCTAGGTTAAGCTTTAGCTGATAGATAGCCTCTTTTAGAACCTTCCAAATTGATCACTTAGACCTTTCTATATTTAGATATTGTCATCCTAGAATAGTGTCATCTTAGATATCCCTTAGTTACAGAGAAAATACCAAAAAAATAGTTGTATACATCCACCCTATATATTCAAAAAATTCCAAAAACATATATTAGATTCATACTATCCATAGACAGCTTTTACATCACTTGCACTTTGAGATTACATCACATGGTTGAAACAAGATTGAAAGGGAAAGAAAGAGAAAATATGGTTGATCCAAACAATTTCATCAATCTGTTCACAAACCCATTTGTAGGGGCAGCTTCATCTAGACCTCACAAGACTTTGTTAGTGAATTTTTTTACTAGAGACACACAAGGATATGTTGTAGCGAAAGACATGGATGTTGTTGCACATGACCCTGAGTTTTCTTCCTTTGTATATGACTATCTAGAAAATTATCCTCAATGATACTTAGCCAAATTGCTATCAAAAGGTACTAAACTACCTCTTGGTTTTGATATTCATACCTTACAAAGTGCATCTACCTAGGGAACAAACACCACTACCACTAGGGCTACTATACCCCAAGTGACTACTGCTATACCATCTAGAGGACCTACACAGAGCGATTCAATAATACATACAACTCCATTTGGTATGCTTACCTTGACATGGAGGCTAAATTTTACCATATGGGTGTAATCATCCAATCCCTTCGGTCCTTTTGTTGGGAAAAAAAATATAGAACATCAGCTCCTATACCAAGTGTCAATGTCACTAGAACTATTCCATAGGTAATAGTTATTCCTAGTTTTCATGTCGCTAGTACTATAAAACAGATTAGGGTTTCATAGATAGGAGGCATACCCTCTTTCCAATATGGAAACTAACCCAACACTTGATATATTTTGAGTTAAAATCCATTTTCACAAACTCTGAATCAAAATCAATTTTCACAAATTCTGAATCAAAATCCATTTATACAAATTCTAAATCAAAATCCATTCTCACAAATTTTAAATCAAAACCCACTCACTAACATTCCAAATGCAAACCCGCTTTACATACCCACATTTAACCAAAACCCATCACACAACACTAGATTCCAAAACACGTACATAGATCCAAATAATCTAGCTAATACATCATTAACTCAAGTTGATGTCCTCTAGACACAAATGCATGCACTTCAAACATAGATGGATGACATGGTAGTTTCAACCAAGAAAACCTTTTCAGCAAAGGATTTATGCCCATTTCCCTTTGATAAATCATTGTACATCACACCTTTCCCTCATGGGTATGCCATACCAAACTTTCCCAAATACAATGGAAAGAGAAATCCAATTGAACACATAAGGGAATTTTCCATGATCTGCATAGATATCACCTATGAGACTCTTTCCGAGAAGTCTTGTTGGAATTTCACTAGAGTGGTTTTTAGGTCTCGACAATGGCATAAAATTATGGGGTGAACTAGTTGAGAAATTCATTGAAAAATTCCCCTTTAACATCGAACACAAAATAAACATAGCAACCTTGTGTCATACTACACAAGACGAAGGGGAAATTTTATTGCTTTCTTCTAGAGATGGAGGACTATACCCAATCAATGTCCTATCAAGATACCTAAGAAACAAAAGGTCACTATATTCCAAGAAAACCTCAACCTAAAATTGAGAAGTAACTTAAGGGTACATTGTTGCACATCCTTTATAGAACTAGTGGAAAAGGGGCTCATACTAGAAAAATATCTCATTGAAAAAGGAGAACTTAAGACACAAACATCCAATAGAAATCCAACTGTGCAAAACACCCCCAATGACATAAACAAGTTTTGGTCTCAGAATAAAAATGTTACTAATGATGGGATGGTTGATGCTAAAAATTTACAAGTAGGATCAATCATCATACTTAGAGGAAATAACCCCTCTACCAACACACTTAACGCCATCAACCAAACCTCCAACACTACCCAAAATACCCGATGGTCATAACAACAAAAAAGGTTTCAAAAACATGAATTCACTCCCCTCGGGGAACCCATAAAGTTAGTCTTCAAGAAACTATTGCAACACAATCTTATATAGCTTCAAGAGACAAGATAATATGATCCATGGAAATTCAAACCATCTTGGTGGGATGATAATGCCTTTTGTGATTTCCATCAAACAAAAGGACTTAATCTACAAATTTTTTGTCAAATCAAAAACATCATACAAGAATTTTTCAAGAACGAAACTATTCAAGTCAATGGACAAAAACTTACATCTTCCTACACTATTCACAAGGTTTTTCTAGATCCATTACATGACCATGGGAAAGGAAAAGCCCCTAGTTTGGGTAACAAAACCAATACTTTTGCCAACTATGCTAGTTTCAAGCATGATTATAGTGGCCCCATCATAAATCATATCCAAGCCATCATTGACCATGTCAATAACATTACCATAAATAAAAATTTCAAGTTTGTTGTTAAAACTCATCAGACCAAGATCACCATCCAAGGCCCTCCATCACATTAGACACCATAGACTTCCAAGCCACATTATAACTTGATCAATTGGGGAAGACCCCAACCAAAATTTCCATTTTGGAACTGTTGCATATCTCCCTTGAACATCGATCCACTTTAGATAAGGCTTTACAAAGCACGACTATTCCTAATGATCTTGATGTTAATCATTTCTAGGAAATTGTGGGATACTTCTCCAATAATCATCATGCCACATTCTTTGAACAAGACTATGCAACCGAGAAGACAAATCATAATGACTCACTACATCTTGAAGTCCCTATTGACAAAACCAAAGTTAGGCGAGTTATGGTAGACGAGTGAGTAGGGTTAAATCTTTGTACTTTAAAATTGATTAAGGAATTAGGTTTCTTAGAAGCATGTGTAGACACAACCAAAAGCATTGTCATTAAGGCTTATGGAAATGAGGAATGAAAATCAAAGGGGGTGGTATCACTTCCTATTAGAATTGGTCCTACAATTATGGAGACAAAATTCCAAGTCTTGGATCTCACCCTTCCATACAATCTTCTACTAGGCAGACCATGGATTCATGCCATGAAGGTAGTCCCTTCCGCATATCATCAATGTCTAAAATTCCCTTACAATGGCACTAAAATAACAATAGATGGTGACCCACATCCATTCCAATATTGCACCAATCTACGAGAGACACCTCAATTCCAAGTTCCTGTAAACCAAGAAGCCTCATCATCCAATTCATCTTATTATGTCAATCCATCCACTCTCACTAGAACATTCACTTCTCCATCATTACCTTCCACATTGAAATCCAAGACAAGGGTTTTGGATAATATCACATGAAGATTATCCATCTAATTCCTCCTAAATCATATGGTTTACCTATGACAGATAGGAGACAATCACTAGTCACCATAGACATTCCTCCCTCAATAACCTTTACAAAATGGGGAGAATTAAGCAAAGAACCCATACATGCTGAAGACGTGACCACTTGGTTGTATAGAGAAGACCCCAAAGAACCTCCCCCACTTTCTCACATTCCTATAGATCAATATGGCAAAGGTTTCACAATCATGCAAAGCAAGGGATATAATGGACATAGTGGCTTAGGCTTAAATCAAGATGGGAGAACTAAACCAATCATTGTTTCAAATTGGTTGAAAGGCTTAGGGCTTGGGTTTTAGCCAATTCAGATTAGCATTCCTAGTACAACATCACCTTTACTTGAGGAAGTAAGTGCTTCATAAGATATCGAGACATTCAATGAACCATCTTATCAACCCTACTCTGATTCCCTTGACTCAAACAAATATGAGTGGGATTCTCTATCCTCCACCTCTGCCATGGACCTTGATAAAATGTTTTGAGAACTTGGCTTAATGTTGAAATATTCACCAAATCCATTGAATTCTTGTCCACCAAAGAATATGACAAAAGAGGAATGGTTTAAACATTACTATTGGGAATCTCTTGATCCTACCTCTTGGGAACCTGATAAATCCATTTTAGATAACCAAACCTTGGAATTAGGCCCACCTCAGAATCCATCTAGACCCAAGAAAAAGAGAAAAGAGGAATTGGTACAAAACTTTTGTGACTACTTGAACAACTCAACTTTTACCTTGACCCCATTGAACTTTGGAAACTCTGATGATGACATGCCTTTAGTATATCACCAACTCATTGATTGGGACCAACAAGACACACCCGTCTTAGACATTTTTGAGAATGATGAAGTGATTGCTGAGTTCCTAGGATTAGGAGAAGGCATACCTGGTGGTGATCACAAGGCTGGATTTACCATTGATCTGGAAAACAAGGCATATTTTGGGGAATCATTTCAACCCTCCAGTCACAAAAAGAAGAAAAATATTGAAAAAAATAAAAATGATGAGTCTTTGGGTGAAAACCAAAAGGCACCTTTAGACAATGAAAAAGTAAAAAATAAGCACACATCTGAAGGTGAAAACCTCTCTAAGGCACCTAAGGATGGAGGTTTGAAAATTCTCCTTGTTGCACAAGAAAAGTCACCCATGCTAGTTGAAGAATCAATGGAAGCTAACATAGGTATAAAAGAGAATCCCTAAATGGTATATTTTGCAACATCATTGACTAAAGAAGAACAACCAGAATTCTGCAACTTCTTTACACAAAGACAAATTAATTTTTCCTAGTAATATGTAAACATGCCTAGGCTAGATCTTGAACTTGTACTACATCATTTTCCCTTACAACCAGGTGTAAAACTAGTGAAATAGAAATTGAGGAAAATACACCCACATATTGCTTTACTAGTCAAGGTTGAATTGAAGAACTATTAGACGTTTGCTTCATTAGATCAATCGTCTATGCAGATTGGATTTCCAATCTTGTACCAATCACCAAACCAATAGGGGGAATTTGTATCTACACAGATTTCAGAGATATAAATAAAGCCTGTCCTAAGGATGATTTCCCTTTGCCCAACATTGACATGATAATAGGCATGACTGCATGCTATGAGATGTTATCCCTTATGGATGGATTTTTTAGGGTATAATCATATCAGGATTGCAACCAAAGACCAACCTAAGACAACTTTCACATGTCCATGGGGAACGTATTTTTGTAATGTCATGCCCTTCAGAGTCAAAAATGTTGGAGCAACCTATCAGTGTGCCATGACCACTATTTTTCATGACATTATACACACTCTTATGGAGGATTATGTCGATGACCTTATTGCTAAATTGTTGGCAGGGGCTCATCATTTAGAGGTCTTAGACAAGATATTTCAAAGGCTAGAAGAGTATAAAGTTAGACTAAATCAAAAGAAATGTGTGTTTTGAGTGAAATCAAAAAATATTTTGGGTTATATCAATTCTAGAATGGGCATTGAAGTGGATCTGGCTAAGGTAAAAGAAACCATAGAATTTTCTCCACCAGCTAATCTTAGCTAGCTAAGGACATTACAAGGGAGATTGGAATCCATCAGAAGATTCATATCACAATTAGAAAATAAGACACATCCCTTTCAACATTTACTTAGAAAAGGAATACCCTTTGTATGGACAAGTAAATGCTAGGAAGCTTTTCAATTAATTAAGGACTATCTACTCATACCACCAGTCTTAATGCCACCTATTGAGGGACGACCACTGATTCTCTATATTTTAGCAACCAATTCACCACTTGGAGCATTACTTGCACAAAATGAAAATGAAGGTCATGTAAGGGTAGTATACTATATTAGTCATACTTTGGTAGGTTATGAGCTTAACTATAGTGCCATTGAACATGCTTGTATTGCGGTATTATTTGTTACTCAAAAACTAAGGAACTATATGCTAAACCATCAAACAATGCTGGTTGCGAAGATAGATCCTTTAAAATATCTTCTGAGCAAAGCAACATTAATAGGGTGACTATCCAAATGGGTTATAATACATAGTGAGTATGATATATAGTATGTAGAGAGAAAGGATATTAAGGGACAAGTCATTTTTGATCAGTTGGTCGATGCACCGATACAAGCAGATCACCCTTTAGTTGAAGATTTTCCTGATGAGTTCATATTCGCCATTGACACAAATAAAACATGGAAATTATACTTTGATGGATCCCATACAAATCATGGCTTAGGGGATGATATCCTATTTATTACACCACAGGGTGATTCTATCCCTAAGTCATTTAGGATTTCCTTTCCATGTACCAAAAGGATAGAAAAATATGAGGCTTTTGTGACAGGATTACACATGGCAGTCAAATGGAAGATCAAGAACCTACAGGTTTATGGTGATTCTAAACTGGTAATCCGATAGGTAAATGATGATTATGAGACTAAGGATGAAAAGCTTACTCCCTACAAATGCATGGCCAATAGTTTCAAGGAGTACTTTGACAAGGTTGACTTTCATCAAATACCTCATGTTCTAAATAGGGAAGCAAACATCATGGCTACTATTGCTTCACTCCTTGACATACCAAGCAACATGCCTAAGTTTGAGTTTTTGGTAGAATAACTTTTGGTCCCTACCTATGACATCCCAGATTCGAAGATGGTATGTGATATTGTTGGTCCCAATTCCACATGGTATAAAGATATCTATGACTACCTCCATCCTGAAATCATACCCCCTAACCTTTCTAATAACCAATGTAGGACATTCCTTTGCAAGTCAGCCAAGTACACCATCATCAGAGACACCCTATATATATGTGCCTTAGATAATAACCTACTCATATGTATCAATACTGACAAAGCACAAGCAACCTTGCATGAGGTACACAAGAGTATATGTGGATCCCATTCTAGCGGTCCTACCTTAGCTAAAAAGATTATGAGATTGGGTTACTATTAGCCTACCATGGAAAAGGACTCATATGTACTTGTTAAGAAATGTCATCAATGTCAGGTACATGGAGACTTGAAACATGCACCTGTGTAGGAGCTCTGTCCCATAATGTCACCATGGCCCTTTTCCCAATGGGGACTTGACCTCATAGGTAAGATACATCCCACATAATCCAATGGCCATAAGTTCATCATTACTGCTACTAAGTATTTCACCAAGTGGATTGAAGCTACTCCCATGATCTACATAATTGACACATGGATCTCTAAGTTTATCTTGAACTATATCATCTGTCGGTATGGTGTTCCTCAATCCATTATCACAGATAATGGTTGTCCATTCAAGAACTAAGAATTTTGCCATCTCTGTGAAGAGTTACATATCCAACATCATTTTTCCACCCCATATAACCCTCAAGGTAATGGCTAAGCAAAGGCATCTAATAAAACTATCATCAAAATCCTCAAAAAAACTATCAATGATGCTGGTCATGATTAGCATTTACAGCTTAATCTAGCCTTGTGGGCTTATCACACAAGCATCCATACTCCCACTAGTGCCACTCCATACTCTTTAATATTTGGTTCCAAGGCCATTCTACCTATTGAGGTTGAGATTCCCTCCCTAAGGATATCTTTGAAAGAGCACATTGGTGATGAAGAGTACTGAGTTTCAAGACTACATGAGCTAGAATTCCTAGATGAATGAAGAAAAAAGGCATTAGATCATCTCCAAGCATATCATAATCATCTTCATTGTACCTACAATAGGAAATTCTTGAATAGAAACTTTGACATTGGTGGCTTGGTCTTAATGGAGAATCCTAAGAATCAAGCTGAAAGAGAGAAACTAGGAAAGTTTGAACCTAACTAGTTAAGACCTTACATTGTCATAGAATTCTTTGGATTAGGAGCATATCAACTCTCTACTCCTGAAGGAGAACCATTGTCAACACCTATCAATAATCTTCATCTGAAGAAGTTCTACACATAGCTTCTAAAAGCCCTGTCTTAATTATCAAAAATACAAAAAAATTAGAAAAAATCAAAAAAATGTTACCTAGGTGAAAACCTGGTAAACAAGCATCTTGGTAACATAAAAAAAAAATCAAAAATCAAGAAAATAGTGAAAACAAATAAGTCATCCAATAGTGAAAACCACCTCGGTGGCATGTTGGATAAGTGCCATGGTGAGAACCTGGCAAAAAAGCACCATGTGTACTTGACTCTGCTCCTTTGTCTATCATTATTCTAATATGACTTCCTATACATATCGCTTATCCTTGTACATATTTCTTACCCCTGTACATATTATCTATCCTTGTACATATCACCTATATTTTTCATCCATCGCTTGTACATACCATTCATAATAAATGGTAGTCCTTCCCATAACTTGGAATGATTTACATTGAGTGCATTTCATATCCCCCATCCTATCCTATTCATAATCAATAGGTCTTATACTCGACTGGGGGCAAGCACTTGACTTGCATCATATTGTTTTTTACATTGGCTATCCGAAAGATGTAAAACCATAAAAAATCCAAAAAAATTATAAAATATCTTGAGAAAATCCAAAAACATCAAAAAATTTAAAAAATACAAAAAAATTCAAAACAATTTCCAAAATATCAGAAAACGGATTCAGAGTTAGTCACACTTGTCAGTCTTTCTCATTTTTCGAACTACATTGCCTCTACAACTTGACATAGGCAAGGCCATCTACTAATGTGCCCCTAAGGCATTAGGTTAGTCCTTTTAGGTTTCTCTGTATAAAATCATGACTCAATCCATATGTCTATATGACAAGGCCATTGGTCATGTTGAACTACGAGGTCTTTGTGTGTATAACATAGGCAAGGCCATCAATCAATGAGCCCCGAGGAAACACTAGATTAGTCCATTAGGGTTCATCACATTCACTACCACACACATTTGATATCTTCATATAGTTCAATCATTTTGTATTCATTCTTGTTAGTCAAAGTCTAGTTGAACTATGAGGTCTTTGCATGTATAATGTAGGCAAGGCCATCAATCGATGAGCCCCTGAAGCCACACTAGGTCAGTCCTTTAGGGTTTTTCATCACACAAAGTCAACTATTAGCACATCATATCAGGTCACACATCAAAATATCAACAAGCCAACAATCTACTCAAGTCCAATCAAACAAATTGTCAAAGAAACAAAGAAAAAAAATTAACTTATGTCTTCTATAGGATGTGTCTTTCCTAAAAACAGACATCATCAAAACAATCAACCTATATCTTATCCAGGATGAGTCCTTCCTAAATACATATATCAATAAAAAAATATGTGTTATATAGGATGAGTCCTTCCTACAATAGACACTGTTAAAAAATCAACATGACCTTACACAAGTTATCACATCAATGACATTAGACTCAATGTCTTATCTAGTATGTGTCTCTCCTAAAACCATGTCTTATCAATCAAACATCTTATCAATAAAAACAATCAAACAAAAAAATAAAGTTTTTGCAAATATTTTATTTGATTTTTGAATTTATAACTTGTTTATCTTATCATTTCATTTGAATTTATGATTGAAATCCTATTACTAGATTTCTTAAGGATGTCCCATGAAGGATTTAGAGAATCAATAATGCATTAGTATTCTGTTTTCTTTGACTGTTGTTTGTTGACTGTCTTTTAACTGTGGATTTTGAGTAATGTTACTAGCTTCCTCAAGGATGTCCCATGAAGGATTTAGAGGAGTGATGACATCTCATGACCCATCTTTTATTTGTTTTCTTTATGGGGTTTGTCTTGATAAAAATACTGGGGCAATTGTTCCCTTAGTATGAGTTAAGACAATCCTTGTCTATGACTATTTGTTGTTAGCAGGTGGATGACCTTGCACACCTTGATCTATGAAATATCATTGTGTTTGTCTCCATTTGTATTATTTACCGCCCAATGATGATAAAGTGCAAAGATTTTTGTGATTCAACAAAATATTGAAGATTGCTAATATTAACAACCATGTCTTTTATTATTCATCTTCTGTCTGCACTAACATTTCTTCTTTCTTGCATTATGACGAAGTCTTGTGACACACAAAATATAAAGCATCCTACATATGCATTCATGTTAGAAACATCATGTAAATATCATACATTATAAATCATACATATATCTTGCATTTTGAAAACACAGAAACATAGGCATCTGCCATATCTAGGAAATCATGGCATAATAGGTATTCATTATCATAGATTACATAACAAAAGAATTACATGTACATAAAAATTATAAATATATGCATCAAATTTTATCCATCATCTTCAAACATATGGCATCACATCTAGATAGAATTGTATATATAAAAATCACATTGCATCTCATAATCATAAATTGTATACATAACATACATTGATACCATAAGAAATCAATGCATACATCATCATATAGAATCAAAATTACATCATAAGCTGCATAAAAACATCATAAGGTAGATATGATCATCCATAACATAGGCATGTCATATAGACATAACATGCATAAATAAAAGAATGCATAATCATATATAGAACGACATATCATGAGAATCACCACCAAAATCATATATATATATATATATATATATATATATATATATATATATATATATATATATATATATATCTCAAAAAGTGTTACATTACAATGTCATAATGTATCAATAAATATGGAGCCCATAGGCCATATGATCAAAATACAATGTCCATCAATAAATATCAATACATGTCCCTATCTGGAACTCCCACTGCTACCATGACCAGAATGTGAAGGTGAATGATGGTGAGATCCTAATGACTTGTGTGCAGAAGGAGGCCTATCATATGGCCCTAATCTACGAGGTCCCTTGACCCCATTTGTACTCAATTTCCTACTGTGAGTCCTGCTCTGATAATTTTTGCTACGTGCGTGAGAAAAAATGGGAGCCCATCTCTTAGGAGGAACCTCTGCCTCATATAAGTCCATGTAATATGAAGCCCTCTCCACAATTTTGACTAACTCTTGTGCAAAGGAATCAACTGGCCCACTGCAAAGTGTTTTGATCTCTATAAATCATTGCTTGGTCTCCAATCTTTGAGCTATGGTATGGTCTCTATCCATGTTGGCCATGTCCCTCTCCATCTATAAGGCATCCCACTTTGACATTAATACCCTCATCCTCTCCTTCAAAGATGCTACCTAGGCATGCAGATCTGATGTATCCTAATCAATAAGACTTGTGTCATCCTATCAAGGCCTCTCCATCCCATCATCCTCTATCTCCTCCAAAATCCTGTCTCAGAGCTCACGCTCCTAATCATCCATCTCCTCCTCCTCCTCATCATCATCATGGTAGTCGGCAAGAAAACCATGACAATATACCTCTTCCTCCTCCCTAGCTATCTCCTCCTTTGCATGCTCCTCCAAAATTTCCTCCTTTGTTGCATGCTCCTCACCACCAACCTCCACATCAACCTCCTCCACACCTCTACACCCCCTGAGCATGGGAACATCCTCTCCCTCCCTCTCCTCCTCACATATGGGTGATAAAGGTAGGCCTTGTCCTCTATGACCACATCTCCCCTTCCCACCATCTCTTTGACCTCCTCCTCCTCCATCTCCACCATCACCTCTATCACCTCTCCCACCATGAACTTTGCCTCTACCACATCTACCTCGTGGTCCTATCCCATGCCTCTCCATAGGAGCATCTTGGTCAGGATTTGTGAATGACACTGGCCTATGAGTGGCCCACCAATGATCATATGCCTCTTTCATACCAGGATCTGCTGCTCTGCCTCTCCAACCCCACTATACTGGTTATAAAGTATCAATGTTTGCCTCTACAATGGCAACTAGAATCTCTGGTCCCCATAATGTCACCTCTCTAGAAGATCTCACATACTCTGCTCGACCTCGAGGATCATCCTCAACCTCTCCAAACTATCTCAATACATGATTTGGGAGGTGTCTCTCAATGATGTGGACATGTGAGACTATCTATCCAATCAAATACTATGTCTTCTAGTAGAATTTCAAATGACCGTCCTTGTCTAGCCACTGTGGGAAATCCATATCTGGTCTAGAAATAAACTGAACCATCATGTCGATGGCATGCATGTAGTATCTAGTATCACTAACATGTGTCTGCATGTTTTAACTCACATATCCAAAGGCATATAGTGATCCCTACTACACCTCAATTGTAGTAGTAAGATGGAAAATGGCTATGTGTTCCGATGCCCATACCATTAGGAGCGTGGTACCACAACTCATGGACTATGCCTCTCTATAGGCAATATCATGAAAATGGAAATATAACATAGCTAATAAACATGGCCCCAAGCATAAACCACCTACATCTCTAACATCCCTACAAGCATCTCCCCCCATCCTATAGAGAATCCATGACCTCGATGGTCAGGAAGAACTATACCTCTAATCAATGTACACAATAGACAATATAATCTCCTATATCTCTATGCCAACACATGCCATCTAATCTCGTAGTGGTCTATCCATAGCTGTCTAATGTCCTGGTCGGGATAATATCTACACATCTCCTTGAATCCCCTCTATGTATCATACATTACCCTATCCCCTCTAATAGGTAATCTCATAATCCTATACAGATCCTCTAGAGTCACTGCCATCTCACCAGTAGGTAGATGAAATGATGATGTCTCTGAATTCCACCACTCGCACAACACAGTCAACAATCCCTAGTTTTCCTGAATAGTGGGCATGAATTTCACATGATGCAAAACCAAGTGCCACAAAAATCATTTCTCCCTGCTCTGCAAACTATCACCAAAGCTGAAATTCAACGGTCTTGAATCTTTAGTATCTATAGGATCCAATACAACCTACAGTGGCATTATGCATGCCTCATGTAAGGATCAATAACCTATCCTAATCAAAAATTTCAAAATTCCCTACCAATCAAATGTGTCATTTCATTTTCAAATGCATTGCAAAATATCAAATACATCATTCCATTTTTCAAATGCATCTCAAAATGTCACATGCACCATCATAAAATGAAAATGCATTTTAAAAATTCAAATGTGTATAAATTTAGTCACACACAAAAAATCATCATTCCAAATCTCAAATGCATCTAAACAAACAAATGCGTCTCATATTCCTATATGTGCTACTATTAAATGCAAATGTGATGTAGAGATACAAATGTGTTGAAATTAAAAAAAATACATATAACTTTTAAAATCTCTATGCTAAGCTATGATGTGAAAATTCAAATGTGTTATTCTGAATGCAGATGCGTCAATTGCGAATGCACATGCAGTTTTTTTAAAAATGACCCATTACAAAAAAAGACATTAAATGCATCAAAATGTGTGCAAATTAAAATTTCAAAAACTAGTTTTGGACTACATACCGGGGGGCTTGTGTCTACAGGTGGTTTGAATGTCTAGATGCAATAAGTGCAATGATGTGTATGAAATTGGAGACATTGTTGGTAGAATACTAGAGCAAAAATATCAATTTTCTAAACTTGGAGGGTGAAAATGAATTGGATTTCCACCTCTTTTCTATTTATACCTAGGGTCTTTGGTGGCATTTTCTCCAACCTTGTATGTTGGCCATGTAAACCTTCAACTTATATTGACCCATACACATACCTAACACCTCAAAACTTATTTTGTCAACTCCACTACATTTCTGGCTATCAAATTGACTAATCGGGATTCTTTCCAATTTTTTTGAAATTTTTCAAAAATTTGTCAATTTTTCACAAGGGGGCATACCTTCACCTATTCCACACTAGGGCATTACTAGGGCATTTTTTTAATTGATTTTATTTGACACAATGCCAAAATGACATTGTATTAAAGAGGGGAAAAATGTAGACACTGAAATTTGGTCTAAGCCTACGACTTCAATTTCTTCATAATTCATATTTTCATGGTCATGTTTAAATAATGTTAATTATTTAATTACTTTCTAAAGTCCTTATTCATCTATTAATTAAATAAACTTAATTGTTTAATTAATTCACTTTAACATTTATTCATTTATTAATTTAATAAAATTAATTATTTAATTAATTCACACTATCTTTATTCTATCCTGATTAATTAAATAAATGTCATTTATTTAATTACATCACTTATTAACTTTATTCTCCTTAAATTAAATAAATTCTTATTTAATTTATCTTTATTGTATTTTCAACTATAATTAAATAAATACTTTAATTATTTAATTATTCATTTAACATTTTCTTCACTTAATTAAATAAATCTTATTTATTTAATTAATCCTTAAAATGTCGAATCTTGAATTAAATAATCATTTAATTCATAAAAGTCTATTTTTAACATATTCCTCTATATTTAGATAAATTTTTACGCTATCTAAGTATTCATTCCCAATTGACTCGAGATCTATTTAAATCATTCAGTTATCTCCTAATTTAATGACTGATTGTCTTTCATGAATGAACTCTCTATCTTAATCGATCAATTATCTTTTTTTGATTCTCCTGCTTGCACACATTTATTAATTAAATAATTTTATTTAATTAATTTAATACATGTGTGCATTCAAACATATCATTTATGTTAATCTATCTTTATCCTTTTCATGCAATCTTTATTCTTCTAATTTTTTAATACTTTTAATAGCGAATGAATCATTATTTAATCTTGATCTCAACCATTCAGCTTGTTATCATTCATGTCAGTACTAACAGTTATCATAATGCATGTCAAATCCTTTAATCTGGATCATTTGTTTATCTTTTAATCTAATCCTACCATTCGAATGATCAATTTTCTATAAATTGATCTGTCTTTCATCATTTTACTCCTCCCAAAATTGTATGACTTTTGGAGCACTTACTTGTTAATATTTGATATTTTTCTATAATCACATCTATCGAGACTATACTTGCACACTTACTAAAAATATAAGGGCAAGAATACCAACACGGTGAAATGGAGAAGGACAACATAGGTTATCCATTGAGTTACATCAATCTTTGGTGAGATTGTTTTATGTTTTAGCTATTTTCTTTGTTCTTTGTTGTTTAACTTTAGATTACATTAGAGTTTATAATCTTTCTATATTGCTTTAATCTTTTAGTGTTTTCATGATGTTACAAGGGCCATCATAAGTTGTTGTTGAAGACCACTTGAATCCATTGAAACACTTTTCAAGATATTCCCTAAGTTGTTAAACTCCTTTCGAGGAAGTAAGTTCTAATACAAATTTTTGGAATTGAGCAACACCAAGAGGAGGGTTGAGTCAGTATTATGCAATTTTTAACTTTATTAATCTAATCTTCAAAGCAATTATAACATTCAACCAAAATAAATATGCATGAACATAAAGCAAGCAACCACAACACCATAACAAAAGTATTTTTATGTGGAAACCCTATTAGGGGAAAAACTATGGTGGATGGCCAATCCATAATATAATATGAGTATACTCAAAAAGGTGTTTACAAAATGGGAATGCACTTACAATTAGGCTCACTGCTCAAATATAGAAAGGCTTACTTCCTTACAAAAGTTTAGAATACTTCGAAAAGATTTGAACTAAGAAATATAGCATCTACAAATGCTTGATTACAGTTCAGGTTAAGCTCAACAATCAAATTTTGGACCTTTTGTTTGATTATTCACTTCTACTCTATTCTACTTCAACTCACACCACAAAATCATTAATGCACGAGTGAAACTATGCATAATCACTATATTGATCTTCTAATATTCACAACATACATCAAATCACATCAAACATATATCAAAATGATATAATCGATTACATATATATATCCACTACAAGGAATTTAATCGCTTCATGTCAGCTTCGACAAAATAAGAAATATTCACAAAATGTCATCTCAAATCATCCATAATATTCAATGTGCATCCACAAGAGTTGGCCACAACATAGTGAGGACCCAAATCAAAATGCTCAAACACAAAAACACTTAAACAATAACTCCTCAAATATCTGTGACACACTATATTCACCAAGTCGGCCTTCATACACTGATGAACATAAAATTTTCCAACTAAACCTTCTAACTTCTACTCAAATTGATATGAGGCACCAAGATTTACAGATAACACAAATTATGCATTGAAAAATCTTCCCTAATATCCACAACATAGAATAATAACATAAAATATGCATATGAATCAAAGAACATAGATCTATCAAATGCTCTATTCTAGCTTAATAGATAATCACTGATCTTCAATATGTTTTCCAGTATGAGTAAATTACAATGTGTGAATTGACTAGCTGACAAGGGTTGCCAGTAATGACAACACCAGAAAGCATGTGCAGTGTCTCTTTCCAACAATCCAATACAATCTTCCACCTACACATGGATACAATAAACACATGAACAAAACTAACATATCATACTCTTTCAAGAAATATCTATGGGTATCTCCCTTATCTCCACTCTCATCTCAAACTTTACACAACAAAATTCAACATCTCAAGGAGTGTGGTGCTCTTCCTTATGTGGAAGCACCTAATTCCTCTACCTTATACTTAATTTTACTCTATTTGGCTCACCTTTCTCCTACACTAAGTGGGGGCAAGGGGTTTGATAGCCTTGTCCTCGTATGTCACTTGTTGTTTTCTCTTTTGACTAGTCATTAACCTTTCATGAACGTATAAGAGCAAGCTTGGGATGTAGACAACATGTCTTAAGATTAACTCACATGTGACATACTCCATTTCTTCATGACATAGAGTATTGAAAACATATGACTTGGCATAGGGATTTTCGAATAAGCTCTCATACCCTCTTCTACTTTAAAGTAATTGCTCACAGTAATGGTGTAGCAACCACTTTAAAGTGGGGGAATACATAGACAACATCTTTGCATAAATTTAATGGTGTGATTTTCATTTTTCTTGTGATGTGTCCTCTTCTTGGTGGTGTCATTGGGTTTGATTCCTTCCAAGGGTATATGATCAACTAAAGTGGCCTGATGCAAATGAGGCATCCCTTGGATAATGATCTAACACCCTAACTTGTCCTTTCTTGGAGACATTAGGCACAATGCTCCATAGGAAGAAGACCTTACATGAACAAAGAAAAATTACCTTTCACAAAATTCGTTACATATTCAAAAACATTTACAAAAAGAATTACATTGTGGTGCCTTATCAATGTTATCAGGAGCATAAATTTGGTATGGTTAGTATAATGGGAAGATGACACATTGGCATACCTTTTCTCATTATACGGTGGGAAGTTGACACACTGGCATGAATTTCTCACTAAACCACTTCTTTGGGACAACTCACCCTATGGATGACCTTATGTTCAGTGGCCCCAGAGTGAGTGTATTGTGGATATCTCACCCCATGGATGACCCAATGTTTTGTGGCCCTAGAGTGAGCACATCTTTTCCACCCTATTTTTCTTTCCTTTAGTTCTTTCCATTGCATGATTGCATATCTTGATGGTTTAACTTAGGATCTTGGATCCTGGGGGCTTGACTGCCTTCTTGATCTTTGTCATCCTTTGTCATTTGTATTTCTACACTCAGATCTCTCTTGAATGTCTACTTTATTGTGAGTTTGAAGCAAGTTCATCCTCTCGCTAAAGTGGAGGCTAAATGTACTGTAGAAAAAAGGGAAACTTGCTTGATTTGGGAATAATTGATGATAAATAGGACTTAAAGGGGCCCTGATTTAGTGTTGCGAGGTGTTTTACATGTCCAAATTAGGTCTTGGACCCTTGTAAATGCATTTATTGACGTTTTGTAGACGTGTTGTAAAGTGTTGTAAAATACTTTCACACCTCTCTAGACTTAATGAATCCATGTAAAATATATTTAATTGCATTTTCACAATCAATCTAGAAGGCTTGTAAAATAAACTTAATGTTAATCTAGTGTTGTAATATGTCTTACACATTCACATTGGATGTTGTTCCTTCCTAGGCTATGTGGACCTCATTTTAATGTTGTAAAGTGTATTTAATTACACCTTCACATTGAATTTTTTGTGCAAATCTCTAATTGACCTTTACATCATCATTAATAGGCCCCTATTACCCATATTGTGCATCACGAGGCATAATTGGATGAAATAACTACAAAGTCACTATATAAACCAAATTTTCTTATCTCCCAATATTCTAGTAGGAAGAATGGATCCTGTGGGACCTATTCACCATAGAGGGTGAATTAGTCCTATCCAGGTGGGACCCATTTTCCCTTGATGGTGAATGAGTCTCATTTGAGCCATTTTTGGGGTTTAAGTGGGAAAAATTAGGTTTTAAGTTTAATTTTTCTCCATGTTGGCCTTGGGGATCTAATTAACAAGAAAAAAAGGTGAATTTGCTATAAATACAAGCTTATTAACCCTAATTCATAACTCATCATAATAACTTAACTTCATTCATCATTTTTCTTCCACCTCAAGTCAAGCAAGCTAGGGTTTTAGCATTCTAGGTCATCAAGATAGCATTTTTAGAAATTCAAGGGTTGAATCTTCATTTGTTGTAGAAAATAAAGATCAATCATAATGGAAAGGTATTAACTCCATTTTATCATGATTCATTACTTTATTTCATCATTTTGATTTAATTACCTAAAAGGGGTTTGACCAAGGAAAACCCCCACACCCCAACAATCAACAAGTTTTTCCTTTTTACATGTGATTTGCAAGTCTTGTGTGCAAATTTAGCAAAGAAGAAAGGTGGAAAAGTTTTCATAAATTTTTCAAATCTATTCAAGGTGGTCAAAGCCCTAAAAGAAGCTTGGAGAACACTTATAGATCTCATTCTATGGTTTCAGATCCAACAACCTATAAGAATCAGAAAGGAAAATTGAAGGCTATAGTTTCCAACCCTAAGTTTTTAGAAATTCAGAGGTGGACTAATTCTCCATTATTGGTGAATTAGTCCCACTGGTAAGACACAAAAAGGGTTTTATAGATCTAAATACCTAGTATCCAGAAACTTGTTTTAACAGACTTTGTGAGAAACATGACTAATTCACCCAGAATGGAAAATTAGTCCCAGTGGGCTTTTCCAGTTTCCTCTATAGCATACTAGACCTCCATCCAACCTCTTTCCAACTTTTAGGTGTACACATTCAGTCCCATTCATTTTTGTTATAGTTTTCTTTCATTTCTAGGTCTTTTTATACATCATAATGTGTTTTCAAACAACTTGCATTTCAAAACTTTTGCATTAGTAATCAATCTCTTTTATCAGTTTTCTATATTTATATGATTGTATTCAAGAAAATTTCCATCATAATTACATTAGTTTTAGTGAACCACCTAGGTTTTTGGCCTATCTCTCTTCTTTTAGGTGAAAAACCCTAGAAGTGCAAGAGAGCAACATAGACCTAAAAATATATGGTTCAACAACTCATCTCTTTCTTTGAAAATGAGAGGATGCCCCTATTTATAGTTTTTTAAAAGTAGAATGAATAGTTAAGATTAATTTACAATGAATGGCTCAAATTCATTCTAGTCTAGGGTTTCAACTAACCCTAGAATTTACAATATAAAAACAAACTATTTTTTCTTTTCCTTATTTTGTCTTGTAGTCTATTTTGTCCTCTAGCTACTTTTGGAATTTTGAGCTATTTTAGCAAATGCTCATCACCTATAATAGGATTGTGCCATAGAAAAATGGTCCCTTGTCATTTTCATGGACTTTTAGGTCTTGTTTCATGGTGTTGGAACTATGTTTTGTGATTTCATGTTGTATCATGGTTTGAACATGCTTATTTAGGTACTAAAACTCAAAGAACGATGTCTTGTGAAGGTGTTTTGGAGTTTTGTAATACATTTCTACATTCTTCTAGACTCTATTTAATGCAATTCACCTAAATACCACCTTTTCACTCATCAAAAAGTCCTATTTTAAAGTGTTGTAAAGTCTTATAACAAGATTTCATGCTTTTCTAGGCACATCTTCACTATTTACACCCTTCTCATGCTTTATTTTGTCTCTTTATGCCCTCATATGACTTAATTAAGTGGATTTTTGCATATTATCTTGACAAATAACATTAAACACAAAATTTTTCCTAACACATGTTTTTAGGTTCTAAGTGGAACCCATTCGCCATCGGTGGCGAATGAGTCCCCCTTGGCCCTAAATTCAAAATATTTCAAATTTCCTTTCAGTATTTTATCAACAATCACTTGATGTCACCCTGTGATGAGGTATGAATGGATACTAAGGCACAAGAATTGTATAAATAGCCATTTTTCAATTCATTTTACATCTCCTAATTCATTCAAGCAATCTCCTACAATCTTCTCACTCATTCAAGCACTTTACATCATCTTTTCAAGCACTATTCAAGCACATTGAAGCAGCCATTGACATTACTTTAGATTTCCATCATCAAGAGTTAGGTAAGTTAATAGCATTTGCATGTTATTGTTTTATCTTTCTCTTTAAATTTCATTATCTTTTCAAGGGTTTAATTACCAAAAGTGGGGATTGACCAAGGAAAACCCTTATTCACTAACCCCTGATCATTTTTCCCCTTTTGCTTGTTCGTTTGTAGCCATTTTTTTGTAGATTTGATAGGTTATTATGTGTTGAAGAGTGATTTTCACATCAACTAGGTGCTTCAAGTCAACTTGAGTCAAAATCAAGCTTGGAGAGAGTTATTTGTCCATTTTTTGTAGATTTGACTTCAACAACCCTACAAGCAAACATTATCAGATCTAGTGTTGCAGAATTGTCTTCTAGTTTTTCAATAATTTGGGGGAGGACTGATTCACCACCTATAGAGAATGAGTCCCACCTTAGGACTGGAAACTTGAGTTTTGTCAAATTTTAGATCCAGACAAATAGAAACCAACTCCCGACAATTTTTCACTAGTAAGTGGACTAATTAGCCACCCTGGGTGAATGAGTCTCACTGTGAAAAATCAATGAATTTAATTACCATCTAGAACATTCTAGAATCATCACACTTTTCCCAGGTGCACTCTATTTCATTTCATCTCTATTTGTTCTACATAATTTCTTCATTTGCATATCACAATGTGTTTTCAAACATAGTTGTAATTGTACTTTTGCACTCATTTTTAATCATTCAGATTATTCAATTGCATTTATTTAAGTTCATTTACATCACATTACATCAAACACATCCTAATTTGAATAAATCATTAGCATTTTTTACCCTATCTCTCTCCTTTTAGGTGAAAAACCCTAGAAGTGCAAGAGTAGTCCATAGGGTCCCAAAAATCTATGTTTCATTTTGGTGAACCCAACTTTTAAACACTTTGAATTTATGATTGCATTCACATATTGCATCTTAGTTTCCATTTTCGTTAGCATTCAATTAAGACATTGATTTGTTATTGCATTCTCAGACTTTTCATTTTGCATTAGTGAAAACTTCATCTAGATCTCATTCTTGCATTACATCTAATTGAAAAAAGTAAAAATTTGCACTCTGCATCTGAAAATTATATACTATAGATCATTTAAATCATCTTAAAAGTTCTAAAAAACATTAAAAAACTTCATACTAGGACTCATTCGCCACCCAGGGAAAATCAGTCCCTCTACACTTCTAAAACAACATTTTTGCAATCTTTTTGGCATTTTTTTTGCATTATGATTTTTTGTTCTTGCTTTCTATTTTCATTCACGGATTCTCTATTTTTCCTCATTTATTGCATCTTAGTTTAATCATGGCATTTTCTTTCAATAAGTTTTGGAATTCCTTAAATTCATTGGTAGACATGTCCAATTATGCCTTTGGCTATGACCCTAATGATCTTGAACTCACACATGCTCCTTAAACTCATAATTATTGTCCTCCACATGAAGTAGACATCATTGGAGAAGATGACGATAGCATGCACAAGTTCTACACTAACTTCCTTGACAACCTAGAAGCCAATGTAGCCTTTCTACCGATCAATGAGCTAACAAGATATTACCATTATTGCACATCCTGAAGTCACTATAGGACCTATGGTTCCTCCCTCAAGTGGACCTAGTTCCTCTCAACACCCATAATCACAACCATTCTAAGAACATAAATTCACAAACATTCCTATCAACCTTGAAGAAACATATGGAAAAGGATTTACTATCTTAAGTAAACAAGGTTTTGACACAAAACATGAACATAACATCCATCAAATTTTTGAACAACAACCAATAGAAGCAAACACAACAAGCTTTGGATATCATGATCCTTCTCATCCTAATAGACATCCTATTCAACCTAGGAGACTTCCATATGTTGGAACGGTAATCTTGAATGCTCCTTCTAACTTAAATATTCTTCTTCCACAAGAGAAACCCTTAACTCCTAATGATAAGGATGTTAGGATCCCCATAGATTCTTCTGCTCCTATCCATGAATAAGGAAAATATAGCAAGTGAAAATGACCTTAAAAACTCAAAAAGATTAAGTTTCCCATGCATCCTTCCCCTGAATGTGAATGGAAACTTCAACTCCTTTTAAACAAAGGTCTTATATACTTTTACCACCTGTGAATAGGTTGGTTATTCATCCCAAAGATTCTAACATCCCATTTCACAAATATCATCACATCCTTGGACACCATACTGAAGAATGCCAAACATTGAAGGACATACTGGATAAGTATCACTTCACTGATACCGACTATTTCCCCATCATACCTTAAATCAACCATATCCCGTCATCATGCCATAGTTGTAGAATCCCTTATTTTCACTATTTCATGATCCTTTCACATCACCCACCTCGGCTCATTCTTTCCTTTACATTTTGTCAAGGGAAAGACATTGTTAACCTTGTCCTTGTATTACACTTATCTTTGTCTCTTAACTATGTTTTTCCTTTTCTGCCTACCCCTTTAAGATTGAGAAACCAATAACTTAGTTAATGTTTGACTTATATTTTCATTACTTGTTACTTTTCTTTTTCATGTGTGTATTGTGTTCTCCTGTATCGTGTGTTTGTTGTCCTCTCTTTGTACACTTCTTCTATTTGTATCTCTATTCCTCTATATGTCATACATCCTTGTATTTTTTTCTTCTATTTTGTGTTTTCCTTTTAGGGATGACACAAAGCGTAGAGATGCCCTATGTCTCTTCCATGTTGACCCAAACGGTCCTTGTATTTTTCTCTTTTTGTTTTGTGTTCTCCTTTTAGGGATGACGCAAGGCATTGAGACTGAAATTTCTCCTTCATGTTGACCCAAAAGATTTTTCATTTTCTTTTTCCTTTTCATTTTCTTTCTTTCCCATTGTGTTTTCCTTTTGGGAATGATGCAAATAATTGAGACCACAATGTCTCTTCCATGTTGACCTAAAACAGATTTTCCTTTTTCTTTGTTTTCGATCTCTTTGTGTCATCTTCTCATCCTATGTATTCGGGGAATGATGATAGTTCCAAGATATTTCATACAAAAACATTACAACAATGAACATACTAACACCAAATCCATAGATCCCTTATGTTTTTGGTGTGCTTTCTTTTCTGGGCGACAACTCCCTCTTTCTTTCTTTTTCATTTTTCCTTGACATGACACAACCTAACTTTGAAACATATGACTTGGCATAGGGCTTTCCAGGTTGGCTCTCATGTCTTGTTTTCTTTCTACCTTTTCTTCTCTTCGCTACTTTCAAGTAATTTCTCATAGAATGAAGTGTAGCAATTCCTTTAAAGTGGGGGGCATACATTACCATTAACTCATTTGCATTCTTTGTTCCTAGTGTAGCCTTATCATTTGCATGATGCATTTGTCACTTTGTGGATGACATTGGGTGTGATGTCCCTCATAATTGTGATCTTTCTTAGCATATTGCATTCCTCTTAGTGGCTTGATGCGATGCACTGTATTCCCTAAGTTGTGAATATACTATTCTTTGATTAGTACTCTCTTGGAGACATTAGACACAATGCTCCCTAATTGACTGACCTTGCATGAACTAAACAAGACTCCTTTGAACTTCCTTTACATTTTTGCATTTTGTATTTTTTGCCACCTTGCATAAAACAACTTGTATGACTATGGTACCCTTGGCTTTTTATTCATGAACATTCCTTTTTCTTTGTGGTGCCTTGTTAAAGTTATCAACAGGCATAAATTTTAAATGGTTGAGTGGGAAGCCCACCTAGTGGCATGAATTTTCCCCAATAGCCACATTTTTGTTTTGTGAGTGCATACCAACTAGCATATGTTTCTTACCTTTTGGGCTTTCTCACCCTGTGGACAACTAGTTTTGGGGCCCCAAAGTGAGTGTATAGTTGTGCCTTCTCACCCTACAAATAGCCTGAAGTTCCATGGCCCTAGATTGAGTACACATTCCATTTTTCAAACAATTAGCCTAGATCTCTTTTCACAACTAGTTGGATTGAGGATCAAAGCTTCATCTGATTAATTTCAACACTTGTGTGAACATTCCTATATTCTTATGTGTATTTTTCCATGGGATCTTTTTCCTTGGGGCTTGATCATCCCTTTTGATCATTTTCATTCCATCTTGCTAACGCAAGTTCATTTGAACCCTCCTCTCGATGTTCATGGCTACTTTAGTGTGAGTTTGAAGTAGGTTCATCCTCTCACTAACGTGGGGCCTAATGTGCCATAGAAAAATGGTCCCTTGTCATTTTCATTTCCTTTTAGGTCTTGTTTCATGGTGTTGGAACTATGTTGCTTTGATTTTATGTTGTATCATGGCTTGAACATGCTTATTTAGGTACTAAAACTCAAAGAATGACATCTTGTGAAGGTGTTATGAAGTGTTGTAAGACATTTCTACGTTCTTCTAGACTTTATTTAATGCAATTCACCTAAAACCACCTTTTCCTTCATCAAAAAGTCCTATTTTGGAGCGTTGTAAAGTCTTGTAACAAGATTTCACACTTTTCTAGGCACATCTTCACTATTTACACCCTTCTCATGCTTTATTTTGTCTCTTTATGCCCTCACATGACTTAATTAAGTGTATTTTTTCATATTATCCTTACAAATAACATTAAACACAAGACAATTCCCAACACATGTTTTTAAGGTCCTAGGTGGGATCCATTCACAATGCATGGCGAATGAGTCCCCCTTGGCCCCAAATTAAAAATATTTCAAATTTTCTTTCAGGATTTTATCAAAAATCACTTGATGTCGACCTGTGATGAGGTATGAAAGGATACTAAGGCACAATAATTTTATAAATAGGTATTTTTCACTTCATTTAATATCTCCTAATTCATTCAAGCAATCTCCTAGAATCTTCTCACTCATTCAAGCACGTTCCATCATCTTTTCAAGAACTATTCAAGCACTTTGAAGCAGAAATTGACATTACTTCAGATTTGTATCATCAATAGTTAGGTAAGTTGATAGCATTTTCATGTTATTGGTTTATCTTTCTCTTTCATTTCATTATCTTTTCAAGGGTTTAATTACCAAAAGTAGGGTTTGACCAAGGAAAACCCCTATTCACTAACCCCTAATTATTTTTCCCCTTTTGCTTGTTTGTCTGTAGCCCTTTGTTTGTATATTTGATAGGTTATTAGGTGTTGAAGAGTGATTTTCAAGTCAACTAGGTGATTCAATCCAACTTGAGTCAAAATCAAGCTTGGAGGGAGTTATTTGTCCATTTTCTATAGATTTGACTTTGACAACCCTACAAGCAAACATTATAAGATCTAGTGTTGCAGAATTGCCTTCCAGTTTTTCAAGAATTTTGGGGAGGACTGATTCACCACCCATGGAAAATGAGTCCCACCTTAGGACTGGAAACTTGAGTTTTCTCAAATTTCAGATCCCAATAGATAGAAACTAGCTCCCTGCAGTTTTTCACCAATAGGTGAACTGATTCACCACCCTGGGTGAATGAGTCCCACTGTGAAAATCAGTGAATTTAATCAACATCTAGAACATTCTAGAATCATCACACTTTTCCCAAGTGCACTCTGTTTCATCCCATCTCTTTCTGTTTTGCATAATTTCTTCATTTACATAGTTGTTTGCATATCATAATGTGTTTTCAAACATAGTTGTAATTGCACTTTTGCACTCATTTTTAATCATTCAGATTAGTCAATTGCATTTATTTAAGTTCATTTTGTATGTGCATAAAATTGGTCATGTCTAACTAATCTTGGCATTTAAGTAAATATTTATTATTTAATTAATTTCTCTAAATGATTCACTTCAAGATTTCTGGATAAACAATGTGCATATTTTTACATCAACGTTTCGGATCATACTCCATGATCCATCATCAGGATGAAAGGAAGAAAGAGAGAGAAGTCTCAATGATGTTACTCGACACAAATCTCATCATCTCGAACATCATCTCAAAGGGGAAAAATGCAGACATCAAAAAATTGTCCTCTTATGATACCTTGTCACAACATTGCATCATTTAGACACCTTGTATCATGTTTTTTCCTAAGTACCCATGTCATCATCTAATTAGTTAAATAAATCTTATTTATTTGACTAATTTCATTTATTTCCTTCCTATGGATAATCCATCCATTCCTTTAATGTTAATTAAATAATTTATATTATTTAATTAATTAAATCATTTTTATCCATTTCTCTAATGTTAATTAAATAATTTATGTTATTTAATTAATTAAATCATTTTCATCCATTCCTCTAATGTTAATTAAATAATTTATATTATTTAATTAATTAAATGTTTTCTATCAATTCTTTTAATGTTAATTAAATAATTTATATTATTTAATTGATGAAATCATAAATTCAACATTAATTAAATAAATCAAATATTTATTTAATTAATAAAATATCAAAAATATCTTCTCACTTTCTTTCCAAAATCGAAACTCATGTGTATCTAATTAATTTATTTAATTAGATAATTCATCAATTATCCTTCTCATCTTTTTCAAGATTTGTTTCCTTTAAAAGAGAATCAAAATCTTTCTATCTTTTCACATCTTATCTTATCTTGTTTTAATTCCTTTAAAACAATAAATAAAAAATCTTTCTATCTTTTGAAAATCTCATCTCATCTCATTGTATTTCCTCTTTTGTCAAAAATCAAATCCTTATCAATTTTATCAAATCTTATCTCTGTCCACATCAAAAATCTATAAATCTAACCTTTCACTGACCATTTGGATCAAATTCTTTAGACATCCTTATGCTATCAAAATCATTCTTCTATCTTCTATCCATTGCCATCTATCATCTTCATCAGGTCATTATGCTACAGAATTGAGCAACCAACATTCCTTCAACAATCAACCTTTGAAATCTTGCATTCTTATGCAGGTGGAGAAGAGCCATGGAGATCAATCAAGTCTAGTTTGAGAATTGGTTTGCATATCTTTTATTTATTTGCATTTTTATTCTAGTTTGTGCTTCATTGTGCTTGATAGGATTTAATTAGTTTATTTTTTTCAACACACATTAAACCTTTTGATTTTTCCCTATCTACACATTTACATCACATCACCTCACACACATCCTAATTTGAATGAATTATTAGCATTTTTGACCCTATCTCTCTTTGTTTAGGTGAAAAACCCTAGAAGTGCAAGAGTAGTCCATAGGGTCCCAAAAATCCATGTTTCAAAGATTTACAACTTCCTATTGTGATGTTGCATATTCAAAAAACTTCCCAATTATGACTAACAACTTCTTTTCTTCAGAGAGGTCAGATTTAGAGATAAGGAAGGAAACTCTCTTAAATCCTTCCACCATTTGATCTCGATATTCCATGCATTTTGGTACAACTCTGATTATTTTCTCTGACTCTGTGAAGACTCTTACAGAAAATTCCATGAAGTCTATCGGCAACGTGTCACCGGATCCTTGCTCTATTTTCTTGTGGAATTCACACTTGATGGCTTCTTGATCTAGCTCCAGGGTGGGCATCTAGTATCTTGACATCAACTTCAAATAATCATCACATTCAACTTGATGATCCATAATCCATTCATGATTGGCCTCTAACTCAAATAATGCCCTTTCCAAAACCTCTTTTTTATATTGGAAATTCAATAGCCAGGCTTCGAGTAGCTAGTGGTTTTCCTTGGGCAGTGCCAGTTCCTTTTCCCAAGTTTCTCAAGAGAGTTTGAGGATGCTTTCTAGCTTCAGGTATGTAATCATATAAAGCTCATGAAAATCTTTGTCGATTCCCATTACCTCCTCAACTTCCTTTTGCAAAACCCAAAATTTATTGTACATCTTGGTTGCATGGTGGATTCCCTAATTACCTGTGTCTTCCAGTTTTTTAGGAATTTTGGGAAGGACTAATTTTCCACCTATGATGAATGAGTTCCACCTTAGGACCGGAAACTTGAGTTTTGTCAGATTTCAAATCCCAACAGATAGAAACTAGCTCCCAACAGTTTTTCACCAGTAGGTGGATTGATTTGCCACCCTGGGTAAATGAGACCCACTGTGAAAGATTAGTGAATTTCATCAGCATCTAAAACATTCTAGAATCATCACACTTTTCCTAGGTGCACTCTATTTCATCCCATCTCTTTCTATTCTGCATAATTTCTTCATTTACATAGTTGTTTGCATATCATAATGTGTTTTCAAACATAGTTGTAATTGCACTTTTGCACTCATTTTTAATCATTCAAATTAGTCAATTGCATTTATTTAAGTTCATTTACATGAAATCACATCACACACATCCTAATTTGAATGAATCATTAGTATTTTTGACCCAATCTCTCTCCTTTTAGGTGAAAAACCCCAGAAGTGCAAGAGTAGTCCATAGGGTCCCAAAAATCCATGTTTCAAGGATTTACAACTTCCTTTTGTGATGTTTCATATTCAACGAACTTCCCAATTGCAACCAAAAATTTCTTTTCTTTAGAGAGGTCAGATTTAGAGATCAGGAAGGCAACTCTCTTAAACCCTTCCATAATTTGATCTTGATATTCCATGCATTTTGGTGCAGCCTTGATTATTTTCTCTGACTCTATGAAGGCTCTTGCAGAAAATTCCATGAATTCTATCAGCAACGTGTCACCAGCTCCTTGCTCTATTTTCTTGTGGAATTCATGCTTGATGGCTTCTTGATCTAGCTCTAGGGTGGGCATCTCGTATCCTGACATCAACTTCAAATAATCATCACATTCAACTTGATGATCCACAATCCATTCATGATTGGCCTCTAACTCCAATAAGGCCCTTTCCAAAACCTCTTTTATATATTCAAAGTTCAGTATCCAAGCTTTGAGTAGCTAGTGGTCTTCCTTAGGCAGTGCCAGTTCCTTTTCCCAAGTTTCTCAAGAGAGTTTGAGGATGCTTTCCAGCTTCGAGTATGTAATCTTATAAATCTTAGGGAAATATTTGTCGATTCCCATTACATCCTCAACTTCCTTTTGCAAAACCCAAAATTCATTGTGCATCTTGGTTGCATGGTGGATTCCCTTGTCACCTGTGTTGATTACCCTCTTGAACTAGTCTAAGGCAGACTTGGTCTAGTTCTTCATCTTTTCCATTTTATTAACTTCCTCTTTAGAGATCAGGGTAGGCATAGGAAAGTCTATTGGAGCTAGGTATGTGCAAGATCACCATGGAAAAATCAGGCCCCTAAGTGGTAAAAAATTTAGAAAAATCAGAGTTAGGAAACTTGACATAAAAATTTGAATAAGTTATCTATATTATTTCAAAAATATGTAAGAATAAAATATGTAGAAAATTGAATTTAGTTTTTAAACTAGTAGACTTATTTAAAAAGAAAAAAAAATATTTGGTGAAAATTTGAAATTTCAATCCAATAGTACTTAAATTTTAGGGAAAAAATAGGAAGTAGGTGTTTGTCTGGCCACCCTAACCACAATAAAATGATAATATTTTTTTATAAGATTTTAGATATAAGTAGAGGACTCATGTCCTAATGTGATGCATATTTTTTTGTAATTTTTTTCCAAATAAATAATTAGTTATGATTTTTTTAATACAAATTTTAAAAAATATAAAAACTCATATGTCTGACCACCTTAACTTGGTCAAAACATAATGAAATTCATTTTTTATTTTTTTAATCCTATATTATACGAAGTATAGAATGTGACACATGTTTTGGATTCAAAAAATGTGATATCTTTTGAAATCTATAGATGTTTATCAATCCGCCTATCGATCAAGACTTTAGTTGTAATTCAAATAGAAAATTAATAATAATTATTTATTAAATTCAAAGTAAAGCTTAATTTATATTAGTGGAAAGTTGAGAATATTCTTTAAAAACTGTTTTCATTTCATCAATTTTGGGTTAAAAAAAAATCGTCAACCACATACCCTACACATACCTATCATATTGCCACTTTCTGGCCCATCATGATCCTGCACAGACCCAACTTCTTCTCTTGATGTTATCCACTATTGTATGAAGGTAGTTAGTTCTACCACTTTTGTTTTCAATTCCTCCTTTATCGACTGATCTTTTTTCATCTGTTGAAGGATGGTGGACATTGACCCCTGAAATTCATCAATCTTTTGGGCTTGAGATGATGGGACCAAGTTGATGGTGTTCACTTGGTAATCTTTTCCTTGAATAGCATCTTCATTCTTACCCATTGCAAGAGTGTCCACCTACAATATTCTAGACCCAAAAGCATCAATAGTGATATGTGATCTGATTTTGAGCTTCCTCTCCTTTCTAGTCTTCACTTTTTCTCTGGGCAGTATTGCCTCTATTTAGGCCTTGGGATCTATAAGTATGAGATCCTTTATCTTGAGCTACTACTCCAACAATGAAGGAACCCTTGTTTGATGGCCTCGAGATACATTATCCTCTCCTTCTTCCTACTCCTTCGATAATTCTTTCTTCTCATGCTTCAGAGCATCTTGGATGTTTTCTCCTTTTTTTTGTTCCTCTTCTTCTCATGGGCTCTCCTTTATCTGACTCAATAGATTCCACATTTCCTTCAGAAATATTTTCTTCTTGTGTTGTCCTTTTGGCTTCTTTAAGCTCAATCTCAACATATTTATCGAGTTCAACATCTTTCCCTTCTTTTTTATCTTTCTCTTCTACTTAGGGAATTTCTTCATGTAGTAGGTCATTAACTTGGCCATTTTTTGATAACTCATCAGCTTTACCTGTATCAATTCTCCCTTCATCAGAATGATGTTCCTGTAGGTTTTCCTCCTCATCCTTATGCTCTTTAGGTTGTTCTTCTTCAAGCTCCTAGTTTGAGCTCTCAACTTCAGAATAATCATCAAACTTTCCTACATCTCCTTCCTCAGGCGTTTCTTTCCCTTCCTCATCCAAATCAACCTTTAATCCTCCCTCAGGATGCTCAAAGTAGTCATCCTAGTTAGAGTCCTCTGGATCTTCAACAATATCTTATGTTGCTTCTTTAGACTGTTCCATGCTCATCCTCTCCATTTCTTCAAAATTTTGCATCATAGCCTCCTATTTTGGTTGCTTGGTAGGAGGTGGAGGGAGAGATAAGGAAACAACAAGTTGGTCCATAAGAATTTTAAATTTAGGGCTTAATATCACCTTAGAAAGCTTGGATGGCATGTTTTGAAAATATGTAGTGAAGGCATGTGGAAAGGAGAGGAGAGCTATAGAGGTTGTTGGTAGAGAATATGGTAGAGTAGAAAGAGTTGGAAATGGAGGTGGGAGTGAGGAAGATGATAATGGGGAAGTGGTGGATGAAGAAGAGTCTAATACCACCATGGTATCAGTCAAGGAAGTGAAGGTGAGGTGGATAGTGATGTCCACAACAGATGAAGATGAGACATGCAGTGATTGGGGAGTGGAAGGGGATGGTGTAGTTCCATCAACTAATGGGAGAGTGGAGGTGGTGGGTGGTGTTGAGCGAGGTTTCTCAACTTCATCCTCCTCTTTATGTGGGGATCCTTCCTCTTGAATAGTAGGCATTTCGAGAACAAAGGTTCCTACCCTTCTATGGATTTCTGGTGTACACTTTATTTTTTGGCTTCTCTTCAAATGCGTCCTTTCTCTTTCTCAATGTAGTAATAGGTGCAGAATTAGGAGCCTCACCTGATGATCTAGTAGTGGCACCAATATCTGTTTCACTCTCTAGCTTGTCTTTGAGCTCTCCATAGGTTAAATCTACACCCTACTCATGCAATTGAGTTATTTTCTCATCTACCCACTACTTGGTCCTCTGCTTTACCAGGAAGGTTATAGTATCCAAGTTAATGATATCCTACTTGTTCTAGTCAATCATTTGAAACAACACATTTATTAAAGCATTGTACTTTTCATCCAAAACATTTTCATCTTCAACAATTTGGTCTAGTACTGGATACAAGTTAATGGCCTTCATAAACTGGGAAGTCATCCTCATGTAGTGCCTTCTCTGGACCTCGCAATCGTCATCACAATTTGCCCATAAATCTTCTATATGCCCATCTAGTGGGTGTACTACCTTACAACATGCTTCTTCAACTTCTTGAGAGGGTCCAAGTTTCCTCTCTTTGTGTAACTCAAAATTATATTCAACAAGCTCCTTCTCAGAGTACATTGAACATGGGGTAGTAGGGCAAGAGTACATTCCTTGTCCAAATGTGAGGGGATATGGGACCCCAACACAATGCTTATTGTGAAATAAAGTGTGGGAAATCTACAATTTTTGAGTAATCTCCAATAAGATATTCATGCCATTTGGGTAAGGGTATGTGTAGGATCATCATGGAAAAAATAGGCCCGAAAGTGGCAAAAAATTTAGAAAAATCAGAGTTAGGCAACTTGACATAAAAATTTGAATGAGTTATCTATATTATTTCAAAAATATGTAACAATAGAATTTGTAGAAAATTGAATGTAGTTTCTAAACTACTAGGTTTATTTTAAAGGGTCTATTTGGTGAAAATTTTAAATTTCAATGCAATAGTACTTAAATTTCAGGGAAAAAATAAGTAGGTGTCTGTCTGCCACCCTAACCACAATAAAATGACAATATTTTTTATAAGATTTTAGATATAAGTAGATGACTCATGTTCGAATGTGATGCATATTTTTTTGTAACTTTTTTGCAAGTAAATAATTAATCTTTTTTTTATTACAAATTTTAAAAAATATAAAAACTCATATGTCTAACCACCTTAAATTGGTCAAAACTTCATGAAATTCATTTTTTTTAATCCTATAGTATACAAATCATAGAAAGTGACACATGTTTCAGATTCAAAAAATGTGATACTGTTTGAAAGCTATAGATGTTTTTCAATCAACATATCAATCAAGACTTTAGTCATAATTCAAATAGAAAATGAATAATAATTATTTATTAAATTAAAATTAAAGCATAATTTATATTGGTGGAAAGTTGAGATTCTCCTTTAAAAAAACCTTTTTGTTTCATTAATTTTGGGTTAAAAAATAGTCGTCAGCCACATACCCTACAAATACCCATCATATCACCACTTTTTGGCACGTCATGATCCTGCACATACTCATAATGGGGCAACCAGTAGGGTCTTCCCAAGAATCCCTCTACTCTCATGTATGTAAAATTTTGGAATTGGATAAACCAATACTAGAGCCCTTTCACTACTACTTTAGCACTATGGAACATTCTCTTGTGGTAGTCTCCTGACAAGGTTTGAATGATATGCCCAATGAAGGCATCATTAACTCTCCTATAATCCTTTCTGAAGTTCTTGTATTGAAGCTAAGAGTAGCAATAATACACCATAAGTTTTCCCTTCTTCATTCCCAGTATCCCAACGCAATCCAATCCTTTATATGGGAACTTTATAGCTAAAAGATAGACCAGATAAGATGTCATGTAAAACTCTGAAGTTTTCTTCACTGCTACGAATTGGTAATGCAAATTTTCACTTATCATTTTGTCCCAATGGAATTTTTTTTTGTCCCAAAGGATCTCCTCTATGAAATAAAATATCCACTCCTTGAAGAATGAGGAAGTGAGGAGGCCCATTACTTTGTTTAGAAGTGTGACTAGGTCATTGGATTCTTCCATAAAATCACTTCTCCATAGTGTTTGAGGCACCTTGTTGGCACTGCCCCTCTTATCTTTTAGCCATGTTTGATTGATTATCCTTTTGTAGGAAATAGGATCTTATTTCCATAATTTCAAGGAAAATTCCTTTTCAACTTCCTCCACTTTATCAAACATTGGAATGCCAAATGTTTTCCCAATAGACTGGCGAGATAGGTCTACCAGTACTCTTCCATCCCTAGTAACTATCCTTTTGTTATGAGGGTGATAGCATTCCCAATAAGATATCACTAATTCTAGAGCAACTAGAGAAGGAGGAAAGCCTGCTACCTTTGCAAGTCCACTTTTCTTGATTCTCAAGGCATCCTCTAGTTTTGTGTCCACCATGACCCTCTGTCTAAACTCATCGATACTAACATGCCCTAGATCAATATCAGTAACCTTACTCTAGTTGGAGGAAATTTTTGAGGTACACTCGACCCTATGGAACCTGTAATTCATTTGTCCTTTCTCTTCTTTCCCTCTAGGAGTCTTTTCAATCCTCTTTCCTTTGTCTATTTTCTCAACTAGCTTCTACGCTAGTCCCTTTAGCAAGTTCCATAAATTCTACACATGTGAAAGGTGCAGTAAGTGTTTTGAAATATTAGGAGAGAAAATATTAGTTATACCATGCAAACATATCCTTAAATGAATCCACATACTCTTAAAATATCATAACATCCATCACAAATTATCATTTTAAGCTCATTTGTAAGTTTTATAGAAATGTGGGTCTGGAGGTGCAAGTTTTCACCCTGCGAAAGCTTCCAAGGTGAAAACCTTAAGGAACAACACAGGGAAGATGGAATTTTGCAAGTGGCAACTCGATGGTGAATCCTACAAGGTTTAATTATTGAAAAAATTTCATGTAAAACTATCAGGCATGTGTGTAAATTTGTGATGGAGGCATTTGGAGTTATTTCCCTTCATTTGAGTAATCTTTTTGGTCAATGCAGAGATTTACAACACAAAATTTGTGAGGTGAGAAGCTATGAGATTATTGCTATTAGGGGATGACCGAAGGGAGGTAGCATTCTATATATGGAGATCTCCATTACGGGACTAGCAAGGTCTCTTAGTCAATTTTGGCATATTCATTTTGGGCATGTGTGGCACGTGTGGTAGGTTGTTGTTGAGTCTTCGCTATTAGACAATTTCCCTAGATGAGCATCATTCCATAGATAGCATCCCACATGAGTGGACCCACTATGACACTTTGACTAGTGATACTTGTTGATTAAGTGTTTGTCATTTTGAGTGGTAGTGTTGGATATGGGTTCCGCAAGGCGAGAATGTAGTGGGGGCTTCATCGCTGACAAATAACCAAGGAATGACAGCCTCCCATAGATGGTGGTCTGCAATTGTGGACCCACCAAGGCCTTGGTACTTATGAGTTTTCTTTTTCCCTATGAGTGCATTCTAGAGATTCATTGAAGTCTATGCTTATACGAATGATAATTAGTTTTAAGTGTCTAAGGAAAGACAAAGTGCGGTTCGCGAGGTGGGGCACCATGATTAATTCATCATTTGGGAATGATGTTAGCAAGGTAGAGATCCGCACAAGGTAGTCTGCATGAGTGAACCCATAGTAGTACTTCAACTTAGGGATATAAACATTTAGGCTCAAACTCGTAGTTCATGGCAAATATTTGTGCAGAGTTCGTATAGTAGAAGACTGAAAATTTTGTTGTTAAGGAATGACAACAAGGTGGAAGCGGCCCACATGCAAAGTTCCACAAGGGTTTCATTTCACTATGATAAAAATTTTGACTTCAACAACCTTTTGAAGGGTGGGTCCAAAGAGCATGAGGCCTCCATCAGTTTTTTTAATCCAAACAACATTTCCAGGGTGTTTTCCCCAATTAGAAGCCCACGAAGAGCATTTGAGGGTTTCAAAAATGAGGTTTATTCTTATCATTGTTTAAACCTTAATTCATGGATTTTTCTTAAACCCTAACCTAAAACTTATTGATAGCACCAAAATCACAAGCAATGAAGAATCTAACACATACCTCGGTCGTGCGTATTGGAGAAAACAACCAATGATGAAGTCTTTGAATCTTTTGCACATGAAGCGATTATATACGAGCGAAATTGCACCCTTGCGATTTCCCCTACATTCTTGTTTCCACTTTAGCATCTGCTCCTTTAGCATCTTGAGTAGGTTCATTTTAGCCCTTGCATCAGCCTCTTTCCCTCTCAAGATGCTCCAACACCCCTTTTTAGCGGCCACCCTTGTGTGTTAACTTTGCATTGGACTTTGTGCCTTTATGGTTAGCGTTGTTTTGTAGCATGACATGTCCAAACACTAGTGTGACTCATGGACATCTGCATGCCATGCTAGCATCCTGCAACATTTCAATGCTCAGACGATCATTTCCAAGCATGTTTTCCACTTGTCACCTAATTTTTTCGGTTGAAATGGCTCAGGATTCTTTGAAACGACCCGAGAAGCTTCTTTTCCCTCCTTAAAAGTTAGTTTTTCATTTCATTTGAGGGAATTTTTCTCCACAATTAGCTCCATTCTGCCAATTTTTAGTTTCACTCCACATTTACTTTGTGATACAGGTTCTCCTCCTTGAGCGGGGTTTTCTTTTATCACATGCTTAATCGTGATATGGGTTCTCCTCCTCAAGCGAGGTTTTCTTTTGTCACACACTTATTCATGGTACGGGTTCTACTCCTGAGTGGGTTTTACTTTCGCCACACGCTTTACACTCTTTCTCTATCTTCTTGGTTGTCTTTGGAGGTGGGAACAAAAAAATGAGGGTTTGACTGAGTCAAACCCCTATACAGCCCCAACATTCTATCTAGATATCACACTTATAGGTTTTGAAGACATTTACTAGGTGCAGGCTTCATCGCTCACATAGTTGTAAGTATTTCCTTTCTTCTCCTTATCTTTGTCACTTCTATCTCTTTACCTCAGTCTTATCGGTTTCTATTATTTTATTGTACTTTGCAATATTAGCATTTGGAGTAGAAGTAGTGATTTTAGGTGTTTGTGTGATAAACTTGTTCTCTAATTTGTATGAGATGCTTGTGTGCCTATCAGATGCTAGCGCGTTGTGCTGTCATCCAATTTCTGCACTAACATCCTTTGGCCAAGAGCCTATCAGTTTGTCCAAAGACCCTTTGCGATCTTCTCTTTTGGATTCTAGAACTTTTTCACTATTCCATTGAGTTAATATAGGGCAGTTCACCTAGTGAGGATCTTTGAGCAAGGAGAATTCATGAGTAACGAATCCCCCTATATCACAGGGATGTAGTTTTCTCTCTTGAATTTTGAAAACTTCAAGTGAAAATGACAACTAGGGAGGGCCATATTTACAGACAATCCCACCATTAATGCCAACACTAATTACATGTATGGTGGGGCGCATGTTGATGGCCATGCAAAAACGTGACTGGTGAAGGGCATTTGGTGAGGGCCTGAGTGGAAGATATGGATGTGGAATCTGCATGCGATAAGTCCACTATAAGTGGATGTGAGAGAATTGCTACTAGGAATAGCAAGGAATAGATAGAAGTCCACCAAGGGAAACCTGTAGTGGTGAACCTGCAAGTGGCCAAGTACAAAATGACTTCTAATGGATGAAAGCTTGCAAAGTAATTTCCGCAAATGCTTGAAACCTCATGAAACTTAGGTGAATGAATATTTCCAAGATGAATTTAGCAATTTTTAAGGCATCTAACTATTTTAAGCACAAAAATAGAGGCACAAAACTAAGGAAAAGATGAACCAATCTGACGGAGGTGAAACAAAAAGAGGGGGTTCCCAATATGAATGGGGCATGTGTGCAATAGGCACAAAAATCCCATCCATGATAAAAAAAATTTGAACTTGATCTTATCCATGCTCCAACAATCCCCATTTCTCAATCTTCAGTTTAGTGAGGAATCAAGAGACCTAGAAAGAGAGGTGAATAAATGGATAAATCTTATAGAAAGAGAGGGAGTCAAAGAGAAAATAATGGATTGTAGGAAGAAAGATTACAATAGGTTCCAAGAACTTGTAGCAATAGAAATTAAAGAGGCACTCATTTTTTTTAAGGATAGATGGAAGGAACTTATGCCAGAGCTTAAAAAAAGGAACCCCACTCCATATTCAATTATGTATTAGTAGTCAAAAAGGAACATAAGTACATAACAATCACCTACAAAATGGAATCACTTTTCTTCCTCTAACTTTTCATCGTCCTCTTCTTTTGTTTCCTATCCCACATTAGACATGTATGAGACAAGAGGTAGATGCAACAGAGAAAGAAAATATATCTATAACAATGAAAATAGGTAGCCCCACCTTTTAGGAGATGGAGCACTAGGGTATGGTCCCAGACCTATTTCACTCTTGTTTCATTCAAGGAAACCCTAGAGATCTCAATCCAAATGTAGGTAATGGAAAGATATCTTGCAATAGGGTGTCCTAGGGTATGTTTAGATATTAAAAGGGAGCTCACCACCAAGCTAGGGCTTGGAAAGACAAGTAACATGCAAGATCTAATGAAAAAACCTAATGCTTTGCAAAACTTAAGTAAATGACCTAGAAATGAATGCACAATAGAATAGAAAAGTGATAAATCAGAGAGGTGCACCTGGAAACCTGTAGCAACTCAGAACAAGGTTTGAAATGCTAAAAATGCTAAAATTAATGCACACATGGACTCATATACTAGGTTGGGCATATCAATCCTAGTTTAGGGTTTTTGGGATGAAATAGGAATCTAAAACTATTGAATCAACATCTACAAAAAAAAACCTAAAAAATGGGTATACTAGAACTCATACGCTACAAGTGGCATATCAGTCATGTTTTGTCGTGAAGTGTCCCAGGAGTAGAATTCTAAAGTGAAACTTTATGAGCCTCTAAAGATGAATCAAATAAGCCTTTTCCAATTGGTTTCATGTAGATAGGTTAGATATCATGCTCTAGATCTAAGTTTTTGTGATCGTTGACAACTTTACATGACAAATTTTGCAACTTTTACAACTTTTCAATCTTGATAATTTTGAAGGCTTCAAATCCACTTTTTCTTCAACCTATAAACTTGCAATCACACAAAGAGAGAGAGAGAGAGAGAGAGAGAGAGAGAGATAAAGTGTTTTTTTGTTAGGGAATAGGGGTTTTCCTTGGTCAAACCCCATTTAGGTAATTAAACCATATGATGAAACAATAAAACATGAACATGAAACATGAAACATGAACAATGATGCCTTGAATGATGTCTTGGAATGTAAATTTGAAAACTAACATGAAGTGGCCATAAAGAATGTAGATCTTGATCTCAAATCGGATATGGAATAGTGCTTCCAAATGGATCTTGAATACTACATCACAACACTAGCTCAACAACATGCTTGATGCACTATGCCTTTGACATGATGATGAATCTTGAATTGTTGCAACAAATGATTAAGAAATCTGCCCTTGAATGTTTTAGAAATTCTATTGAATGTCCTTGAATACTCTTATGAACTCTTGTAATAAAAAAAATGTTATTAGGAATGCTCTCTTGAAATTCTTAGGTGAAAATGAGTGAAATAACCTTGTATTTATACTTGTTTATGTCAAGTTCCTCGAAATTACAACACTACAATCTGACATTAGATCTAGGAGGATAAAATCCACCAATAATTTAAACTTAATTTTGTCTCAAGCAACACATGACTCATATTCCAGAAGTGGCATATGAGTCCCATTAGGCTAAGCTTTCAAACACATTTTTCAAGAAAGGCTTAGATTGATGTGAAATTAGGATTAGGGCCCCAAAACTTAGGTGGGACTCATATGCCCAAGGCTGCGTATGAGTGCCAATTCACTAAATCTAGGACATACAATCCAAAAATACATGAATTATGATTGGATCTTGGTAAATTTCAGGATTATCCTCGGAATGATGCATTAATTAAGGCTTGTGGATGCAAATTAAGGCCAAATAAGGCATAAAGAAGCTCAATTTATTAATGAATCCATAGATTGGTGTGAAAGTGTAAAGTTACACTTTACAACACCTTAAATAAGGTATAATTAAGTTCATTTAGTTTACAAGGTCCCAAAACTTAATGTGAAGGTGTAAATGAATACACTTTACAACACTAAATTAAGGAAAAATTAGACCAATTTAGCTTAAAAGGGCCCTAAACCTAATGTGAATGTCTAAACAACATTAAAACACTAGATGAAGGAAACATTAGGTCCATTTTAATGTCAATCATTCCTAAATTAAGTGCAAAAATGTAGAGGAATATATTTTTCATCATTACATTTAGCCCCCACTTTAGTGAGAGGAAGAACTTGCTTCAAACTCACACTAAAGTATACATTCAAGAGGTGTCCAAGTGTACCAATGTGGAAAAAATAGGATGAAAAAGATCAAAGGAGGTGGCCAATCCCCTTAGATCCAAGATCTTGTGCCAAACCAACATAAGCACAAAGGGACACACACAAGGTGTGTGATATGCAACATCAAGATACAAAAATATGCAATGTCAATAACTGAAAGAAAGAAAAACAAAAGAAAGAAAAAAAAAAGAGATGGATCAAGCCTAGAACATTTATCCAACACAATGTGAATTAGATCTAAGTTGTTTTTCCAAAATTCATGCTCACTTTGAGGCAATGAAACTTCAGGTTGTCTATTGGGTGAGTATCCAAAAAAAGGGTGGCTTAGTGAGAAAGTCATGCCTCTATGTCGGCTTCTCACCATATAATGAGAAAGTCATGCCCACATTTAGCTCATCATATGCTAACCATACCAAATCTATACCTCCTAATAAATTTTACAAGGTGCCAAATAACAATGAAGTTCAGGCTTCATGAGGCAACCAAAGCTTCATATGTTTGAAACTCATGAACAAACAAGATGGCTCCACAGGCAAGCAAAGTGTGTTGTTCAAGGTGGCCATATAACCAAAAATGTAAATGAAAAATAGTGTAATGTACATTCAAAGAGATTTTTCTTAGTTCATGTAAGGTCTCTTGTTAGGGAAAATCATGCCTAATGTCTCCAAGAGAGGACAAGTTAAAGAAATATCACTCTGTTGGAGGAAATCAAGCCCAATGAAACCATCAATAAAAGGATGCATCACAAGAATAAGGAAAATTTCATAGTGAAAAATGAGTGTCAATGTACGCCCCCACTTTAAAGTAATTACTACACCATCATTTTGAGAAATTCCTCGAAAGTAGAAGACATGAGAGGTTATTCAGAAAGCCTTACGACAAGTCTTATGTTTTTTAATCAAAATACATCATGAATAAGTATGTCGCATGCGAGCCAACTTAAGGCATGTTGTCCACATCCTAAGTATTTTCTTATATATACTTGGAAGGTGGTCAACTAGCCAAAAGAGACAATGAAAAGTGACATACAAGGACAAGGATAACCTAATGCCTTTCCCCCACTTAGTGTAGGATAGGAGTGAACCAAGAATGGATGATGCTATGTTGCTCCTTGCAAAAAGGAAATGATTTGAAATGAATTTAAAACATACAATAGTGAGTATGCTATGATCCTACAACTATTGCATGGAAAGGAGCAACAAAAATTGCTATTGATTATGATGAGTAAACAAAGTATCAACTTGATGCATATTTAATGAGATATCTATCAATTTAGGATGCACCAAAGTTAAAGTTATCTTGGAAGAATCTTTCATAATAGTTTTTACATTGAATGAAGGATTTTTTATTTCTTTCAAGGGACAATAACCAAGTTCATTAGTTGTTTCTTGCATTTTAGGATCTATAGGGACATAGATACCTTGTTCTCTAGCACCACATCCTTTTCCATTGTACCCAAATTATTTCATAAGTTGATAACATCTTCCATAAAGCTTTTTCACTTTTTTCGGATTCGATGGTTGTTCATAATCAACTTCATTAGAGTTTTTCATGTATGTTTTCCTTTATTCAAAAGTGGTTGAAGTGGATGCTTTTGAATTTTCTATTGACATTACCTCTTTTTGTTTTCACTTTCTAGAATATTTTTTTATGATATTGTATTCTCCCATGAATGTTATGAAATCAAAGGTTTTCCAAGCATCTTGCAATAACTTTGTGAATTCTTCAATTTTCTTTTCTTTTTCTTTCTCTTGTACAGGTTCTACATGTGTGGTTGGTGTCGAGGGATATCTATTGTGCATAACATCAAAAGAATTATCCTTATTTCCATGGACTCTTAGTGAAGAGGAGTCTAATTTCACTTCATCATCTTCATCTAAGGAAGCCATATAACCATTGTTTGAAAGAAATTTGTCAATGTTCTCATTTTCTTGCACCATGATACTTTCCCTAGAAGGAGTTTGTAGGAGAGCAACAAACTAGATGTTCGTGACATTCAAAGGTGGGTTCTTCTAAAATATCTTCATCACAAGTAAGTGGGTTATCAATGGTTATATTTTCTTGCGTATCAATGATGGCATTTTATTGTTCAATAATTATTTCCCTAAGATTCTCATGATTCTCATCAATTGGATGTTCTAACGCTGTAATTTTTTCTTCACCAATAAGAGAGATATTAGGAGAGGGACAAATTTGATTTTTGTCAATAATTTCATCCTTTTTCTCTAAGATCTCATTCGCTTGTGCCAAAATGTCTATCCTAGTAGGAGATATTTTAGGAAAGTAAAAAACAAGAGGTTCATTACATTACATGGTTAGATTTTGTAAAGTAGCTGCATCACACATAGGGGAGGCATCAAGAGAAGGATAACTATGAGTTTCATGGTTACCACTGATTGTACTTTTTTGTTCAAACAGGTCTTCCCAAATGGTAGGGGTATTAGGAAATGGAGGTACATGATTCTTATGAGTCTCAATAAGGATATTTTCTAACTCCAAACTATCTTCTTAGTGTCTAGAAGAGATATTACGAGAAGGAAAGGTTTGATTGTCATGATTATCTACAATTATATTGCCATGTCATATAATGTCTTCCCAAGTAGGATAGGTAGGATTTTGATAGCTCTCAATTATTGGATCTCTTAATATCAACATATCCTCCACACAAATGTGTTTATCATGATCATTCACAATTGTATCCTTATTCACTAAAGCATTCTCACAAGTAGGGGAGGTGTTGGGGGATGAATGGAGACTAGGTAAAGTAGTGGCCATGATCTCAAATTTGTGTTTCATAATATCTTTCCAAGGGGGGGGGAGAGGAAAATAAGACTTTTGTGATTCTTAATGATTGTATCCTCTATCACCAAGATACCTTTATCACTAATAAGAGAGGTATCGAGAGAAGAACAATTATAATTGTCATGATTATCGATGCTTGCATCCTTTTGTATCAAATATTTAGTGGATGATCTAAGGGAGATGAATCCATCAATGGATTCATATAACATATCAAATTCATCACTACTAAAGGGTTTGAATGATATGCTTTCTCTAAGGTTAACCATTTTTTGTTTATTTCTTTTGATGCTTTTAGTTTTTAGTTTTTCTATTTTATAATGAATGCCAAATGTAATCTAATCTTATGAAACTATGAACTAATGAAACAAAAGTGCAGTAGATTAATTCTATCCCCAATTGAAACAAGTACTTGAAATGAAAGCAATTTAAGCTAGATCTAATGAAATGCATGTAACAAAAACTTAGCTAACTAAAACAGATAGATAATGATAGCAAACACAAGTGTAAAAATGATGTTTTTAATTTTTTACAAGGAAACTTTAGGGATGATCTAAGATTAATTCACCTAGATGGATGTATGAGTCCCAATTAGGGTTTTTCAAGGTTTCAAACAATGAATAACAGTTACCATAAAATACCCAGAAACAAGGCAAAACAACCTGCACTAGGACTAAATCACCCAAAGGGGTGTATGAGTCCCAGAATAGGGTTTTTGCACCATTTTCAACAAATTCCATGTAAATTCCATGTTTTCTATTTTGAATGATGTATAGACTAAGTGCAAATGCATATTTTAGATGAAATTCAATGATGCAAGAGGTAAAAATGAAACCTATATGCACTTTCACTAATCCAAGATTTAGAAACCCTAGATGCAAATTATCTAATAAAAAACCCAATGCAAAGTTAATGCATGATAGATCTAAGTATGTGCAGGATCATGATGGGCTAAAAAGTGGTGATATGATGGGTATGTGTAGGGTATGTGGCTAATGGCTTTTTTTTCCCAAAATTGATGAAACAAAAAGGGTTTTTAAAGGAGATTATCATATTTCCACTAATATAAATTATGCTTTACTTTGAATTTAATAAATAATTATTATTCATTTTCTATTTGAATTACGACTAAAGTCCTGATTGATACGATGATTGAAAGACATCTATACCTTTCAAACGGAATCACATTTTTGAATCCAAAACATGCATCACATTCTATGCTTCACATACTATAGGATTTAAAAAAATGAATTTCATGAAGTTTTGACCAAGTTAAGGTGGTCAGACATACGATTTTTTATATTTTTTTAATTGAAGTTGTAATAAAAAAATTCATAATTAATTATTTACTTGAAAAAATTACAAAAAAATATGCATCACATCGGGACATGAGTCCTCTACTTATATCTAAAATATTATAAACAAATATTATCATTTTATTGTGGTTAGGGTGGTCAGAAAAACACCTACTTCTTATTTTTTTCCCTAAAATTAAAGTACTACTGCATTGAAACTTCAAATTTTCACCAAATAGATTTTTTTCTTAAAATAAACCTAGTAGTTTAGAAACTACATTCAATTTGCTACAGATTCTATTCTTACATATTGTTGAAATAATATGGATAAATTATTCAAATATTTACGTCAAGTTGCCTAAATTTGATTTTTTTGAATTTTCATTGCCACTTAAGGGCCTATTTTTTCCATAATGATCATGCACATACCCATCTAGGATTATGATGCACTCCAAATCATAAATAAGGTGTTCTAAATGTAGGTTCACCAAAATGTAAGAACAAAAATAGGTACCCCACCTTTTAGGAGATGAAGCACTAGGGTATGGTCCTTGACCTATTTCACTCTTGTTTTATTCAAGGAAACCCTAGAGATCTCAATCTGAATGTAGAAAGGGGGAAAGAGATCTTGCAATAGGGTGTCCTAGGGTATGTTTAGAGACTAAAAGGGGATTGACCACCAAGCTAGGGCTTGGAAAGACAAGTAACATGCAAGATCTAATGACAAAACCTAATGCTTTACAAACCTTAAAAGTAAATGACCTAGAAATGAATGCAAAATAGAACAAAATTTTGAGAAATCATAGAGGTGTACCTAGAAACCTATAGCATCTCGAAACAAGGTATAAAATGTTGAAAATGTTGAAATTAATGGATGATGGGACTCATATGTGCTAGGATGGGCATATTAGCCCCTGTTTATGGTTTTTGGGTTGAAAAAATAATTTGGAACTGATGAATTAGGATCTACAAAAAATACCTAAAAATAGGTATACTGGACTCATATACCACAAGTGGTGTATCAGTCTCATTTTGTCATAAACTGCCCCAGGAGTAGAATTTTGAAGTGAAACTTTATGAGCCTCTGAAGATGGATCAAATAAGCTTTTTCCCACTGGTTTCATGTAGATAGGTTGGATATCTTGGTCTAGATCTAAATTTTTGTGAGCCTTGACAACTTTACATGACAACTTTTGTACCTTTTACAAATTTGCAATCTTGATACTTTTGAAGGCTTCAAACCCACTTTGTCTTCAACCTATAAACCTACAATCACACAAAGAGAGAAAAAGTGATGTTTTGTTAGGGAATAGGGGTTTTCCTTGGTAAAACCCCATTTAGGTAATTAAACCATATGATGAAACAATGAAGCATGAACATAAAACATGAAACATGAAAAATGATGTACCTTGAATGATGTCTTGGAATATAAATCTAAAAACTAGCATGAAATGGCCATGAAGAATGTAGATCTTGATCTCAAATTAGATGTGGAAAAGTGCTTGCAAATGGATCTTGAATACTACATCAAAACACTAGCTCAACAACATGAGTGACACACTATGCCTTCGACATGATGATGAATCTTGAATTGATGCAATACTCTTGAATTTCCTTGAATACTCTTATGAACTCTTGTAATCACAAACTTGCTATTAGGAATGCTCTCTTGAAATTATTAGGTTAAACTAAGTGAAATAACCTTGTATTTATACTTTCTTATTACAAATTCCTTGAAATTACAACACTACAAGACGACATCAGATCTAGGAGAATAAAATCCTTCCAATAATTTGAATTTAATTTAGGCTTAAGCGACATGAGACTCATATTCCAGAAGTGGTGTATGAGTCACATTAGGCTAAGATTTGGGACACATTTTTCAAGAAAGGCTTAGATTGATGTGAAATCAAGATCAAGGCCCTGAAACTTAGGTAGGACTCATACACCCAAGGTGGTGTATGAGGTCAAAATCACTATTTATCTAGGCCATACAATCCAAAAATAAATGAATTATGATTGGATGTTGGAAAATGTTGAGATTATCCTCAGAAAGATGCATTAATTAAGGCTTGTGGATGAAAAATAAGGCCAAATGTTGAGATTATCCTTAGAAAGATGCATTAATTAAGGCTTGTGAATACAAAATAAGGCCAAATAAGGCATAATTAAGGCTTTCAAATTATTAATGAAGCCCTAAATTAGTGTGAAAGTGTAAAGGTACACTTTAAAATGCCTTAACTAAGGCATAATTAGATTCATTTAGTTTACAAGGGCCCAAAAATTGATATGAAGATGTAAATGAATACACTTTGCAACTCTAAATTAAGGAAAAATTAGGTCAATTTAGATTAAAAGGGACCTAAGACCAATATGAATGTGTAAAACACATTACAACACTAGATCAAGGCAACATTTGGTAAATTTTAATGTCAATCATTTCCAAATTAAGTGCAAAAATGTAGAGGGATGCATTTTCCATCCTTGCAATATCAAATCAACAAGGGGGTGAGTGTAGGATCATGGGGGTCCAAAAAGTGGTGATATGACAAAAAATGGCTAATGACTTTTTATTTATCCAAATTTGATGAAACGAAAAGGGTTTATTAAGAAAATTTTCAGCTTTCCATGAATATAAGATATGCCTTATTTTGAATTTAGTAGATGTTTTTTATTGATTTTCTACATGCATTATGACTAAATTCCTAATTGATAGGTTTATTGAGAAAAATCTATAATCCTAAAAATATTTCACATTTTTTTAATCCAAAAGATGTGACACATTTTATACTTCCTATACTATAGGATAAAAAATTAAAAATGAATTTCATACATTTTTGTCCAATTTATGATGGTCAGACAAACAAGTTTTAATATTTTAAAAAAAAATTAATAAAGAATTAATAACTAATTATTTACTTGCAAAAAAAATGTGGCACATCTAGGCATGTGTCCTATAATTATATTGAAATTTTTTAAAAATATATATATTGCTTGTACTAGGTTGGTTAGAAATACACATACTTTTTATTGTTTTCCTGAAAATTTAGTACTACTACATTAAAATTTTAATTTTTTAACAAATAGATTTACTTTTTCCAAAAATGGACTAGTATCTTAGAAAATACATTCAATTTTCTACAAATTATGTTATTAACCTATTCAAATTTTTATGTCAAGTTGTCTAACTCTATTTTTTGAATTTTTATATCCAGTTAAGGGCCTAGTTTGGACCCCCATGATCCTACACTGACTGAAAGATTTTACTTGAAGTAGAGGATAAGGGTAACCAGAACAATGAACCGTAGAGACACTACATTACAATACAACCTTCAACCTTGAACTTGCTTGAGGATAAGAAAGAAGTCAAATTGGGGGGAAGTGATGAGCATTAGAATTGGCAAGTTTCCTATTGTAATTTCATGTTTTCTATCTTAGTTTTTGCTAAGCATTAAAAAAATTATCAAAAAATTTAATATACCCTAAAGTATTTAAAGGTTATGTATGTGGTATTAATGAATGTATGCATGAGTTTTGGATGTCCTATAATTTTAGTAGAATTTCTTGATTAATTATAATCATTAAGTATGAAATGTTCTCTAGAAATAAGACTAACCCTTGCAATACTAATATTTGTCAACTCATAGAAGAAAGATTTCTAACCCACATCAAAGGGGTGATGGTTCAAAACAATAGAAGAGTTAATTGAATATGACATCAACATATTTTCTAGAATGGGTTGAAGATGACAATAGGAGTACATAGACACAATTATCCTTGTTTCATTCCATTTGCTCTAAACTCAAGCAAGGAAAAGGTATGTTCTAATAAGGAATGATAATTATGATAGGAATGCTTTGTTTGACATGTTCCTATGTTATAACAGTCTTCTTTAAAGATGGAGAATCCTTATTTTATTTTGACACTTGCTTCTAGTAATTACTTATTTCTTTTAAGCCTTAAAAACTAAATTCCTCTTCTATCTTACTAGAAGAGTTGACATTTAGTTGATAGTTTGTTTATAGTATTTAATACTTAGACTCTAATAGACCCTATTTAAGAAGGTGTTGTGTTGAGAGATGAGAGGATGTTAGAACATATGCTAGATCTTTTCTCAAAATTAGATTGAATAACAATTGCTACATTATTTTTTTGACATATAATATAGTACAATAAATAAGATTTTCTCCAATATAGGATCTATTGAGTTAATTGAAGAAGATATTGTGGAACACAACACTCAAAAAAGGGCCACTTGAGGTATTATTGATTCCACATAGTAGTTCATTAGTTAGATTATGCATTGACATTATGAATTTTGATTCTTAGTTTATATTATAATTAATTGTTACTTTGAGATTCCCAATTCAATAATTTATTTTATATTTGAGTTCAATGATCAAGTTTAGTTAAGTGCATGTTACTACATAGGAATTAGTCAGTTACAGTTTATAGAAGCAATACATACCCGTAGCAACTAGTAGTAACTAAATTACTTACTCTATTTCTTCAATAGATGTTATTTTGAATTAATCTTGTATTTATCTATAATTGTTAATCGATTAAGTTAGGATTATTGAATGGACATATAGTTCCAACATCATCTTAAGTCCATGACTTCCTAGTTGACAATTCAATGAAGCCGCTTTTTAATAATGAACTACTTAGATATGAAGGATATTAAGGTCCATTAAGTCATTTGTATGATTAGTTACACTAGTTAATTAGACAATAGGGAAGTTCAACACTGCCAACTCAAGATCCTATCAATCCACAATGTTAAAGAAAATATGAAGCATATATATCACACATAAGACAAGATAAGATTCATTCATACATAAGACACTCAATGGACAATCAAAAAAATATGTATAAAGAATACATAAAACAAAAATAATGCATAAAAAAAATACATAAAGAAAACACATGGAAAACATTGATCAAACACACATAATCATGGATCAAATACACCAAATACATGAAGCAAACACACAAAATACATGAGGAAAACATAATACACACATAAAGAAAATATAACACAGACATGGAACCTAAAACAACAAATGTTAGTACATAAAAACTAAAGATTTGAGTCAGCAAGGTAAAGAGACCTCAATTTGCAAGGTTGTCTCATTGCCAAGCATCTTCCATCAAATGCACAACATACGTATCTAAAATTGCTCAAAATGATGAGATTCATAGATCTACTTGCTAGCAAGTTGTGTTATGCTAGGTGTCCATGCATATCATGAGTCTCACAAGGCTACTAAGATACATTATGCTATTTTACTCATAAAACACATGGCTCCACTATCAAAAAAGTTATGTTATGATAGGAGATTGTTGTTGTTGTATATCTAGCACTGTCCATAATAGCCACATCATATCTTGCATAAGGCTACCCACTTTCAATTATCACAACTGCAATTTTAGAGTGTCCCAAATTTTCCTTATTGTTAAAAAACTTTTTTTATTACAACTTATAAACCTTTAATTTCTCCTTAATATTATCAAAGTTCAGAAAATATTTGATTACAACTAATAAACCTTTTTGTAGATATGTGTATTGTTATTTGATTGCTTTTAAAATTAATTAAAGTTAACTAAATATGTGAAATATTTTCTTGATCCAAATAAAATATATATTTTGAGATTCCTAGAGTATTGTACTTCTCTACAATAAATTTTACAACATCTATAAAATTTTAAAGAAAATATTGTCACTAGGGGAGAGGGGCCCATAATGGAGCAGGGTCTAATGGTGGGGATAGAAGTAGTCCTCGGAAGGTCCCATAGTAGAGCACTTTAATATCCAATTGCAAAACAATTTTTATCCATAAAGTATGCAAAGTGACAAATCATGTGATGCCACATTAGCGCACAAATAAAACATGACTTAGTGCATCACTATAGGTCTCACTTTATTTTTGGGCCTTTTTGGATACCTCAATAAAAAGCATGCTGATGTGGCATCATATTTGATGATGCGGCCCTAAAACGAAATATAGAAGCACATGAATTGCCAAATAAACTGTTGTACAAAATTGTGAGTGATTTGAAATTTCCACATAAGATTTTGAGAAATGTGAAGTTAGGGTGCTCCACTATAGACCCCTCTCCCCTAATGTGAAGAGGAAAAGGAGAATAAGATGTAAGTTCTAATTTCCTCCCTCACCTGCATGGGTTATGTTGAAATAAATGACCATATAAAGAGCCAAAGCATAGCATTTCTTCTTTCATTTGCAAGAACGGGCACATTTTCCGCGTCCTAATCTTTTTAATGTTTACAAACGGCGATCCGAATTTATTGAGAGCATATTCACGAAGTCAGTCAACTCGGACTATTCGACGGTGGAAAAACGACATTTGCTCGCACTCAACGGAAGCACAGAAAAATCGATAATGTAAACAAATTTTAGTTCGAATCAGATTTGAATACAATTCAAGCACGAAACATTATTGTTGAGACTTTTCGACACACAAATTCACAGTTGCACAGTACGTTAAGAAGATATAACTTGAGCGTCGGCTGCAATGGCGACTTCTAATGGACGGTTTTGAATTCAACATCCATGCTTATCCGCGTGCTAAGATATCAATCTTTTCGTGTCGAACAGCTGTAAGGACTATAACACAGATATTTCTTTCTTCATATCCCAAAAGTAGTGGATAATAACAATTCGTACAAAAGCTTTCCTTATCTTTCGCCGTGAGTAAATATCACGACTAAAAACGATTCGTAAACGTTCGTCCCTTCCATCACCTTAGTATCTATTTTCATCTCTAATTATATGTCTTAATATGAAATTGCTAGAATGGAAGAAGCGACAAATACATCATTTACACATTGCCCAACTAAATTGCAAACTAAATTGTTCTCTAGGTCTATGGTATAATGGGTAGTAGGAATGCTTGAAGTAGACATCATCGTCCTTCCTCAAGTTATCTCACCGATTGAAAATGTGAAGAGCTGTTTTGAGATGAGTATTTTTACGCGTGATTTAGTTTAAATGTCAAAAATCAATTAAATATTTATGATCTTTTAGTAGTCAAATGATTTTGATTATTGAATGGGATGATGTTTTAAGTAGAGTGTTTGAGATGTGAGATTGATTGACCTTAACAACAGTTCTTACATTTTTTAAATAAATATTGTTTTGTATAATATAGTAATTTAATATGTTTGATTTTCTAATTATGTGGTATTGATATTCAATATATGTAGTTGGGAGTACATATGTGATCTATTTTCAATGGAATCACCTTTAATATCCTTTGATATTATAAATTATGATTTTAAACACTGGTGATGTGATAGAAAGAAATAAATGAAACGGATAATCGAAGAGGTCATTACTCTTTAGGACTAGAAGAGTTGTTTTGCCATTCATTTGTAACTTACAGGTATGGAATCACTTCTTTTCTTTCTAAGGTGTTTGATGTAGAAACATCCTTAGTTAGTCTAGGATTAGGTAGTTATTAAAGACCATAGTCATTATTTCTTGAGTTCTTAACAAATTGATGCTTACAGAACAAACACAAATGTATTCATTGCAGAAAAGACATAATTGCATATAAGATCTAAGGGGTATGTTTAGACATAAAATTTGGAGTTGATAAATAAGGCTATCTTTACATAGAAATAAGAGATTACATATTACAATGTGAGAGAAGCAACTCCAATAAATAAACCCTCACAATGCATGACCTATCCGACACAAAACTAGGCAAAATAATGCCCCTTCCATAGGTTGTATCATGCCTCTACTTAGTGAAATCGGGTAAACTCTGGCCCGAATGCACAAATTAAACAACCTACAATCTTGGTGATGCTATTTCAAACAGAAAAAAACACCTTAACTCAAAAAATCGCACCTCCAAAAGGAAAATTGTGCCTTCAAAAAAGAAACTATTGCCCACCAAGGGCCTGCAAAAGAAATTTGCAAGCTCCAGGGATGTGTGGCCTGCAGAAAGGAAATCGGGCTGCAAAGAGGAAACTAGACCCTACAGCAAATCACGACCTCTGCAACGAAAATCGCCACACACAATGAACAGTCGCGGCCTCCGAAGAGGAAAAATGCATTCCGCAGAGAAATTTCATGGCCTCCTAAAACACAAAATCATGCCAGCAATCACAAAGCCTTCTATAAATTCAATAGGAAAAAAATAGAATTAAGGCAACTTTGAAATTCAATAAATTTCAAATGTAGAAAAAAAATCTTCGGCAAATAAATGATCTCAAATTCTGATGAAAACTCTCAGCGTAAGGAGTTGCAGGTAGTCGGCTCTAATACCATGTTGGTGGAAACCACCAAGCCCAAGATCACCATCTATGATATATACCTTCACAATACGAGAGCAGCAACACACTATGTCACCAATGAGTGAATAAATTGAGATGAAATAAAATACATAATGTACAACCTTTTAAAGGCATGAAAAATAAAACAGGTGTAAAACTACTCGATACGGGAGAAAACCACCTATATAGTTAACCTAAGTTAAAACTTAATACTACACTAACAAGCCCTTCAAGTTACACCTTAACTAACATGAAACTAATCCAACATGTAGACTTCTTCTAAGTGGTAGAAAACTAATCTAATAGAAAATGTTCCAAAGATTTTCTTACTTTCACTTCTAATATATCTAAATTTATTAGGGTTGTGGTAAGAGATACAAATGAGGAGCTTGTTGATCTAGGTGAATGAGTTTTGATATGAAAACCCCCTTAGTTGACCAAATCAATGATGATGAAAAAGATCAAAGACAACATTGAAAGACATACAAATGGCATGTGATGGTGATGTGGATTTAATACATTTATTGCACTTTATAATAAGACGTGCTCTAACAATCCATTGTATGACCAATTCTCTTTCTTTAAAAAATTAGTGCATAATGACTATATTTAAATAGAATGAAAAGGAAATATATCATATGAAATGTTTGTTGAAGTTGACTCATACGTGCTAGAAGGGGATGGGAATGCTAGAATTTCGATTCAAAGCATTGAGATTTGTGATTCTTTTTTTCTTAGAATAAGGTGATGATATTAAGACAGAGAAAATGTATGCAAATTAATATCAATAGAGATGAAATATGGATCAAAATTAACAAATATGTGGATATTCATACAAACATGATGAAATGATGATAGAAAGGGATTGACATATAAACCAAACATAGTACAAGAGATTACCACTTGTTAATATACTATTAGATTCAGACAACCACAAAATTAAATAGAAATTATTATAGACATACTGATTTCACCATATTAATTTATTCATTTAATTACACAATAAACAAAATTGTAATTTTTTATTAGAATCTGCTTTATTTCTAATATTGATCAATGGTAGATAATGCCATACACCTATGTCAACTAAGTAAACAACACACTATTAATTTAACATTTATTGAAATCTACTAATTTCACCATACTAATTTATTCATTAATTGTATGATAAGAAAAGGTTGTCGAAGATCTAATAAGGTTTACTTTAGTCCCTTTAGAATATGAAATTGTTTGATTAACACTCTAAGGCCATAGAACCTACCTCAACGAAGAAATACGGTATTAATTCAACATTTATTGAAAGCTTTATTTGCTCCAGAGTGATGAGGATGGCCGCATGACAAATCCTATTTTAGTGTAGCTCAAACACGAGAGCGAATAGGACTGCAAATGCCATCTTATTTATGGTCTTTAGACCTATAGCTTAATGGTATTCTGGTTCCACATCAAGGTGAGAAAGCCACAGGGTAGACAGGACTTAAATTGGTTTCAAAGAGCCCAAAATGGCGCTCCTCCTCAGCCCCGCCCTTCTGATTCTCATTGAACAGTGCAAAAATATATGTCTCAATTGTCCTTCCAGGCCTCTTTGGTGTTCCATCACTGGACAAAACATGCTTGAGGATATGATTTAGACAGCACGGACGCTGCGTGTGGTGTGGAGACCTTGATGTTCTGCAGATTGGCGTTGCGCACTGCCGTCTGAATTTTGTTCATCGCTGGCAGGAGATACGTAAGGTATTGTCTATTTGCGAAAACCTCGTTTCCTACCGCAATGTATTTGATGTTGACAGAAGGATAAAATGGGCGAATGTTATCATTCACCCATCCGTTTGCTGCAGCCTGATCACCAGCAATCTTCTGAAGCTCATTGTTGCCAACTCCCACGATCACTTCGATTCCAGAACCCTTCAGTGCCTGCAGGGCGTCCCGATTTGCTTCATATAATCTCACCTTCCCTATGTTTTTCGACTTCAGCAGATTCACCACGGCGGTTTTTGAAGGCATACTGTTTGAAAGCATTCCGTAGCATACTCCTATCTTCTCACCATCTGCTGAACAGAAAAAGGAAACGATTTAATAGAAGATTTTATCAATATGGATTCAAACACTTATCTTTTGTACAACAACATTAAACTTCTGTTTATATGATCATCGTTAAGAAAATATTTAATTACAACTAATAATCCTTTCAGTGGATATATGGATTGCCATTTGACTATTTTGAATTAATTCAATCTAATTATATATTTGAAATATTCTCAAAATACGGGGCACCGGTCCTAGCTCAGTTGGTTAAGGTGTTCCCTGTAGCAGGGCGCCCACCATGGGTTCGACTATCCGGTGCTCCCGTGGTACCGGTTGGTGTGTCCCGCCAGCACTGCCGGTCACGGTAAAAAGTTTATCGGCGGTGGGGGGTTATATGGGGGGCCGTGCTGCACCCGATTCCCCTCGTTAAAAAAAAAATAATAAAATAAAATTCTCAGAATACGAATTAAACATAGATTAAAATAACTTGCCTAAAATGTTAATAAACTAGCAACATTTCTATAGAATTTCAGAGAAAACATTTCTTAACATATACCCTGATTTCAACAATAATGCAAACAAGTAATGAAAAAATGAATTCTAATTTCATTCCTCAGTAAGTGCCCATCTTACCTGCATGGGTTATGCAGAATGAAACGACGATAAAAATAGCCAAAGCACAACATTTCTTGATTCCTTGTTGGGATGCCATTCTGATTTGCAAAAACAGGCAAATTCTTCAAGCCCAAAGGTATGAATGTTCACTAACTACGATCTGTATTTATAGACAGCAAAATTCACATTCAGTCGGTCATTCAAGTCAGTCTTCGCCGTTTGACGAACGGCAATTGTGCGAGTCAATTGATATGAGTACAAAGAAACTTTGTCATTCATTAGACCGGTTATTGTGGAAAGTTTTGTTCAATTTTTCAATCTCAGCCGGCACAGATGTGATGTGACTCCATTGCTTATCCTCGCATGTAATTTTATATAAATATAAATTATAGCTAGATAGTTGGCTATTTTGATAAGTGCATGTGTGATTTTTAGAAAGGCAAAGAGAAGAAAACCAATGCTTAGTTCCATTATATATATATATATATATATATATATATATATATATATATATATATATATATATATATATATATATATATATATATATATATAACACTATCGTAGGATAGGTTTGTAGATTTGATGTATGTCCATAAATTATGATCTACTTTTCTAGATCTGAATTCATCTATCGTTAATTTTGATTTTTACTCTTTTCCATGCTTTAGTGATATCAATCTATCATACTTTTCTTGTTAACTTATGGTTTAGTGGCATGGAAAGTATCTTATAGTCAAAAGGTTAATATGAGCTTTTATATTAAATTAATCCCTATATTATTGAAAAAGATTGAAGTCAACAATCAAATATCTAAGATGAAGATTTATTATTGATTTTAATGCATCAAGATCCATTTTTTTTCTATTTATTGTTCCTTTAATTTACTATGAGAAGCGATTCTTCAACAATCAAGTGATAATTAGAAGAATAGAGTAAGTATAATAAATCTCTTTAAATGCTAACACGTGACATCAAACCATGCAAGTATGTGCTTAGTTGGCCAAAACGACAATGTCCTTGCAACTATAAACACATCTTGGAGTAGATAATGAATTAGATTAGAGTGCATATCAATTAAATGAATATAAGCATGTGCCTAGATATGGAAATTAAATAGATGTGATGAATGTATAGGGAAATGTAGATATATGGATAAAGTAAGTTCTATTGTGTATGGAGATGTGTTTATATGGAGGTAGAAAAAAGACTAGGTAAATAAGGTCAAGATTAAACAAGATTACAACATTTGTCACCATGTATATGCATAAAAAATTTCAATAAAATGTACACAAACCAAACAAGAAATGACATGCATATGTAAATTTCACCATTACTTTTGACTGCACTTTGAGTTGCATGTGAATCCTAAATAATCACATGATTCAAAGTATTTAACACTCACAAGTTTCCATGTGAACTAAATATTCAGACAATCAAAGGATATAACATGAGTTCTATATAGAATTTTATATCTTGTAAGAGCCTATCATGTCAATATTTCCTTCAACATAAGTTATCCATAGAGACCTGCAAAATAAAGTATAAATATTATATGATTAGATTCTAATTTATAAGTGAATTTCAAGTACAAAATAAGAATTTTGGTGATCAAATCAGCTCCAGTTTCATTAATTTCCTCAAAAGAGTGCAAGGAATTCAAGAAAAAGTGATATAGGTGTATTAGAGTAAATGTAGATCTAAAGATTGGCATGGAATCATATGATAGAAGATATATACATCACAAGGATCTATATGTGTGCAAGTAAATGTTGACCTAATGATAAGTATGTAATCAAATAGCATAAGATAAATAATCTATACATAATAAAAATGTGTGTGTGTTAGGGATTGTAGTAGATTAATTACCAATTAAATTCAAAAATTAAATGCATAGCAGAATACTGAAAAATAGACAAATAAAAACTATAGAAATAACAACAGCGAGAGACAATACAAGATTTTTAATGTTGTTCACATAAACCCTTACACTACATCCAAATACTAGAGTCAAATTTTATTATTACTTCCATAAAATGGAATTACAAATGACTTAAAACAACAACTACAACTAGTAACCATCGAAATTGAATGATATCCACTACTATTCACTCGCACATTGTGCGACATGCACCTATCACTTCAACCTATGAATCACTATTACTACCTAGATTTTTTTCACTATAGCTTCACCATGCACACCACACAACTTGTAACTCAAATGCAAGAGAACCAAAATTGAAACTCATGTGATTATACACATCCCTACTCACCTTGGCTACTAACATTCAAATGTGATTATTGGAAATCTATTCATGCAAACATAATTGTTCATTTCTACGCATTATTTACAATTGTTTCCAACTATTGTTTAATTGTGTTTCAAATACAAATTGGTAGAAAATTTCCTTTAAGAAAATACATGATTTTTTTCTTTAGGGGCACTACCCCTAGACCTTCACTGTGGGCTCCACCACTAAGCCCTCACTGAAGGGTTGGTCCCACTGAACCCCATAAGAGGGTTTTCGTCCCCTTTTGATTCTCACATTAATTGATTTGGGTGGAAAAGAAACTAACAAAAGTGAGGAAAATTTAACCTTTTCAAGGCTAATCAGACTCCACATAACAATATTTTATGTGTAAGTAAATGTAGATCTAAGGATAAGAATGTAATTATATCATATAAGATCAATAATATGTGTATATAAGTTTACCAAAAGGAAAGAGGGAAAGAAGGAGAAATATAAATAGTACAATTTCTCTAAATCTAGCAACTATCTCAAAGAGACTAAAGAAAGGAATGAAAGAAAAATAGAGAAATAGCAAGTTCTTATGAAAATGAAGACCTTTGATATCTCTGATATAGTCTTGTATACTTGATTAAGATATAAGTTACTCTTGGAGTTATCAAAGTAGTATCATGTACCTGCACAAGGATATTCATTTCTATGGTTGATGTGATAATAAATTTATAAAGCTACATGGTTGATGGGATGGATGGCTAAGATTTTCTCTGAAAAGTGAGCATTAAGATTGATTGAGAAGATCTTGAATTTTTGATTGGGGATAGATGGAGGCCTACGATTGGTTGGATTTTCTTTGTTATTTGACTAGTGAAAAAGATATGACTACTTGGATGGAATTTTTTTTTCTCTTATGAATTGTTCGGATGCAAAGTTATATTGAGTTTTCTATACAAATTTTAAAATTTTTAAATGGATGATAGAGATTTTTGTAAAATAAAGTGAGGTTTTTTAATTTTATATATGGAAAGGTGTATGGGTTTGACATTAATCTAATTAATAAAATAGGAATTTGATTAGTGATGCAAGAAGGTTAAATTATTTAAATAAATAAAGTGTATTTAAATAATTGATAAAGGTAAGATAGCCTAACTAGTTAAATAGATGTTTGATTTAATTAAATTGTAGATGTTACACCCCATGCTAAATTACAAAATTATTTTTACCTTTATGAGTAAATATGAGTTTAATGCAAGATTATGTATTAATGATATTCAATTGATGAAAGAAATGTATAAATATACACTATGATGAAATTAATTTTTAAATTCTTTAATGATCTACTTAAGTTATATTGTCTAGACATGATTTATATGTTATTAGCTAACTATGGACATGTTTCTCTAAGTTATATGCAAGAAGAGTTTGAACCCTCTAGTGGGGGAGGGAGAGTATCACCCAAGAGAGGAGGTTGGTATTGGAACCATTAGTATTTCTATCTAAGTACATGCACACACTCACGTGCATAGGTTAGAGGAACTTCATCGATTCAATTTGAGTACCATTTTGGTAAGTTCTAAACTTGAGTTGTTAAGGCTTTTTGGTTGATAGGGAAAGCTGAGTTTTGGTCATCTTTGATCCTCATTGACCATTTAATCAAATCCAATTAAAATAATGAAAAATCTTGTAAAGACCATATATTACATGTTATGTATATTTCAATATATATATATATATATATGAACATATGTAGAAGGAATATATTTATGCATATATATGTACGTATGTAGGTATGAATATACGTAGATAATGGTATCTATATATCCTCATATGTATATTTGTAATAAATATACAAGTAATTAAACAAGATATATATTATCATATATATATTATATACTTTAAATATTTAATTGAATGATGTATATATATATATATATATATATATTATTGACTAAGTAGAAGCATATACATTTCAATATTCAATAAGCCCATGACTTGGGTGAAATGATGGAAATAGAATTTGATTTGTATTTGAATACCAATATGCAAATTGGAGAGACTTCTTTTGAATTGATAACTTGCCAACAAATAGTGTAAAACATGCCCAACTAGCTGTGGCCTTTTGAAAAAGCATTCAAATTCATTTCAAAGTCATTTTTGCAACTAAATGTACAATGATTAAGCATTGAAATATCAATGTGGGGTTTAGAGGAAGGTTTAATGAATCAAAATATATTCTAATATGGTTGTGTTGACTGGTTAAACTCCCATGATTAACAAGAATTGGAAGAGGTCGCACCATTTGAAGGAAATGAGCTTTGTTTTAGCAATCAACTTCTACTAATTTTTATTGTAAATGAGAGTAGCTACCCATCATTTGTCTATTCATTCATTCAATAATTTTGATAATACAAGTAGTGAGTATTCATGAGATTGTTAGAGAGTGCAATTTTGAGTGAAAATAATATTGATTTTTTTTTTATCAAGTTTCCAAAAGTGTGAGGCCAAGCTATTAGTTTTAGTGGTGCATCGCTTGGTAGCTATAGTTAATAATTTGGAAGCAAGGGTCATTGAAAATGAAAAGTGGAGAGCTACAAATTGAGAAGGCAGTAGATTTAAAGTAACGAGTATAAGGAATTCAATTCAGGCTATTTTAATCTAGGCATGATTAAAATCTCTCTCTTCTTCTCTTGCTAATTTTGAAGCTCAACTTGTATTTATCTAAGATGCTTATGCCATTGTTATGTGAAAATTATTGTTGATAGAAAATTATGTGAGTACATATACAAATAGTTGGATTATTTAGTCCTAGAGCTAATTTGAAATATAAAGAGATAACGTGGTTTAATGAAACTAGTTGGGTATATTAAGTAGTTATCTTTTAATTAAATTTATTAAATCATGTTTACAGTACATGATATTGAATTATTATTTATATAATTAAATTTGAGAAAAAGAGCTTCAGTGGAAGGTTAAAATCTCCCTAAAGTTGTGTTTAACCAAAATGACTAGCTTGTGAAACCAAAGTAGTGAAGGAAAGCTAGTATGGGAATACAATACTATTACAATGAGATAGTGTTTTATTTATAATGAGTATATATTGAATAATAGTTAGAGGGTATGAAAATGAATTAGAAGTGTATTCACCTTGTGTTTCCAAAAGGTGTATACCTTGCTTGATATAGGAATAATTGATGACAAACTGGACTTAATGTGGCCTTTATTTAGTGTTGTGAGGTGTTTTACACATCCAAATTAGGTCCTCAACCCTTGCAAATTGAATAAAATGCATTTATCAATGTCTTGTAAAGGTGTTGTCAAGTGTTGTAAAAGAATTTCACACTTTTCTAGACTAATGGACCTATTTCCCCCCTAATTCAATGTATTTAATTATGTTCTATAGCAATCTAGAAGGCTTGTAAACTAAACCTAATTCTAATCTAGTGTTGTAATGTGTCTTACATATTCAAATTGGGTTTTGTTCCTTTGTAAGCTATGTGTACCTCATTTTAGTATTGTAAAGTGTATTTAATCACACTCTCACATTGGAATTTGTGTCCCTAGCCCTAATTTATCCTCACATCATCATTAATAGGCCCTTATGGCCCCATATTGTGCATCTTGAGGCTCAATTTGATCAAATATCTAATGAAATCAAATAACAACTATAATTCTCCATTCCCAGATAATCTAGCTAGAAAAATAACTCATATGGGACCAAGTCACCCATCTAGGTGAATTAGTCCCATCCATGTGGAACTAAGTCTCCCAACTTGGTGAGTTAGTCCCATTTGGGCTATTTTCAATGTTCAGGTGTGAAAAATTGGAATTTAAGTTTATTTTTCCTTCATGTCAGCCTTTGGGATCAAATTAACAGTAAAATTAGGTGGATTTCCTATAAATATAATCTTCTACACCCGAATTCATAACTCATTCATCTTATTCATCATTTATCTTCCACCTCAAGTCAAGAAAGCTAGGGTTTTAACATTCTAAGTCATCAAGATAGCTTTCTATGGCATTCAAGGGAAGATTCTTCATCTATTGCTACAAAAATTCAAGATCAATTGTCATTGAAAGTCTCTAACTTTATTGTTTCACTCTTCATAACATTATTTCTTCACTTTGGTTTAATTACCTAAAAATATGTTTGACCAAGGAAAACCCCCATGGCCTAGCATTCACCATTTCTTTTTCTTTATTGCGTGTTCAAAAATTTAGGCACTTTGAAGGTTTGAAGATCATTGAAGAATAGTTTGAAATTTTTCTGAAGACCTCTCCTTATTTAGAAAAACAAAATATCCACTAAAAGTCACTTTTAGGCCTAAAAATTAGAGTTTTTGAACCAAACACCAATCATGAATCAAAGTGCAGATCGAGGGCTTCCGTTTCCACTATCAAATTTTCAAAAATTCAAAAGTGGACTAAGTCACCAAAATGGCGAATTAGTCCCACTAAACCCATTTTTCAAAGCTTTTTGTAGTTTTGGATACCCAATTGGCTGAAATAAACTCTAGATTAGTTTTTCTAGATTTGGGACTAAGTCACCCAGATTGGAACAAGTGTCACAAATGGATTTTACATTAGGTTTTCTAGGATTCTAGACCTACATTCCATCCTTTTTCAGCCTCTAGGTGCACACCTTCAGTTTCATCAGTCTTTGTTATAATTTACCTTCATTTCTAGGTGCTTTTGCATATCTCAATGTGTTTTCAAACAACTTGCATATCTTAGGTTTTACATTAATAATCATCTTTCCTTTTTAGTTTATCACATTATAACATTATATTTAGGAATATTTCATCCATCCTTGCAACGATTTTGAGTGTAGACATTCTGCATTTTGGATCCATTTCTCTCATTTTAGGTGAAAAACCCTAGAAGAGTTAGAGAACCCTTGGATACCAAAATTAGTGTCCAAATTTTGGTAAACTAGGCATTAGAACATCACCTTTTCTAATTTTGGATTCCATCATCATCCTAGAATTAGCTTGCATTAACTTTGCATTAGGTTTTGCATTTGAATTAATTTGCATTCTAGGGTTTCAAGTTTTTCATTAGTGAAAGTGCATATAGGTTTCATTTTTGCATCTTAAATCATTGAAATTTTCTAAATTTTTGCATTGTAATCATAGTTCTACATCATACAGCACAAAAAACATCAAAATCCTTTAAAAAAATATGAAAAATCTATAAGGAAATCCCTACTGGGACTAATCCACCACCTTGGGCGACATAGTCCCTTTATGCCCTTGAGACTGTCATTTATAGAATCAAAAACTCTATTTTTAATCTTTTTTCTACTTCCATTACCTATATATATTATTTTTTTGAGTTTCTATAACATGAATTTCATTAGATCTAGCTTAAATTAGCTCATCTCATGCATGGCTTAAATTTCAAGTTTGCATTCTCATATTGTGACATAGCATAATCAGTTCATTGTCATCCTTAGAATTTGAAAAATTGAATTCATATTTTTCATGTTTTCTTTCACATGGCTACATTGCAATTCTATAGAATAATCACTATATGATGTTTTCATTACAAAACTCTATAGTTATCATACTTCATGTTCTACTTTTAGATCTTATTATGTGTTCTAGGAAAGGTTAAGTGCATATGAATATGAGGTCCTTTCCCCTCTCTTTTTTTTTCATCATCTATTCCTTTCCTAGTATTCCTTCTATGTGAGAGGTTAGTCTAGTGAAAGAAACCTTGGATAATCATAACAATCACATTTTTTCTTCTCCTATTATCTCTCCTACTTGTGAAGAAGATATTATGGTGCTAGAAGAACTAATTGATGAGAGTTTTGAAAAACTGAGTTGTTTCTTTCCTCTTACCTCTCCTATTAGACAAGAAATTACTAAAAATTAGAACATAATGATAATTAATCATGATGATCACAAAAAATAACAAGAGACCATTTAAACCTACCTATTTTTATCTCCTAACATCTTCCCCTCTTGTGATAGTGATAAGGATATGTTAGTGTTAGATAAGAAAACTTTCAAGATCTATGATAACCCTCTTTATGATCCTTCCTTTACCTATCCTATTTTTCAAAAAATTATGGGCCAAAGGAATGAACTTATAAATGATCATGATAATCATACTTGTTGTCCTCATAGTATCTTTGCTAGCCATGAAGACAAGGCTTTAATGCTATAAAACACAATGGATGAGAGTCATGCGAATATTTTCCCTCCCTTCACTAATGTTCCTATCATATGGGGAGATCTATTTGGTAAGCATGAAAATAATAGTTTCCCTTCTCTTGATGCCTCCCCTATTTGTGATGAAGCTACTTTATAAAACTTAATGGATGAATATATTACAAGCTCTCCTACTAGGGTAGAAAATATGGAACAAGAGAATGAGACCTTAGAGATAAATGGGAATCAAATAGAGTCTTCCCCTAATCTTCCCACTATTGATAAACATGAAAATCAAACCATTGATAATTCCCCTACTTGTGATGAAGTCATTTTAGGAGAACCAATCCATGAATGTCAAGAACATTTCATTCATAGTTCTCCTAGAAACTCTCCTCCTAGGGAGACTATCATAGTGCTAGAACATGGTAAAAATAGTAAAATGTCTTCCTTAGATAAAAAGGTGATTCTAGATTTCCCTTTATTAGAGATACATCAAACCAAGACTATAGAGGTTATGAATTTTCAAGTTTCCATTAGATCCCCCTCGATTAATGGACCTCATACATACCCTATGCGACATCCTAATAATCCTCCCATTCTCTACCCACCTTCAAATGAACCTCCAACTCAAAATAAACCTAAATTTGTCCATTACTGGGAACCTAATAACAATTTTTCGTGATAACTGATTCATAATACTATTGCTTAGACATATCCCACAAGAAACAATCTGAGACAATAAAAATCCACCCCAACACTATTAACTTTTCCTAATCCCATATTGCCTAGTGCTCCTCGATTAACTCCTATAGAGTATGATCTTGTTGAACAACTCAAGCATACTCCTACAAAAATATCCCAATGGGATATAATTTAGAATTCACCTAACTATCACACTATGCTTCAAACAACCTTACAAAAAATTCCTATCCCTTCTCATGCACAACCAAATGACATAGTAGACCTAATTCAAGGATTGAATGTTGATATTGTTTTCCACCAAAGTGAACTCCCCCCTTTGGAAGCACAAAAAAAAATGAAGCTTTCATAATCATATATCAATACAAAAGAGAAGGGATAAGGTGAACTCTTGTTGACAATGGCTCTGGGGTTAATGTGTGTAGTGTAAACCTTTTGGATGGGCTTGGTATTGATAAATCAAACATTCAACCTACCTCTTTATCTATCAGTGGAATTGAAAATTTAGGAAAACTACTACTTGGTGTGATCACTTTGACTCTTACAGTTAGAGAGGTCACATTGGATACACCAATTCATGTTATTCCAAACAATCTTTCATATAATCTCATTTTAGGCCGACCATGGATTCATGCAATGAATGGCATGCCTTCCAGTCTTCATCATAAAATGAGATACATCCACAAGAACAAAGTATACACACTTGATGCTGATCCTAATCCTTATAGTGTCTTACAACTTGAGAAAAACAAAGAAAATCCCTTGAACACATAATTATCAACTACACAAGTGGAGCCCATACAAAAAAAATGAAAAATAACATATTGAACAAGTCATGAAGCTATTAGACAATGATTTGGGTTCGTTAGAATTCACACCAACACTCATGGGAGAGCATAAGATCATAAAAAAAATTCAACTAAGGGAAACAAAATTGCAGTCATGACAAAAAGAAACTTAGATGACCCTTCAAAAGAATCGACCTCAACCACTTTATACCAAAACATAGAAAATTACACAACAACCTGGTCAACAAGAAATGAAAAAGCTTTATGGAAAATCTTATGAACTTATGAAACATCTTGGATATAGTGGAAAATGATGTGGTGCTAGAGAACAAGGTATTTGTCCCCCCATTGAACCCAACATGCAAGAAAAAACTCATGGTCTTGGTTATCGTCCTTTGATAGAAATCACCAAGCCTTCCCTCAACATCAACACTACCACAAAACACCCTCCTAAGACAACTTTAACTATAAAGAATCCTCAACTCATAGATACTACTAGTCTTGATCATTCTCCTTCACAATCAATGATACAAACAAAGACATGCTTTCTTAATGTAAATGTCATCTTGCAAAGCACCAATGGTTTGAATTCATTAGATTTTACACCATCTTGTAAAGGAGAGAACAAAATATCACAATTTGTAGAATCTTGCATAGGTATGATGTATCTAAGAAAGAAGTATCTTTGTCACAAAATATAAGAATTCCTTCTACTATTGATCAAAAGGGTATCTTGTCGAGACTCCTTTAAGATCACTTGATATCCCTTACTCCATGAACTTGAAAGAAATTTTATTAGAATACTTCATTTTGTGCATATCATAGAGTTCATGGTCATTCCACTAATGAATGTAAGGCTTTGAGTAGTAAAATCCAACATTTTAAGGAGTTTGGCGTTCTTCCTTATGTAGAGGCACCTAATCCCTCTCATTGATATTGATTTTCACTTTAGCATGCATCTTATCAATCATTTCTAGCTCATCCTTGTCCTCAACTAAGTGGGGACAAGGGATTTTGTTAGAATTGGCTATGGCTGCCAAGATCTATGGACCAAATGGAAAGCACAAGAAAAGAGAGAGAGAGAGAGAGAGAGAGAATATGAAAAGAATAGACTGTATTCAATGTCATTGATATGATATGATTCTTGATTATACAATGAGAGATATCCCTTGGTCATATAGCCAAGGTGAGAACATAGAAGGGCATAAGATTATGAATAGTGTCTTAATATTATGACATGAGACAACTAGGAAAACCTATCACTCCACTTACGGTGGAGAGATAATCACATGATTTATCCACAAAAGGTGGAAGTGAAAAAGTAATGACATGTCAAGTCCACCAAAAGTGGAAATTCTCCAACAACCTCCTATGTGGTCCCCAAGTAAACTTAACTAAGGTGTAATTATAACCTAGGACAAGGTACAAGACATTTAATCACACCAACAGATTCAATAGCATTGTCCTCATATGTCACTTTTCATTGCCTCATTTTTCTAGTCCTTAACCTTTCATGAACATATAAGAGCAAGTGCGGGATGTGGATGACATTCCTTAAGTTGGATCGTATGTGATATACTACCTTTTTTATGATGTAGTTTCTAAGAAACATATGACTTGGCATAGGGCTTTCTGAGTAAGCTCTCATGTCTTCTTCTTCTACTTTAAAGAAGTTTCTCAAAGAAATGGTGTTAGCAAGCACTTTAAAGTGGGGGCATACATCGACACTCACATTACATTGTGAAATTTTCTTTTTCTTGTGTTTTCCTATCTTGGAAACATTTGGTACAATGTTGCCCAGGATGAGATATTGCACTTGTCCTCTCTTGGAAAGAAGATGTGACCATTTGTGATTTTCCTTTTGAACCTCATATTTTTGGGACCCACTTGCTTTCTAATGCTTGGGTATGTGAAAGATCATGATGGGCCAAAAAGTGACAATATGTAAGTGATCTGATGGCCCATGTGGCTGACAATGTTTTTTAACCCAAAATTGACGAAACAAAAAGGGTTTTTAAAGGAGATTCTTAGCTTTCCACCAATATAAATTATGCTTTACTTTGAATTTAATAAATAATTATTATTCATTTTCTATTTAATTACGTGTAAATTTCTATTTGATACGTTGATTGAAAAACATTTATACCTTTCAAACAATATCACATTATTTGAATCTGAAACATGTGTCACATTCTATGCTTCACATATGATAGGATTAAAAAAAAAAGAATTTTATGAATTTTTAACCAAGTTGAGGTGGTCATACATATGATTTTTTATATATTTTTAAAAATTTAATAAAAAATTCATAATTAATTATTTACTTGGAAATAAATTACAAAAAATATGTATCACATCAAGACATGAGTCCTCTATTGATATCTAAAATATTATAAAAAAATATTCTAATTTTTTTTGTGGTTAGGGTGGTCAGATAGACACCAACTTCTTATTTTTTCCCTGAAATTTAAGTACTACTACATTGAAATTTTAAATTTTCACCAAATAGATTTATTTTTTTTCAAAATAAACCTAGTAGTTTAGAAACTACATTCAAATTGTTACAAATCCTATTCTTACATATTTTTGAAATAATATAGATAACTTATTCAATTTTTTATGTCAGGTTACCTAACTCTAATTTTTTTGATTTTTTTGCCACTTAAGGACCTACTTTTTCCATGATTATTCTACACATACCCGCTTCTAGGGTCTTTCATCTAAGAGGAGAAAGAGGGGTCAAAAATGCTTATCTTAACATTCAAAGTTAATGCAATATGGATAGAATATGGATGAAAAATTACTAGATGCAATGCTTGAATGCATGAAACTAATAAGGTTGATTGATTAATGAATGGAAACTAAAGGAAAATGACTTGTTTGAAAACACATTGTGTTATGCAAAAATGAACTAGGAATGAATGCAAAATTGAACGTAATGAAACTCAAAGTGTGCACATGGAATGTGGATGAAGGATGGACATAAAATTTGAATTTTTTTTAATTCTAATTTTCAGGCCTAGTGGGACTCATTCACCATTTTGGGTGAATCAGTCCCAATTCTTCAAAATTGAGTCAAAACTTGGTTCTGACAAAAGGGTATCATAAAATGTAGAAAACAAAAACAACCTTGGATTAGGACTCATTCACCACCCATGGTGAATGATTCCACTTTTGAATTTCTTTATTTTAAAAAATGGAATCTGGAGCTTCCAATTTGTACTTTGACTTCCTACAGGTGTCTTCTTCCAAAACTCTAATTTATGGGTCTAAATATGAGTTTTTATTGATATTTTGACTTGTTGAATGAAGAGAAGACTTAAGAAACCTTTAAAAATGATCTTAAATTATTTCCAAGCTTCCAAGAGTCCCAAATCTATAAACAAACAAAACAAGAGAGAAAGATGTTGAATGTTAGTGCATGGGGGCTTTCCTTAGTCAAACCCCCTTTAGATAATTAAACCAAAATGGGGAAAGAATGTAATGAAACAAGTAATAATGGATTTTATTACCTTTCCATGATTTTTTATCTTGAAAGTGTGTAGGAAAACATAAAGGATCTACCCTTGAATGTCTGAAAATTGATATCTTGGAGACTTGAAATATTAAAACCCTAAGTTGCTTGACTTAAGATGGAAGATTGATAGATGAATGAATGATAAGAGATAAGAGACTGTAGAAGATGAGAGAGATGTAAAATGAGAAGAATAACACCTATTTATACATTCTTGTGCCTTACTAACCTGATGATACCTCATCATAGGAGAGCATAAGGTATTTTTAAATAAAAACCTAAAAGAAAATTTGAATTATTTTGAATTTGGAGCTAAGAGAGACTCATTCACCACCCATGGCGAATGGGTCCTACCTTGGACTTGAAAATCAGTATTGGGAATTAAGTCTTATTTAATGTTATTTATCAATTTTACATTCAAAAATACACTTAATTAAGCCTTGTAAGAGCATAAAGGGGTCAAATAAAGCATAAGAAAGGTGTAAATAGTGAAATTATGCCTAGAAAAGCATGAAATCTTGTTATAAGACTTTACAACGCTTTTAAAAATTACTTGATCAATGATGAAAAGGTGATTTTTAGGTGAATTGTAATGAATAGATTCTAGAAAAGTGTAGAAATGTCTTACAACACTTCACAACATCTTTAGAAGATATTAATAAATGAATTTTATTTAGTTTCCAAAGGTTCAAGACTTAGTGTCGATGCATAAAATGCCTCACAACACCTAAATCAAGGCTTCATTAAGTCCAATTTATCATGAATTAATCCTATGTCAATCAAAGGGTACATTTGTCTATGACACGCCTCTCTCGTAGACATTAAGAATGATGTTCCCTAACAGGAGACCTTGCACGAACTAAGAAAAATCCCTTTTAGTATTCCTTACAACATTTTTCATTTACAATGTCTATGAGTGTCAAGCATACGAAGTTTTGATTACCTCATAGAGCTCAAAGATCATTTTCATGGTGCCATATTAAAGTTATCAAAAGGTATAAATTTGGTATGGTTGAGTGGGAGCCCATTCTAAGGCATGAATTAAATTCAGCATAGCCACTTGCCTATGTGTGAGCACATATCAATCATATGTGTCTCACCTTTTAGGAATTTTCACCCAATAGACAACCAAGAGTTTTGTCGCCTTAGAGTGAGTATGGATTTTTGGACAAACAACCTAGATATGATCCATATTGTGTTGGACAAACAGTCGAAGCTTGATCCAAATTCTTATTTTTAATTTTGTCTTCCTTCTAGTTCTTTCCATTGTATGATCATGTATCTTTTCTCACTGTATATCATTCACCTTGGGTTTGTCCTTTTGTGCTCATGTTTGTTTGACTTAGGATCTTGGATCCTGGGGGCTTGACCACTACATCTTTTTCATCCTAGACCATCTACATTGGTATAATTGGACCCCTCTTTAATGTCTACTTTAGTGTGAGTTTGAAGTAATTTAATCCTCTCACTAAAGTGGGGGCTTAATGTGTCACCAAAAATTTTATACCTTGCTTTATATGGGAATAATTAATGACAAATTAAACTTAATGGGGCATTGATTTATTGTTGTGAGGTGTTTTACACATCCACATTAGGTCTTGGACCCTTGCAAATTCAATAAAATGCATTTATCAATGCCATGTAAAGGTGTTGTAAAAGAATTTCACACTTTTCTAGACTAATGGACCTATTTTCCATCTAATTCAATGTATTTACTAGAAGTCTCACACTAATATAGAAGGCTTGTAAACTAAACCTAATTCTAATCTAGTGTTGTAATGTGTCTTGCATATTCACATTGGATTTTCCTTTCTAGGCCATGTCGACCATATTTAGTGTTCTAAAGTGTTTTTGATCGCACTCTCACATTGGAATTTGTTTCCCTAGCCCTAATTTTTCTTCACATCATCAATAATAGGCCCCTATGAACCTATATTGTGCATCCCAAGGCTCAATTTTATCAAATACCTAATGAAATTAAGATAACAACTTGAATTCTTCATTCTTGGACAATTTAGCTAGAAAAATAACCCATGTGGGAAAAAGTTACCCATTCGGGAAAATTAGTCCCATCTAGGAGGGTCTAAGTCACCTAACCTATTGGCTTAGTTGCATTTGGGCTATTTTTGAGGTTCAAGTGAGAAAAATTGAAATTTAGGTTTATTTTTCCTTCATGTAAACCTTGGGGATCAATCTAATGGGAAAATTAGGTGGATTTCCTACAAATACAATCTTCTAAATCCTAATTCATAACTCATTCATTTTATTCATCATTTATCTTCCATGTCAAGTCAAGCAAGCTAGGGTTTTAGTATTCTAAGTCATCAAGATAACTTTCTAGGGAATTCAAGGGTAGATTCTTCATCTATTACTATATAAATTCAAGATCTATTATCATGGAAAGTATCTAACTCCAATGTTTCATGATTCATCACATTATTTATTCATTTTTTGTTTAATTACCTAAAAAGGGGTTTGACCAAGGCAACCCCCCATGCCCTAACATTCACCATTTCTTTCTCTTTATTGTGTGTTTGCAGATTTAGGTACTTTGAAGGTTTGAAGTTCATTGAAGAATAGTTTGCAAATTTTTTGAAGACCTCTCCTTTTTTTCAAAGCTAAAATATCCACTAAAAGTTACTTTGGGGCTCAAAAATTAGAGTTTTAAAACCACACACTAGTTAGGAACTAAAGTGTAGACTGAGGGCTACTGTATCTAGTTTTGAATTTTTAGAAATTTAGAAGTGGAATATCACCAATAGTGGTGACTTAGTCATACTAAACATATTTTTCAAAATTTTCTATAGTTTTGGATACCCATTTGGCCAAAACAGGCTTCAGATCAATTTTTCTAGGTCTGGAACTAAGTCGTCCAGATTGGCACAAGTGTCCTAGTTAGCTTCTACATTAGGTTTTTTAGGATTTTATACCTAAATTACATCCTTTTTCATCCTCTAGGTGCACAGGTTTAGTTTCATCAGTTTTTGTTGTAATTTACCTTCATCTCTAAGTGTTTAAATCCATATCTCAATGTGTTTTCAAACAACTTACATATCATATGTTTTGCATTAATAATAATCTTTCTTTTTTAGTTTATCATATTAGGACATTGTATTTAGACATATTGCATCCATGATTGCATTGATTTTGAGTGTAGACATTATGTGTTTTGGATCCATTTCTCTCCTTTTAGTTGAAAAATCCTAGAAGAGTTACAAAACCCTTGGATACCAAAATTGGTGCCCACACTTCCTAATTATCTTTTGAATGATATTGTTTTGTATTATGGCTAGAAAATTCATATTATTATCTATTCATAGTTAATTAATATTAAGAAGAGGACTTTACATTCTTGACAAAACCGAAGCCATAATTCAAGGATATTTTAAGGTGCAAAAGCAAAAATATATTGCAAGTAGAAAATATTCCTCAACATGGATATAAACTTACCATACATTTATATATAGTAATATATGTGCCAATATTATCTATATACATAAAAGCACAAGAATTTTTTATAGTTGCACAAAGGATAAAGTTCTAGAAACCTATGAAGAATATGGAGATTAGTCAAATGGTTCTCAATTGAGTTATCAAAAGTAAATAGACTCTTATGCAAAACTATTAATGCACATTACTATGAATATAATATTTTATATCAAATTAAACTAAATTATATTTAATACCATGAATAACTAGATCAATTATGGCATTATAGAAGGAAAAAACCATACTTGGTATAATAATGAAGAGTCTAAACAATAATTAATGGGGAAGATGATTGTCTAATGATTTCCACTTCAACATTAAGTGTATTTGGTATGTATTTCATAAGGAACACATACATAAGAGTAAATGATGGAAATATAAAAATTTAATACAATGAAGAAATCTTCAATTCAACTTTAGTAGGGTATGTGCAAGATCATGATGGGGCAAAAACTTGCAATATTATGGGTATGTGGTTGACAATTTTTTTTTACCCAAAATTGATGAAACGAAAAAGGTTTTTAAAGGAGATTGTAAAATTTCCACAAATATAAACTATGCTTTACTTTGAGTTTAATAAATAATTATTATTCATTTTCAATTTGAATTACAACTAAAGTCTTGATTGATTGGTTGATTGAAAAACATCTATAGCTTTGAAACCGTATACCAATTTTTGAATCTAAAACATGGGTCACATTCTATGCTTCACATACTATAGGATTAAAAAAAAAATGAATTACATGAAGTTTTGACCAAGTTTAGGTGGTTAGACATATGTTTTTTTATATTTTTAGAAATTTGTAAAAAAAATTCATAATTAATTATTTACTTAGAAGAAAATTACAAAAAAGAGATGCATCACATTGGGACATGAGTCTCTACTTATATCTAAAATATTATAAAAAATTATTGTAATTTCATTGTGGTTAGGGTGGTCAAACAGACACCTACTTCTTATTTTTTCCCAGAAATTTAAGTACTAGTGCATTGAAATTTCAAATTTTCACCAAACAGATTTTAAAAATAAAAACAAACCTAGTAGTTTAGAAACTACATTCAATTTGCTACATATTCTATTCTTACATATTTTTGAAATAATCTAGATAACTTTTTCAAATTTTTACGTTAAGTTTCCTAACTCTGATTTTTTTGAATTTTTTGCCACTTAATGGCCTACTTTTTCCATGATGATCCTACACATACCCAATAATAGATTATTAAATATATTAAAATATTGTCAGTACTTTAGATTGAGACCAACTATGTCTAGTCAGTGATAATGTGTCATCAATGTTCATGAATTATACATAACTAGGAGAGTAGTTACTCCCCTGGTTAAAATTAAGGACTTGAATTAGAGGAAATTACCTAGTCCCTTAATGTTGCAAGAAGATAACTTGGGTATTCTAGTTAGAAGAACATAACAAGTCAATTTTTTTACCAACTTAGTAAGAAAGGACTTGAATAAGAGGTTAGTTGTTGGATGCAAATTGTTACAAGCGTGCAATAGGGTATTCGAGATAACTAAGCCAAACCTATTTGGTCAATTAAGTGACATTAGTGAGTCATCATTTTCAAAAAAATATTGTTTATGATAGTTAACCTTGGGGTTTGTAAGAAAGGGGGTCCAACCACATCAAAGCTTTAGGTCACAGAGAGCCAAGGGCAGAGGATTTCCCTAACTTACCTCACTCTAAAGTGTATTTTGGGATGAGGATCGAGGATGAAGAGCACTGTAAAGTACATTTGTCATTGTATAGACCTAAGAATCTACTTGGGACTAGATGAGATAGTTTCTAGAGATATAATTGTACCTCAGATAACTCTTTGTCTGAGGATGACAACGTGGGTTTGGGATGATAGTGCACTACACTAGCATCTCTCTGACATCTGTACAACTAGAAAATGTAAAGTATAGTAAAGAATCTACCAAAAACCTACTAACAACCTTGTTAACTTGTTTAATGAAATAAATAGAATAGTAAACTATAGAAAGTAAATGAAAAAACAATAGAATAAGTAGATGGGGACTAGGGTGATGAACACCAACTCACTGAAACACCAATTTTCTAGTGATCTCCATATGCATGTTCACCTACACAAAAGCATGAGGGGAAAAGTGTTGGAGATATATAGGGGTTTTCTTCAATCAAACCCCCACTTTGATGTTTCTACCTCCACAAATAGCCAAAAAGAAATAGATTAGAAAATATGATAAAGGAGATTGAAAGAAGTACACTAAATAGTACAAAAGCTAAAGTTACTCTATCAAATCACAAAGGAAGAAGTGAAGTGTTACCACCTCCACCAAAATTCTTTCAAGGCCAACGTAGAGAGAATGCAAGCAAAAAACTTGGAAAAGTCACCACAGTCATAGTAGCAATGAAGGGAGGTCTCAACAGACTCCAAGCTCACAACTTCTATGGTAGAGTGACACATGCAAAAGTAAAGTTGAATGAGTTTCTAGTTGGTGCAATGCTCAAATTGATTGGTGTAGATTGTTGGAATCGCACGAAGATGAAGTGAAAATGCTTGAGAATGTGAAGAAGAGTGAATAAATGTCTAAGAGATCAAGTGAATGTGAAATGGATTCCTTTGAAGGAAAAAATGAGCCATTTTTGGGTTGGTTGGTCACACAAAGGCTTTACAAAGCATCCCCAATAAGGAGTGTAGCATCCCTGCCGACTTAAGCATAGGAATCTATTAGGGATGGAAGGGCACCAAAAAAATGTCCATGCACCATGCTCATGTCCTTGATGAAACTTTCACTACTGACACACAAAAAAAATGCTAGGTGGATGCATTCTAAATGGGTGATGTGGAATTTCATCTTCATATTTTATTTTGTAAGGTGAGGGTATGAAAAAGGGGAATTTACAAAAGAGGTGAAAATTCACTCCTATACAATTTTCTCCACTTTAGTGAGCATGAATATAGATAAACATTCAATAAAGAATATCAAAGAGTTAAATATGTATACCTAAACTATCGAGGAAGTAGACCATGATTTGGTGAACTCAAAAGCACGGGCTAGGAAAATGACTCCATAGGTAGTCTCTCCTAAGGAGTTTTGAAAAAAATCACTCCAAAGCTTCATAGAACTACAAAGTTGCAAAAGGTACACTGAAAGCTATCAAACCAATGATGAAAAAATATCACAAGATATAAGCACCTTGCAAGCCCATAGATCTACAAGAAGGCATTTCCCAAAATACTCTCTCATGAAGGAAGCCTAGTGCAAGGGGACTTCACAAAGTCAGATTGGAAAGTAGCTTCACGGGTGCACCTACAAAGCAACATGTTAATCTACATATAAAACATGCCAAGGAACACAAAGAACCCATGCAAGAAAGAAACAATAAAGTGATGTAGACAATCAACAAATTGGAAGATTTTCAAATGGATCCCTCAGGAATCCTTTTGAAAGATGTTCACTTCATCAAGGAATTCAAAAGGAAGAAAATAAACCCTCATCAGGGGAAGGTTGAAGCTTCTCCCATAGGAAAATTTTCTCCCTCCTTGATGGAAAGTTCTTCAAGCTCCTTCTTTGTGAACCCATGATGAAGGAAACACATTCTGCTAGGGGTCCAAGTTGAGAATGTGAGTTTTGAAAAAGATTGTAAGGATTTTGAGAAAAGATTCATTAGAAATTAATTCATTTTCTAAAAATATGGGTTGACATGGTAGCCTCCCTTACGGTGGTGTGTGCTAAATCTAGACGCACATGACATCCTAAGGAGAGAAAAGCAAGAATGAAAAAGTGATGTTGTGGCCCATGAGACATAGTGAGATATCAATGTGGTGATGTTATCAAACACATGAGGGACAACACATAGGAACCAAAAAATCACAACTCAAGCAAAGAAGAGAGACATATACCAATGTTGTAAAGAGAAATGACATCTCAGATAGAGGACACAGGGGTGATATGATATTGTAGGGTTAGAGATACTCACAAATATATATAAGTATAGTAATATATAAATGAATTGTCATCAACCCCCTACTATAATAGACCATATGAATAATTCATGAGAAGATTAATTAAAAATTAAAAATTAAAAATTGGGTCAATATGGAAGGGAAGCCTAAATTCCCCCAACACTTTCCATCATCCCTAATTTTCCAAAAAGAAAAACACATAACAGAGGAAGAATGATGCCAAAAATAGAGGAATTTTATGACACATAATAAATTCTATATCCAAGAACCTACTAGGGTGACAAGGGTCATCTAGGAACACATAATGCAAGCATGAGGGAACACATCACAACACACACTTAATATAAAGGTAAATAAGAGTCCCACTCCTAACATTCATCAACGAAGAGGTCATCTACTTCCCAATCTAGATCATTATAAGGGGAAGGAGAAAAGGCCTACAGTGGTGGAATATTAAGGGGAGGTGCTTCCAATCCTCCTACAATAAGGGCCAAGGAAGAAGGCCCCACAAGGTTTTTTCCACTTGACTCTTGTGGAGTGATGGTCAATAATTTCATGAATATTTTTGATAGGGTCAGGAAGCCATCTAGAGAGTTAAACAAGAACTTTATAGCAGTGCCATGTGTTACCTCAATAGATGGGGAGGATGATACCCTAGATTCACTACTAGGCTCACTAAGTGGCTCAGGAGCAATGAAAAGCTTAGGGGAAGTTGGGACTTGATCCATGATTAGGACAACACAAGCTAGCATAGGACAACCCTCTAAATAAGGTGGACTCCTCTTATGCCCCCCATTGCTAGAGGGTGCAACCTCCACCTTCTACCTTGTTAGAGATGTGAACTCCCCATAGACGAAGCAAGAGGTACAAAGGAAGAGGAGAAAACTATGGTGGGAACCACTAAGGTGTTTGACATGTCCATGAGATTAGGGAATGGTGGGATGTTTGGAAGGGACATTGAAAGAGCAAGCTCAATTGAAGGAGTGATAAAAAACTACACCTTTTTAGCATTAGGTGCACTCAAGCTCATATCAGGAGTCAAAAGAAAGAATTGATTCAATTGAATGGAAGCAAAGGGGAAGAGAGAGGAGGACATAATAGGATTCCCTCAAATAGGGTGGCCAACTCTAATTCCCTTCATTGCAAAGTGGCCTACTCAGCTTCTAGACCCTTTCACTAATGCTTGTACTCACACACAAGGTAGTTTCTTTGACGGTTTGAGAAGGAATAGAAGGCTCTTCCTTAGGCATGGGGGTGTCCATCATATCCATCTCTGATAGAGGGATAGACTCCTAAATGAGAGCAAGAGGAAGAGGTTGAGAAACAATGGGAGGAATTATCTCTAGAACCTCAGTGGTGAGCCTCTTCCCATTCACTACTTTAGGTGCAAGAGTGGTGGGAGGCCATGGAGGTCAAGACATAGAGGATTTCCCATGGTGACCCTTCCCTCTATCATATCAAATTGGCCTAGGCATTATGGGTAGAACAAGAAGTTTGAATGTAGGACACTTGGGCTTTCTCCAAGTGGGCAACATAGGATTCTCCTAAAAATGTGAACCAGAATTAGATGACACTATAGTAGGGTGAGAGAAATTATTAGGCTGGATAGTGGAAGAGGAGGAATAGGAACCTCAAGAATGCTTCTCTTCTTCCCTTATACACTCCATGGTAGCATCATTGTCAGCTTTTAAATAGGATTTATGCAATACAACTTAGGGATATAGAGGGTACCTCATCATAGGCATTAAGTTCCCCTTCTTGTAATTATCATAGGTTTGATACAAGAGGTCATTCCTAGGTAGGAGAAAACCAACAGGTGTAGTCCAAAAGTGATCTAAAGAATAACTACCATGCATAATTGGTGGTTTATAGCCAGTGTCGTGGATCACTTGCACTGAACCCTCATGAATAAATTTCAGAAATTTATGCACAACCAAGTGAACTACAATCATAGCTACTAACCACAAGATACTTAGTTTCACTTTAAATATTTTGGACCAATTATTATGTCAAAAATCATTTTCACCAACTTAGGTCCAACAAGGACTAACAAAATGATGCTACTAAGGGGAGGTACAGAAAGTTCATGATGCATACGAATGTTGCTTACATGTTTTTCATACCCATTTTTTATGTTGCAAGTTAATTAATATAATTTCCTCAGTAATCACATTCACTTGGCATGTCAAGTCAATAAGGACACCTATCATAGTGTTCCAATTGATTCATGTAGGGGTGGAAAGAGGAGATGATTCTCTATTAAAACCCATTGATAGGTCCTATGAGGTGAAGGTTATACCAAGAGCACTACTTGCAGCCTACATAAAGGGGATAGGTAGATGCAAGAAAGTGGCCATCACATACACTAAACGATAGTCTCATAGAGCTCCCAAAAGGTTCGAAGTTGGATAGTGACCCACCTATGGCTTTGTTCTACAATGCTTACAGAACCTTCCAACTATGCCTACTAGGGGTTGCATGTTGGGTTTTAAGGAAAAAAACCTCACAAAACTCACACCTACAATGGTTGTAGAACATGAGGAAAGGACCCTTCAACACTACTAAACAAATAAAAAATCATTCACATCAGGTTCACCAAAAATGTAAGAGAGGGGGACCGACCATGTCAAGGCTCAAGGTCATGAAGAACTTGGAACAAAGGGTTTCCCTAACTTACCTCACTCTAAAGGGTGTTTTGGGATGAGGATCGAGAATGAATTATTTATATCACTCTACAAACTTGAGAATCTACTTGGGGCTACACGAGTTGGTCTTTGTGGTTAGAACTATACCTTAGCTCTCTATTTGAGGATGATAGTGCGGGTCTAGGATGATAGCACGATATGCTGGCATCTCTTTGGTGCACTGGCATCTGTACAACTAGAAAACTTAAAGTACAATAAAGAAACTACAAAAAACCTACTAACAACCTAGTTAACATGTTTTAATGAAATAAATAGAAAAGTTAAGTACAAAAAGTAAATGCGGAAACAATAGAATAAGTAGATGATAACTATGTTGATCAACACAAATTCATTGAAACATTAGTTTTCCAGTGAGCTCCATGCTCACATTCACCTACACAAAAGCAAGAGGAGAAAATTATTGGGGTTGTATAGGGGTTTACTATAGTCATACCCCCACTTTGGTGTTTCCACCTCCATGGACAAGTAGAAAGAAACAAAGTAGAAAATATGATAAAGGAGATTGAAAGAAGTACAATGAATAGTATACAAGATAAATTTACTGTATCAAATCACAAAGGAATAAGTGAAGTGTTGCCACCTCCACCCAAAGGATCTCAAGGCCAATGAAGGGAGAATGCAAGCAATGAACTCGACAAAATCACCATAACCACAATAGTAATAAAGGGAGATCTCATAAGACTCCATGCTCACAACTTCTATGGTAGAGTGGAATGTGTAAAAGTGACATTGATGGAGTTTCTAGTTGTTGCAATGCTCAAATGGACTTGTGTAGATTGTTTGAATTGTGAGAAGATGAAGTGAAAATGCTTGAGAATGTGCAGAAGAATGAATAAATGTCTAAGAGGTGAAGTGAATGTGAAATTGATTCCTTTGAAGGCCAAAATGAACCCTTCTCGAGTTAGTTGGTTGGATAGAGGTGTTACAAAGCATCCCCAATGAGTGTAATGTCCCTATGGACTCAAGGGATGGAATCTATGAGGGACGACAGTGCACCATATAGACATCTATGCTCCACACTCATGTCATTGACGAAAATCCCCCTGACAAAAATTCCCCCGACACACAAAACATTCACCAAAGTGGATGCATTCTAGATGGGTGATGTGGAATTTCACCTTTGAATTTGATTTTCTAAGGGGAGGGTATGAAAAAGGGGAATTTACACAAGGGGTGAAAATTCACTCCTATATAAGGTCAAACCAAAATAAGTGTTAACCATAGGTTAGTAGGGTTTCCAAGTTGAGTAAGAGGTTGGTGAAATTATGACACCACTTCCTTAGAAATTTGATTGATTATATATCTGAAAGCTTTAGCCAAAGAATGTTTAAAAGTTGATTCTTACACTTTGTTGTTTCACTACGCTCTAAGTTTTCATAACTTGTTAGTAGTGTCATGTATAGTTGGAAGGAATCAATAGTTGTATGGTTGTACATGTTATGTAGGAAACAACAATAGATACTCTAATGGAAATACTATAGGTTCACATACTAGACTCTTCATTAGAGGGAAAGAGAAATTCCAGTTAGGAAGGTGTGTGGGGGACCTCTAGGTCCATGGTTGGAGGTAAATCACTTGGATGAGGCTCTCCCTCTTGAAAATGGCAATTGAGGTTTGTGAAATAGAAGAACTGTAATCCATATAAGGATACCTTGACCTTGCACTCTTGCAAGTTATTAAATTGAATATATGATCAAGAATCTATTATAATATGTATTTGAAATATGAGTTTCATTTACTTAGAATTATGTAATGTTATGTGAAATTATTTATGCATCATGCAATAATATTATAGAAATGAAAAAAAATAATAACCTAATTTTGGAAACTTGGACTAATTCACCTCATGATTTAAAACATGGGTGAAAATAATAAAGTAAGAAGTGAGTGTGTTACATGTGGTATCAGAGCTACTAGGTTAAGCACTTGGACCTATGAGATCATTACACAAATTTTTCCTCAAATATTATTTGTAGCTAATATTTGAAATTTTCTTACAGTAGAATGGTAAATAAAAAAAAGAATAAGGAAAAGAATAAGGAAGCCAATTTCCTAAAACTTGTCTAACTTTGGGACTAAGAAAGAGTCATTCTTGGATGTTAAAATATTAAACCATATTAGCTACTAGGAGGTGCTTGGTTGGTAGAATTTGAGACACTAGTTAGTTTTCACTCAAGTGTATTAGGTTGGAGAAGAAGTAGTGGGATATATTAGTTGTGAAGGCCATTGAATCTATCTCTATTTTCAAACAAGATAAAAAAAAACTCATAGGGAGATGCCCTTGGGTTGTAATAGGAATGAATCTATGATTAGTAGGAAGGTTATGGATTTGTACTTGTAAGTACATCCACCCCTCAAAACTATTTTATTTCAATCTAAGGGTGAGGAATAACTTGAGGAGATCCCTCTTCTAATAGCAACCTATAGTCGCAAAGGGTCAAAGATTATGTATTAAATAAGGATATGATTAATGTCTATTGATAAAAATTATAAATTAATGGAACTAATTACAAGCATAAACTAATTTTTTTTGGTGAAGTATAAATTTTAACATAATAAGAATCGGAACAAAATATGAAGGTAGTTAGGAGGGAGGAAAACCTTTTGACAAACCTAATTCTAAAAATATATTAAATAATAGAAATGATAAATTCAAACAAGAATGATATTTTGTACCTTAGAGTAAAGGATAGAGACAAGAGTAGGTCAAAAAAGGAAGTGACTCACAAAGGTGAAGATGAAAGCTAACATGATCACACCACCTACAGTGTGTATGGTCAAATCAGCATCAAGGATTTTTAACAAGTTAAGCAGCAACAAACCCTTGGAGTGTCTAAGATTATAAAAAGGATAAAGCCACCAAGAATTAAAGATAAAATTTCATAGAAAAATTGGTTGCATAGTAAAAAAATTGGTCAGTAAAGTAGGCTAACGAGATAAGACCTTAGGTAGAGCAGTGTTTGATTAAAGTTCAAATTGGATGTTCATGTTTTTCAACAAGATTAAATATGTGTTTAGTCCCTTTATGATATTTTGAAGACATTCTAGGGGTAAATTGGCTATAAGGAATAGATCTAAGGGATACTACTTCCAAAATAATAGAATTCCTAGAGAAACTTTGCCTGAACAAAATGTATTTGAAAGGTATACTTATTAAGGGTAAGTCAAGGAAAGTAGTATTCATTCATCTGTAGAAGGGAAAATAAAAATAATGTTAATTCATTATGATCTAAACCAAGAAAATAAATGAATGCCAAGAGTTCATCTTTTAAGATTTTTTAATGATTTATGAGTCTTGAAAGCACTAACAAGGGGCAGAAGAGGAGTATATGGATCAAGGAAATACTAGATATGAATAAATACCCTATTCAATGGGGTTTGGGGTGATATATTTCTAGACAATTATTTTCCAATAAGACTTTCAACTTCTCAATAGATTTAGATCGTAGACCAAAACCATATATATCCAAATTTTCTTATCCAATTACCACAAGAAAATTCTTGGAGCTTAAATATTAGCTATAGGAGCTATGAGAAAAGGATTTGAATGGATAAGAAAATGTTAGAGGCCTATGATCAAATATAAGAGAAGTAACTGTAACACCAATTCTAAAAGTTCCTAATTCAAAAAGTCAATTTATGGATATCATTGATACCTTGGAAGAAGGATAGGAAGGATGCTTATTCAAGAAAAGAAAGTTATCACCTATGAGTGAGAAAATTAAATATATATGAAAAAAACTATGCTCCACATGATATCGAGCTAGAAACAATTTTTCAGGAATTGTAAATGTGGAGGCATTATTTTCCTTGGAAATGATTTTAGTTAAAAAGGAAAATAATAAAATGGTCTAAAATATTAATTACCCAACAAAATCTAAATTCTTATCAGAGGATATGACATGACCTAATGTCAAATTATTATTATTAGACTAATTATATAAAGGGAAAATAAAACCAAGCCATAGATGCCCTAATGTTGAAGGCAGCATATTCCCTCAACAATGTTTATTCATTTTATTTTCAAGAATCAAGTGTGGTAGGAGTCCAAGGGAGATGAATACTATGAGGAATTTAAGGAAGATATTACAAATTATCCTCAAGATACAAGGTATGATGGGTTCTATTTTGAGTGATATGGACAGCTAAGTTTTAGAGGATGGACCTAGGTACCAAACTTTGAGGAGCTAGGGAATATGATGTGGTAACAAGTTTGTTTGACACCATATTCAAGCCATCCTAGAGTGACCAAAATTTTGGTTGATGTGGAACAACTATATTTATGGAAGGGAATGATGTGAGATGTTGCAAGGTTTTTAGCAAGATCTCTAGAGTTATAGAGGGTGAAGCTAGAATGTCATCACCCATCAATGCTTTTATATCCTCATGAAATTGTAGATAGGGAGTAGTAGATCATTAGATGTATTGTGTACAAGGTCATCCTATGTAAATGGATAGGAATAATACTATTTTAGTAGTGGTGAACAAGCTCTGCAAGGTATCCCATTGCATAATGGGAAATTTGATAGTTAGGGCACGAGTCATAGCTCACAAATTCATACAAGAAGTTTTTAGGTTGCATGGTGTTCTTGAGAAGGTCATCTAAGGTAGGGACATGCAAGTAATGTTAAGGTTTTAGTAAGCCATATTCACCTCATTGAAAAAAACAAACTCAACTAAATATAAGCTCAACTTATCACCCTAAGATAGATAAGTTAGAGGAAAAGGGTAAACCAAGTTTTGGTGAATATGTAGAATAATCTTATTACAACCCTTTTTATTCTTTTGTGATAAAATTTGATCCATTTGAAACATTATATAGAAGGAAGTGTCAAATTCTTATAAGTTACGATAATCTAGGAAATGGGATTAGCCTTAGTCTAGAAATGTTGTCAAAAATGCAATAGTAGATCAAGTTGATTAGGAAAAGAAATAAATGGAAAAGAATGATAGGTAAAAAAATTATGATGATGCTAAGAATATATTGAGATAGTTCCCAAAGGAGAAAGAGTGTTTGATTCATGCAAGTTCTTCCAGTATGTTGTCAGGGTCACTTAGTGTAAGGTCTAGTGGAAATAGTTTGTAGAAGATAGTGCTATGAGATAAGATTATCATGAGATTAAAATGAAAAAAATTCGTCTCTTACATGATTTTGAAAATTTAAGTAAAACCTTTATTTTACTTTATTTATATGCTATATGATACTTTAAATCATAAAGGACTATGATTCTTAAGGGGGAATCCATGGGAGATCTTGCAGTCCTTCTTGAGCTCATGAAGAAGGAGAATATGTTTGGGAAAAATGAATACATCTGTCTCCCATTCAAATTGGGACAATCCTAATAGAAATTTTGCAGAATCACTATTCCTCTCTAGAAGAGCTAGAATCTAATGAAATGGTTGATTTTCTAACAAGAACTTTCTTTCATATAATGTTTGAGGTCTAACAAACTTCTCTAGGAAGTATTCTATTAGGATAATCTTCAAAAATTGATGGTATTGATGTGTTGTGTCCTTATGAAGTTAAAGTTTTTGGTTTTTTTCTCTCCTCTGCTTGCCAAACTACTTGGAAAACCACTAAAATATTTTGCTTCAATCATGAGGCTGGACATGGCAGTGCAGTCACTATTTTCTCCCAACAATTGCATGCTTGTGTAGTTTATCGTAGGTTTGACCCCATACATCAAATTATCTAGATTCTTTTGAGCATTGATAATCATTCCTTTGGTATTATTAATGTTTTTACCTCAAATGATGTTGTTGAAAGATCTTTGGCAATGGATTTCAAACTCATCACTAGTTTCTTCCTCACTTCTTTGTGGGGATTTCAATATGGTTGAGATGGTGTATGACAAGGATGGTAGTCTTCTATTTCGATGAGAATATTGTGAAAGAGAGGCCTAGTATTACATGCACAATAAATTGGGTCTTTTCAATCCCAATATTGGTTGCCAAAATTCACATTCTCTCTATCATACTTGGTACAATTATTGATCTAGTTCTAACAAGATATTTAAACTCCTTGATCATGCCATGGTCTCAACTCAATTTTTTTTTAATCTTTTCTAGCTCTTCCCCTATTTTGGTTAGGTTGTTAATGGATGTGACGTTATCATACCACTTTCCCATCCTTTGTTGCATTGAATGTAAAGTAAGGAAGCTTCGCATCAGTAGGAACTAGTATTTTCTGAAAACTTCTTTATTGAGTCACAAACCCACACTTTCCCACATCAAAATAATTTGGAATCTTGAATGTAAACCTATTTGATCTCAGTTGTGTTTACAGTTTTTCCTTGATGACAAAATCTATTTTAGTTTGTTCTCATTGATAATCTATCTCAGGATGGTTCTCTTTAAACTTCACATGTATTGGTTGTTTCTCTTTCGGGCTTAATCTTATCAGAGTGAGAATGGAAGGGTCTCCCTAATCCACTTTGAAATGTCTGAGTTGCCTATTAGCAAGACATTTTAGATTTCATGGTGATTGAATTTATCTTATAGGCTGTTGTTAGTAAGACTTCTCTTTTGTTTCGGCAACAAAAAGTATTCTCTATCGGAATACATTAATTCCGTCGGTATGTGGTCTCAGCAAAATTTGTATGTCACACCGATCAAAGGTTAAATGGAAACACATCGGCAATAGCTTAAGGCTTCAGTGAAGGGTCTTAGTGAATGTGCAATGTCACACTGACCCCCTTCAAAATGAGCATATCAACGAAGGAAATCGTCTTCAGTGTAATGTTTCATCGAATATGCAATGTCTTACTGACCCGTGTTTGGATAAGCATATCGGCATAAGTTTGGCCATCAGCCTGAGGTCATAGAAAAATTATATAGTCTCCTTGACTAGTGCATGTGGAAGTCTATCAGCAAAGTGTAATACCATCAGTATAAAGTCACAACGAGAATACAATGTTACACCGACCGATGGTGGATGGATGTGTCTTGGCAAGAGTTAGGGCTCTCGGAATAGGTCTTAGCAAAGTGGTTTTGTCTCTCTGACATCACATTTGGGATTCACTTCGGCCTGACTTATTGTTTTTGGTGTGAAGCCATAACGAATGTGCTATGTCACACCGAGCACCAGTTGAAAAAATTGCTTATCAGCAAGAGTTTTTATTTTGAGGGAATGTCTTAGCGAACACTTTGGTCTTATTGACTAAGTATTTTGAAGTGCTTTAGGTGAAAGTTTGGCATGGTCTCAGTGACTCAGTGTATAAAATTTTGTTTTGGTATGAAAAAGGTTTCTCTGAGAGGTTTCACCAAAGGTTGGTATGTTATAGCGACCCTCATAAGTTAGAAGGATGCATCAGCGAGAGAACCTTTATGTTACAGCAAACAAGCCCATCGATGAAACTCAATGTTGGCTATATAACGTCTCCCTGATATCATAATGTTATAGCGATGCATATAAGGAAAAAGATTTTTCTCGATGTGAGAACTTTAATGTCTTGGCGATCTTTTGTGAGCTCGAGATGTTTTGGAAAAACAAGGGATAGTCTATATAGTGTCTCCCAACTATGTATTGTCTTGGTGACTTCAAAATGACAAAGGTTTTCAACATAGGTATTGAATTTTCATGGTGAAAATTTGTATCAAGTGACTCTCGACAAAACATTATGAAGTTTACAAGAGATCTCTCTGATATTGTTTAGTCACAAGGATAGTGAATGAAACTAAAGGAGATCTCGGTGAAAGACTTGATGATCTCTCAGTGAATGAATAATACTCTAAGGAAGCCTATTGATGAGACATGTTGTATTCTCTATGTGTTCTTCCCAACTCTGATGAATTATGGTGAAAGCGTTAACTAAGAGGAATTTCTAGCGGTGCAATTTCCTTCATTAGAACTATCTGGATGTCTCATCGAGTGGTTAACGAAATCTCAACTTTGTGGCCATTATGGAAACTTCAAAATATAGTTGCAGGCTAACATCATTGACTGCATCAAATCTCAAAACTGTTACATGGCAGCATATTCATTGAGTTTCTTTCTGAGCTGTTGCATTTTTTATTTAATGGATGATTTGCAGTTCTCTAGATAAGCATTACTCTTGATTTTTTCATCATCTATAGAGTATCATTATTCAGGTAAAATTAGCATGTGAGTTTCAAATTCCAGTGAAAAATGCAAGACCTTATTATTGACTAACATACTTGAAATGTATATAAATACCAGTGTTGAAAACTATAAGGGTTGTTGGTTGTAATTCTGAGAGTATCATTCCTTGTCTATATGGAAATGAATGAATGAACTCTGCAATAAAACAGAAAGTTATGAGCTTGACTGAAAATAGAGAGATCCTTTGAAATATTTTTTATTGTTCAAATGTATAATTTGAGGGGTTGGTACTCCTTGAGATAGATATCTCTAAATGAGGGATTGGTGCTCCTTGAGTGGGTGCTCAAAAAACAACCTATACGGCATTGTGAAATTTAGTTTAAAAGATTAAGCTTGGAAGGCATTTAGGGAGTGGTTTTTATACCCTAGGAGGGTTTTCCACTTGGAAAAATCTTGAGTCTTATTGTTCTTCTGAGTTCCCTCTGCTTTACTATGTTGTTGATTATTTTAGTTCACTGTTTGGTTATTACTTTTCTCAAGTCTATTTATGAATGATTACATTCAACTCATGAATGCATTAATCAGAGTATATTGAGATAATATCTAAGCTATCGGTTTTTGAATTTGTGAAAATTTCTCAAATTTTTTAAGACACTGATTCACAACCCCCTCTCAGTGTCATTTTAACTCCAACAATTAGTATTAGAGCGTAGGATCCTTTGATATGTTTAATTACCTTGGATTGATCTTGGTCTTCAAGTTTGTTTTAATGGCACATTCTCAAGATGGTGCCTCTATATCCAGAGCTCCATTATTTGATGGAACTAATTATGTGTTCTGGAAAATAAGAATGGAAGCTTTTCTTATTTCTTTTTATGTTGATGTTTGGAGCATTTTTTTAGAAGATTACAATGTACCATTCACTATTTCCACTGATGCTACTAAAAAGAAGAAGTATGAAACAAATTCTAGAGCTAAACATGCCCTCTCGTGTGGGTTAACTAAAGATGTGTTCATTAAAGTCATGTATTGCAAATCTGCTCATGGAATCTAGAAAAAAATGAAACTATATATCAAGGGAATGAGAAGGTCAAACTATCAAAAATCATTACACTCAAACATTAGTTTGAGGATTTGAAAATGAAGGATGATGAAAAAGTGGCTGGATATTTCCTAAGAGTTGATGAAGTTGTCAATTCAATGAAAGGTCTAGGTTAAGAGGTTAAAGAATTTGATGTGGTCACAAAGGTTGTTAGAACCTTACCATCCAAATTTGAGCCTAAGGTTTTAGCCCTAGAAGAAAAGAAACACTTTGATAAGCTTACCTTAGACAGCCTACAAGGAATACTTACAGCCTATGAAATGAGAACTAGAAAAAAAAAATCAACAGGAAAAGAAACTTCCTTTAACACTGAAAAGAAAGAAAAAGTCGAAGTCAGTGAATCGGAGCTGTCTAATTCTAAATAATCCCATTTTGTTAGAAGATTTAAAAAGGGATCAGTAAAATATAAGGGAAAACTTCCCTTTAAATGTTTTAATTGTGGAAAAATAGGTCATTTTGCTGCAAAATGTCCCTATGATGATCAAATCTATGACAATGAGACAATTGAAAAATAGCCTATGAAGAAGGCCTTCAAACCTAATCGAAACTTCAATTTCAAAAAGAAGAAAAGTTTGTTAGTAAGGATGAATCTGAAAATGAGTCTGAAGATTCATCAGCTCAAGAAGATGAAACTCTGTTCATGACTGAAATTACTTAGCAAAATGATTCTAACACCTTTGACATTGAAGAAGGTGTAGTAGGTCTTGAATGTGAGCTGAAATGTGCTTTACAAGAAGTCAGAAAACAAGTTCTTGCTCAAGAAAAAAAACCAGATCAAGAAATGATCTCTCTAAAAACTCAGCTTGAAGAAGCTAAAAGAGTTGAAGTCTATCTTTGAGAGACTGTAAGCTACAAAGATCGTGAAATTCAAAAAATAGAACAAAAAGTAGTCCTTCTTAGGAAAGAAATTGAAAAATATGAAAGCACTCTAAAACTGAATGAGTTGCTCAGCAAGCAGAAGATGTACAAAGATAAAACTGGTGTTGGTTTTGAAAAGGGTGAATGCTCAATTGACCATGCAAAACAAAACCCTCTTCTGAATTCAAAGGTTCAGGTTCAAATCACTCAAAATTTGGTAAGGATCATGTTCAGTATTTAAGAGGTAATAGATCTTCATACAGAGTCAATCCTTTCTTCTATGGTTATTGTTTTTTTTGCAACAAATTTGGCCATAAGGTGAGCACTTGTAGGCTTATGAATCCTAGAATACCCAGGTTTGGTCTTAGGCAACGCTATGGTTTTGTTAGACAAATCAAATGTTTTAAATGCAATGCTTTGGGACATACTGTCAAATAGTGTAGAACTGATCTGCAATCTAAATAGCAGAAAATTAAAAAGGTTTGGAAACCTAAGTCTATCAACAACATTGAGCAAACTATGCTGGTTCAAATAGCTTTTCATTCCAAGAAAAATGACCTATGGGTCCTAGACAGTGGATGTTCTAACCATATGACTGGCGATAAGGATAAGTTTGTAAATCTTGAAGATTATATAGATGGATATGTCAAGTTTGGTGATAACTTTGGTATTCAAATTAAAGGTAGAGGTTCACTTCTTCTGAATGAAGACACTCCTATCTATAATGTGTACTATGTCGAAGGTGTCAAGCACAATCTTCTAAGTGTTAGTCAAATTTTTGATAGTGGTTATCATGTTCTTTTCACTTTGCAGGGATGTGAGATTAAAAACAAGCTAGGAAAAGCTATTGTAGCTAGGAGGACAAAAGGAAATGTGCACAATCTTCTCGACACATCAAGCAATGACAATAATCAAGGTATGTGTTTAATGAGCCAAATTGAAGAAAGTTGGTTATGGAATAAAAGATTAAGACACATAAACTTTGAAAATCTGGTTAGAATAAGTAAGAATAAGAATGTTAGAGGTTTAGAAATCTTTAACAAGCCAAAAAAAAATTGTGTGCAAAGAATGTCTAAGTGGTAAACAAACTAAAATCAGCTTCAAAACTAAAGAACATTCTTCTTCAAAACCTTTACAACTTGTGCACACTGATTTATGTGGACCAACCAGAACAAGGTCTATTAAAGGTGAAAGGTACTTTATGTTGTTTATGGATGATTATACTAGAATGGTTTGGGTTACATTTCTTAAACAAAAATCATAAGCATTTGAAAGGTTCAAAATCTTTTGTAAATTGGTTGAGAAGGAATCTGATTTGAAACTTAAATGTCTGCGATCTGACAAAGGAGGTGAGTTCACTTCTCAAGAGTTTATTGATTACTATGAACATCATGGCATTAAAAGACAGTATGTTGCACCAAAAACACCTCAACAAAATGGGGTAGTTGAACAAAAAAATAGAACTGTAAAATAAATGGCTAGAACAATGTTAGATGAAGCTAAGTTGCCTAATATGTACTGGAAAGAAGCCATTCATACAGTTGTATACATTTTGAATAGAGTGCAAATTAGAGTGAAATCTAAACACACTCCTTATGAACTGTGGTATGGAAGAACTGCTTCTGTCAAATACTTAAAAAAATTTGGATGTAAGTGTTTTATCAAAAAGGATGATGATAACCTTGGGAGCTTTCAATCAAAAAGTGATGAGGGTATCTTTTTGGGATACTCAACTCACAGTAAAGCTTATAAATGCCTTAAAAAATGGTTAATAAGATTGTTGAAGTTGTTAATGTAAAATTTGATGAGAGATCGCATTTGTACATTGAATCTTTGTAGGATAATGAAGAAGAAGAACTTGAACTAGAAATAATTTTAGAAGGAACTGAGTCAACAAGCCCTATAAATGAAACAACAAGTCCTGAAAAGGTTGTATCAAAAGCTCTAACCAAATATCAGCCCATAGATCAAATTATTGGGGATAAAAATGTAGGAGTTCAAACTAGAAGAAAGGCTATAGAATTTGATGAAAAGGCACAAATAGCTTTCTGTCTAGTTACTCAGTTTGAGCCTAAAAATTTTAATGAAGCTCTCATAGACTCATGTTGGCTTAATGCTATGCAGGAAGAAATTGATCAAATTGAGAAAAATCAGACTTGGGAGTTAGTCCCAAGACCAGATGACAAGAATGTCATTGGAGGAAAATGGATATACAAAAACAAGCTTGATGAAAATGGTAATTTCATTCGCAACAAAGCAAGATTTTTCTGCAAAGGCTATGCTCAACAAGAAGGTATTGATTTTGGTGAAACCTTTGCACCCATTGCTAGATTATAATCTATCAGAATATTCTTGGCTTATTCTATTTATAAAGACTTTATTGTTTATCAAATGGATGTCAAAACTACTTTTTTAAATGGCTATTTAGATGAAGAGGTCTATGTTGAACAGCCTGAAGGATTTATGTGCAAAGATAAGCCTAATCATGTTTACAGATTAAAAAAGGCCCTCTATGGCTTAAAACAAGCACGTGGAGCTTGGTACTCTAGGATTGATAGTCATTTGCTTTCAAATGGTTTTGTTAGAGGAGGTGTAGATAGCAATCTTTATGTTCAAACTGAAGGTTCTGATATTCTGGTTGTTGAAATTTACGTTGATGACACTATCTTTGGCTGCAACAATGTTACATTAAGTAAAAAATTCTCTCAGCTAATGGAATCTAAATTTGAAATGTCATTATTAGGAGAATTAAATTCATTCTTGGGTCTTCAAATCTCTCAACATGAAAATGGAATATTTCTTTATCAAACCAAGTATGCTAGAGAGATGCTTAAGAAAATTCAAATGGATGAATGCCATCCAGTTAGCACTCCAATGATTACTGGGTGCAAACTTACTAAGGTTGATGATTCCCCTAATACAAATCAAACTAAATATAATCAATGATTGGCAGTTTGTTATATTTAACTGCCTCTAGACCTGACATTATGCAGGCAGTTTGCACTGTTGCACAGTTTTAGGCATCACCTAAAGAATCCCATGTCACTACTATTAAAAGGATTTTTAAATATATTCAGGGTACTCTTAATTATGGTCTTTGGTATCCTAGAAGCAATGATTTTTCATTGATTCCATATACTAATACTAACTGGGCTGGTTGTTTGGATGATAGGAAAAGCACCAGTGGTGATGCATTCTTTCTTGGTGATCATTTAGTGGCATGGCACAACAAGAAACAAGAATCTATTTCTCTCTCTACTGCTGAAGCAGAATACATTGCTACCACTTCATGTTGTACTCAAGTTCTTTGGATGAGTCAAACTCTATTTGATATGGGTATTAGAATTCCTAAACCTGTTTCTATTCTCTGTGATAGCACAAGTGCAATAAACATCTCCAAAAATCTTGTTATGCACTCTCGAACTAAACATATTGCTATCAATTTTCATTTTCTTCAAGAATAGGTTTTGGCTAATGAAGTCTGCTTACAATTTGTTAGATCTCAAGATTAGGTGGCTGATATTTTTACTAAGCCCTTAGCTAAAGAGTTATTTGAAAGGTTGATACTTCGATTGGGAGTTATTTCTCTATCTTTACTTCTCTGATTTTACTAGCATTGGCTTAGGGGGAGTGTGTTATATGTTTTGATTCACTTAAATCTCTCCTACAATCTTGGTTGCTGCAATGTTACTCTTTTTGCAGCTATTTCTAATGGTATTTTTGGTTGACTCAGTTGTGTTATGGCAATGCACATTTTCTTATATTATTTGCCTTGAGGCAAAAAGGGGGAGAGTCTTTTGTGTTTTTCCATCAAGAACAAAGGGGGAGTTTGTTGGATCTCAGTTGTGTTTACAGTTTGTCCTTGATGACAAAATCTATTTTAGTTTGTTCTCATTGATAATCTATCTCAGGATGGTTCTCCTTACACTTCACAGGTATTGGTTGTTTCTCTTTTGGGCTTACTCTTATCAGACTGAGAATGGCAGGGTCTCCCTGATCAACTTTGAAATGTCTGAGTTGCCTATCGGCAAGACATTTCAGATGTCATGGTGATTGAATTTATCTTATAGGCTATTGTCGGCAAGACTTCTCTTTTGTTTCAGCGACAGAAAGTATTCTCTATCGACATATGTTAATTCTATCGGTATGTGGTCTCAATGAAATTTTTATGTCACACCAATCAGAGGTTAAATGGAAACACATCGACAAGAGCTTAAGGCTTCAGCAAAGGTTCTTAGTGAATGTGCAATGTCACATCGACCCCCTTTAGAACGAGCATATCAGAAAAGGAAATCATCTTTAGTGTAATGTTTCATTGAATATGCAATGTCTTATCGACCCACTTTTGGATAAGCATATCGACATAAGTTTGGCCATCGGGATAAGGTCATACTGAAATTATATAGTCTCCCTGTCTAGTGCATGTGGAAGTCTATCAGCAAAGTGTAATACCATCGGTATAAAGTCACATCAAAATTGCAATATTACACTGACCGATGGTGGATGGATGCATCTCGGTAAGAGTCAGAGCTCTCGAAATAGGTCTTAGCGAAGTGGTTTTGTCTCACTAACATCACATTTGGGATTTACTTCAGCCTGACTTATTGTTTTCAGTGTGAAGTCATAACAAATGTGCTATGTCACACCAACCACTGGTTGAAAAAATTTCTTATCGGCAAGAGTTTTTATTTCGATGGAATGTCTTAGCAAACACTTTGGTCTTACCAACTAAGTCTTTTGAAGTGCTTTCAGCAAAATTTTTGCATGGTCTTAGCGACTCAATGTATAAAGTTTTGTTTTGGTATCACAAAGGTTTCTCTGAGAGGTCTCACCGAAGGTTGGTATGTTATAGCGACCCTCATAAGCTAGAAGGGTGCATCAGCGAGAGAACCTTTATGTTACAGCGAACAAGCCCATTGGCGAAACTCAATTTTGGTTGTATAATGTCTCCTCAATATCATAATGTTATAGCGATGCATATAAGGAAAAAGGTTTTTGTCAGTGTGAGAACTTTAATGTCTTGGCGATCTTTTGTGAGCTCAGGATGTTTCAAAAAAACAAGGGACAATCTATATAGTGTCTCCCTGACTATGTATTGTCTTGGCAACTTGGAAATGATAAAGTTCTTTGGCATAGGTATTGAATTGTCATGGTGACAATGTGTATCAAGTGAATCTCAAAAAAAATTATGAAGTCTACAAGAGGTCTCTCTGATATCATTTAGTCTCAGCGATAGTGAATGAAACTAAAGCAGATCTTGATGAAAGAATTGTTGATGTCTCAGTGAATGAATAATACTCTAAGGAAGTCTATCAATGAGACATGATGTATTCACTATGTGTTCTTCCCTACTTTGATGGGTTATGGAAAAAGCGTTAACTAAGAGGAATGTCTGGCGATGCAATTTCCTTCAGCAGAACTATCTGGATGTCTTAGTGAGTGGTTAAAGAAATCTCAAACTATGTGGCCATTATGGAAACTTCAAAATACAGTTGTAGGCTGACATCATTGATTGCATTGAATCTCAAAACCGTTACATGGCAGCATATTTGTTGAGTTTCTTTCTGAGTTGTTGCATTTTTTTATTTAATGGATGATTTGCAGCTCTCTGGACAAGCATTACTCTTGATTTTTTCATCTACAGACTATCATTATTCAGCTAAAATTAGCATGTGAGTTTCAAATTTTGGTGAAAAACACAAGACCTTATTATTGACTGACATACTTGAAATGTATATAAATACCAGTGTTGAAAACTGTAAGGGTTGTTGGTTGTAATTCTAAGAGTATCATTCCTTGTCTATATGGAAATGAATGAATGAACTCTGCAATAGAACAGAGAGTTGTGAGCTTGAATGAAAACAGAGAGATCCTCTGAAATATTTTTTATTGTTAAAATGTATAATTTGAGGGGTTGGTACGCCTTGAGATAGATATCTCTAAATGAGGGGTTGGTGCTCCTTGAGTGGGTGCTCAAAAAATAGCCTATAAGGCATTGTGAACTTTTGTTTAAAAGATTAAGCCTAGAAGGCATCTAGGGAGTGGTTTTTATACCCCGGGAGGGTTTTCCACTTGGAAAAATCTTGAGTCTTCTTGTTCTTCTGAGTTCCCTTTTCTTTATTGTGTTGTTGATTATTTCAGTTCACTATTTGGTTATTACTTTTCTCAAGTCTGTTTATGAATGATTACATTCAACTCATGAATGCATTAATCAGAGTATATTGAGATAATATCTGAGCTATGGGTTTTTGAATTTGTGAAAATTTCTCAAATCTGTTAAGACATTGATTCACCCCCCCCTCTCAGTGTCATTTTAATTCCAACAAGACCATCCCACTCAATTGGCTAGATTAAGTGGTGGAATGATTCTAGCACCCATACTATGAGGTTTCTTCACATTTATGGGCACATGTTGGCTACTTTTTGTAGACGATCTTATGAGGCAAGAATGTCTAACCTTTATACCACCACTGAGGCTTTGGTGGTTAACTGCTTCTCCCCTTCTTTGCAAGTTAGGGTTATAGTGTTAAGCAATCAAAATAAAATGGTTGATAATTATTCAACCAGAGGGGTACAAATCAAGGCTAGGTTACACTAGCTCAAGATTGGAGGCCATGCCTTAAAAATGTTTTTTCTCTCTCTTTAAGCTAAGAATTTGTCACTTGGAATCAAGTGAATCAAAGGTGGAAATAATGTGGTTTCTAAATTACCTAATATTCTCTAGGTGTTTGTTAAGTACTATGAGCAAGTTTTCATAGCCCAAGATTACACACTAGAAAAAATTAATGCACTCTAGGTCTTCCTTGTTGTTGTTCCAAATAGGCTTTCTACAGCTGAAAAATATTTATGAGTAATTGCTCACAATTGAAGACCTCAAAGAAGCTATTTTATCAATGGCTGATGACAAAGCTCAAAGAATTGATGGGTTCCCATTCAATTTTTATAAATCCCTTTGGGACTAGGTGTGGACAGATCTACATAAAGTTTACCCTAAAGCTTATCATTCTAATTCTTATCAAAAAAGACAAATTTAGATTCATACCTAAAACTGGTGATCTTGAGGATAGTTGTAACTGGTGGCCCATCATGCTCCTCAATGTTTCCTACAAAATAATAGCCAAAGCCCTTGCTTTAAAAATCTACTATCTTTTTCTTCAGATTGTGTGCCCTAAATAGACTGGTTATATTAAATCAAGGTTCATTGTGGACAACATAATTGCTATCTAGGAAGGAATGGAATGGGAAAGATGCTCTAAATTGTTGCAATAATTTAACATGTATTCTCTAGACTAATAACTTTCATCAATTTTATAAGGTCCTAGCCAATTATGGCTGACCTCTCCCTTTTTAGTTTGGGTAGCATTCACATTATGTTGATTCTCAGATAACACCAAATCACCTTTATAGAATAACCAAGGGATGACATTATCATTGTAACTATCCTACCTTCTTCTAGAGTAAGCTTGAACATACTCAAGAGCATTAATACACTATTCATCAAGAATTTCAAGCTGATGTGATCATTGTTCCTTAAAAGTATTATCATCAATAAGTCCTTGAAGAGTGATTCTTAATGTAGGAATATCTAACGCCAAGGGAATTATTGCCTTGATTCCATAGACAAGGTTATAAGGGGTATTCCTAGTTGATATTATAATATTCGAATAGTAGGCCCATAATGCATATGTTAGTTGTGTGTGCCAATCCTTATTATGTTTGCTTATTTTTTTCTTTATTATTTTTTCAAGGTTTTTATTAGTTGATTCTATTTGACCATTAGATTTTTAGTAGTGGGGTGTTAAAAAATGATGTTGGATGTTAAATGTTTCTAACAATTTCTTCATATCATTATTCTTGAATGGTGTCCCGTTGTCTGAAATTAATGTGGAAGGAAATCCAAAGCAAGAAATAATGTGTTCCAATATGAAACAACATATTACATTGGTAGCTGTTGAATGAAGGGGAATAACTTCTCCCAATTTTCTAAAATAATTTGTTGCAATGATTATGAATGTATGCCCAATAGAAAAAGGTAGTGAGATTTTTCCAATAATATCCAAATCCCATATTGAAAAGGGACAAATAGGAACTTGAGCATGAATTTTGGAAGTCAGAGCATGAATAAAATTGTTATATTCTTGACATTTGTGACATTTCTTAATGTATGAAAAGCAATCTTGTTCCATATTCTTGTAATAGTATCCTATGCAGATTAGTTTTTGAATTAATGTTCTTCCTCCAAAATGACCCCCACCAACACCTACATGATATTTTTCAAGTGTGATGGGGATCTCATCTAATTTAAGACATCTTATTAAGAGAAGTATCAAAGGACCTCTGATACAACACGTCAAAAAGAATTATATATTTAGATGTAATTTTTTGAAGGTGCACTTAAGTGTTCTTAGTTTTTGGCTGAGGAAAGGTACCATATTTTAAATAATTAAATATTTGTGCAATCATTCACTAGAGCTTTCCATAGTGGTTGATAATATTTCTTATCCCATTTTATCCTCTATTAATGGTTTCATAACTATATGCATGATAAATGTGAATTCTTTTGAAGGGTCTTGAGAAGATATAAGGGAAGTCACACTCACCATTGGATCCACATGTCAATTATCTTTTCATGGGATGTTTTAAATGGTGTACAAATAAAAAAATTCTAAGTCATTGTGAGATCCTTTTATTTTGATAAATTTTCATGTTTCACTTTATGTACATTCCATTTATTTGTTTAATGACTAATTGTAAATCACTAAATATATTAATGTCTTGAACTCCTATAATTAAAGTGGTACATAGTCCAACAAGTAATGCTTCACACTTTGTGGTGTTTTCTCTGCATAGGAAGTTTACACAATACTACAAGGGAATAGGATCTCCCACAGGTGGGGTTATTATAACCCCCACAATACAATCAATTTTACATTTAAAGTCATAAAAAAATAAGTCCCATTTATTCCTTTCAATTGTCAACACATTATCATTAGAATGAATCATTATTAGGTAATGGTAAAGGAAAAGTATCATTACTATTTGGTAAGTCAATGCTTGTCCTTTAATTGATTTTTGTGAAAAAAATGCAAGGTCAAACTAGGTAGAAAACATATGTAACCCACTTAGCTAAACATCTTGATAAATCTATTTTAGTGAAAATATGTTTTAAAGGATTGAATTTTGTCATGACGTGTATTTCAACATTTAATAGGTAATGTCTTAATTTATTAGAAGCAAATACAATAACCAAATATTTGTTTCCTATCCTTGTGTATCATTTCTCATAATCAATTAGAGTTTGGCTAATGTAATAAACATGGTGTTCTTTACCAATTTCATCTTGTTGATCCAACAATGCTATGGGAGCATGAGTCAATGTTTCTCTATAAAGGATAAATGGTCTTTCCTGCATAGTGGGTTGTAAAACAAGTAGAGTGGCAAGATAATATTTCAAACTCTCAAAAGCCTATTTACTATACTCATTCCAATTAATATGAACCTCTTTCTTAAGGAGATTTGTGAAGGGTAACGTTTGGTCTAATAAAGATGCTATGCAATAATAAATAGCCTGATTTATTCCTTGTAAAGTATTCAATTGAGAAATATTTCTAAGAGGTTTCATTTTAACTATAGCATCGATTTTCTTCATTTCCACCTGAATGCATCTATGAGATACGATAAAATCTAAAAGTTTTCCACTATCTACACCAAAGAAACACTTTTTTGGATTCAATCTCATGTTGTATTTTTGCATTCACTCAAAGATATTTTGAAGGATATTCACATTGTCTTGTCCAGTTAAAGATTTGGCTAGAATATCATCAACATAATATTCCAAAATATTATACATAATTGTAGCATAGAAAAGTGGATCTTTGGACATTTTCACGCTCATTTGGATCTTTCTTGTGGATGTTGGCCTAGTTTTTCATTGATTTAATGTTGTAATATGAAATTTCACATTCACATTAGGTCTTGGGCCCTTGTGAATTAATAAGAATTATATGATGCCTTGAATAAGTGTTGTGAACTGGGCAGGGGACCTATCTCGGTTGGCTAAGTCTTTCCTATTTCAAGAGGTTGGTCATGAGTTCTAGTCTCCCCCATCCCGTGGTACTGAAGGGCATGTAGCGCTAGCACCGCCAGTTGCGTTAAAAAGTTTACCAGGCGCATTGTAGTTTATAGGGGGCCGTGCTATACAAACCCGATTTATGTAGCCTAAAAAAAAAAAAGTGTTGTGAACTAATTTAACATACTTTCACACTTTTCTAGGATTTTATTATTATATTTCACCTAAATAACCTCTTTTTATCATTTACTAAGCCTTATTTAAAAGTGTTGTAAAGTGTTGTAACAAAATTTCACACTTTTCTAGGATTTTCATTAGTAATTTAACCTTTCTTATCCTTTAATTGGCCCCATTTTATTTCTACAATCCTTACTTAAGTGAATTTTTTAGAATAAACATGATAAACATCATTTCAAATATCATAATTCTAACACCCACTTAAAATGCCTTAAGTGGGACCCATTCTCCATTAGGGGTGAATGAGTCCCCTTTGACTCAAAAATCAAAATGAATTCAAAATTTTTGTATGTTTTTAATTTCTAAGATCTATGGTCGGCCTGTGATGTAGTATTTTTAGGAATTAGGGAATAATTGTGTATAAATATAAGGCATTTTTATTAATTTTTCCCTCAAATTTTCATTATCCATCTCAAGTCAAGCAAGCTAGGGTTTAACATTTTTAAGTCTTCACAAGGGCATCAAGATAGTATTCAATCTCATTTCTAAATCATTCAAGGGAATATTATGCATCCATTGTCGCAACACTTCAAGATCCATCATTAATGAAAGGTTCTAATTCCATTATTTAATGTTCATGATTCATCTCATTTCTTCATTTGGTTTAATTACCTAAATGAGGTTTGACCAAGGTGAACCCATATTCCCTAACATTCAAACTTTCTTTCTTTCTTTGTGTGGTTGTAGATCTAGGTACTATGAAGTCTTGGAGATGATTGAATAATAGGTTGCAAACTTGTTGAATTCATCTCCCTATTTCTAGGTCAGAATATCCATGAAAAGTCACCCACAGTGTCAAAAATCAAGGCATCTGATCCTGACACCTTGAGGTACAAAAAGATTAGAATGAGAGGTTTTGTTTCCACTTTCATGTTTTTAGAAAATTCAAAGTGGAATCATTCACCATTAATGGTGAATGAGTCCCACTATACATGTTTTTCATGGATTTTTGTAGATTCAGATACCCATTTGTTTGAAACAGGCTCCTATACAATTTTCTAGATCTAGGACTAATTCACTCATAATGGTTAATGAGTTCTAGTAGGTCAAAATTTTATGATAAACAACATTTAAAGTCTCTATTCTAGCCTCTGCAAGTTTCTAGGTGCACACTTCCAATTTTACAGTTTTCTATTTAGCCTTTTGTAATCAAAAACCATATCCTTGGATATCTTATAGTTAGATCTCTCACATCCTTCATTGGGTTGAGATCTCTAAGGTATTCTTGAGTGTGGATATTGTGAAATTAAATCCCCTTCCTTTGTAGCCACTTTTGTGAACAAGGAAGTGAAGTATCCATTTTTAGTGTCCACATTTTGGTGAACCCAACTTTTGAACATCGTAATTCTATTTTGGAGTCCATAATCATCCTATATCTAGCTTATATTAACTTTGCATTAGGGTTTACATTGCTTAATTTTCCTCTAGGGTTTCTAAATTTTTGCATTAATGAAAGTACATATAGGTTGCATTTTTGCATCTCAAATCATTAAAAATCATTGAAAAAATACATTTACATTTAGGAAAAACATCATACAAACTAAAAAGCACAAAAATCAATTTAATTTTTTTGAAAAATTTGAAAAAATCCATATTGGAACTCATTTTCCATCCTAGGCGAATTAGTCCCATAATAGATCTGAAACAGCTTTTTATAGCACTAGAAACCCTATTTTTAAGCTTTTGTTTTCTTCCATTAACTATCTGTATTAGTTTGCTAAGTTTTTTTTACATGCATTTTATTAGATCTAGCTTAAATTAGGTCATTTTGTGCATTGCTCAATTTCAAAATTTGCATTTACAACATTTCATATTTTAGGTTTTTTCCTCATGTAATCAACAAAACACCTTGTTTCATATATGAGAAATCACATTTAAACATTGGTCATTGCATTGCACTTTCTTTAATTTTCATGATAACATGTTTTCTTTCAAGAGATGTGGCTTTGATATGATTAAAAATGGATTGCATAAGTACAACATCCCCTCTTATGAGTACAATTTTGGTTACAACAATGTGGTCATCAAGAAATATATTAGTCATAGTTTTGATCAAACTACTGACATAATATTTAATATTACATTTCCCATTGGTGAGGATGGTAGTGTAGACAATCATAAAAATCATATTTGTTCTTCCCCCAGTGCCTCTCTTATTAGTGGCAAAGGTATCTTTGTGAAAGAAGATACAAGAATTGAGGATCTTGATTGTCCATCTCCTCATCCCCCTTTTGAGGATACTAGACAACAAGAAAATGAGATCATAGAAACATTTCTAAACATCACTGTACTTAGTCTCCATAGCCATGAAAATCAAAATTTTCATTTTCCTAATATCCCTCCTCGATGCAAAGAGGATAAGTTGGCGTTAGAATATATACCTATTAAAAGTCACAATAATCTTTACCCTCCCTTCCCTAATGCTCCTATCTTTTGGGAAGATTTATTTGGAAAGTGTGAAAACCATAATTTTCCTTCTCTTGACACCTCCCCTACTTGTGATGAAGTTCCTTTACAAAATTTAACCATGGATGGACATATTACAAGCTCTCCTACTAGGGTAGATAATATGGAACAAGATAATGAGACCTTAGTGAAAAATTCCAATCAACTAAAGTATTCCCCTAATATCCCCACTATTGATAATCAATAAAATCTAGCCCTTGATCATCCCCCTACTTGTGATGAAGTCATTTTAGTAGAATGAATCCTTGAATTTCAAGAACATTTAGTTTTTCATTCTCCTAAAAACTCTCCTAGGGAGAATATCATGGTACAAGAAAAGTATAACATTGACAATAATGATCTAGTGTCCTTAGAAGAAGATGAAGAGGTAACATTAGACTCTCCTTCACTAAGGGAAATTAATATTATTCACCCTCAACCCACCCTTTACCGACTTTCTAGCAAACTTCCAACCCAAAATAAACTTAAACTTGTCCTTTACCCACCTAAGAATAATGTATCACAACAACTGAGTCATAATATTGTTTCTCATACATATAACACTAGACTACTTAAGAATACTCCTATCCTATCCTATCCTACCTAATCCTATCTTACCAATACCTCCTCATGGAAAGGAGCGCGATTTTGTCAAGTAACTTAAGAATACTCCTACTAAGATATCATTGTGGGACCTTATTCAAGCCTCCCATCACTACCACAACATGATTCAAATAGCCTTACAACAAGTTCCTATTCCTTCCAATGCGCAACTGAATGGCATAGCAACCATGATCCAAGGAATAAATGTTGACATTATTTTCCACCAAAGTGAACTCCCCCCTTTGGAAGTGCAAAAAACAAATGAAGCTTTCATAATAGTATCTCAATACAAAAGAAAAGGGATAAAGAGAAATCTTGTAGATAATGGCTTTGCCCTTAATGTGTGTAGTGTAAGCCTTCTTGATAGGCTTGGCATTGATAAATTAAACATTCAACTTGATTCTTTATTTGCTAAAGGATTTTACAATATAAAAAAAACTCCTCAATCTAATTACTTTACCTATTACAATTGGGAAGGCCACATTGGAACTGCAAATCCATGTTATGCCTCATGAACTTTCATATAATCTTCTCTTAGGTAGACTGTGGATTCATGAAATTAATGTGGTCCCTTCTATTCTTCATCTTAAAATGAAATACATATACAACAACAAAGTATACACACTTGATGTTGATCCTAAAATTTATAATTCCTTACAACTTGAGTAAAACAAAGAGAATCCCTTAAAAAATTTTAACACCCACTACAAAAGTTGAACCCATGTAGCATAAAGACAAAGAAAGAAATTTCAAGAAAGTCACAAAGCTATTAGAAGATGATTGGGGTTTCTTAGATTTTGTACATTCATAGGAGAGTACAAGATCATTAAAAAAAATTCAAATAAGGGACATGAAAAAGTAGTCATGTCAAAAAAAAACTTAGAAGACCCTTTGAAATCCTCCTCCTCAACTACTTCAAAACATAGGACAAAAAGTTACATGACAAACTTTGATGAACTCAACCACGAACAACCACTGAATCCAAAAGAGATGAAGTAGCTTTATTGAAAAGTTTATGAACTTATAAAACAACTTTGGTATAGTGTAACAGGATGTGGTACTAGAGAACAAGGTATGTGTGTCCCCGTCAAGCCTAAAACACAAGAAAAAACTCATGGTATTGGTTATTCTCCTTTGATAGAAAGAAAAAATCCTTCACTTAATATCAACACTATCACAAAAGATTCCTCTAAGCCAACCATAATAGTAACACATCCTGAACTAATAGAAACTAGTGGTCTTTATCCTTTGAAAGAAATGAAACAAACAAATACATCTTTGCTTCATGTCAATTCCATCTCACAAAACACAAATTATTTGAGTTCCTCATATTTTACACCCTCCTATAAAGGACAAAATAAAATTATGCCATCTAAGCAGCCTTTTGTAGGTATGACATCTTATATTAAGCAAGAGGTATCTTTGCTACAAACCACAGACACACCTTCTACCATTGATCAAGAGGGTATCTTGTTGAGAATCCTCCAAGATCACTTGATATCCCTTCCTCCAAGAACTTGAACGAAATTTCATTACAAGAATTCATTTTGCGCATATCATAGAGTTCATGGTCATTATACTAATGAATGTAAGCCTTTACATAAAAAAATTCAACATCTTAAGAATCATGGTTCTCTTCCTTGTGTTGAAACCCCTAGTTCCTCTAATTGAGACTTATCTTCATCCTATTTGGATCATCCTTTTCTTGCACTAAGTGGGGACAAGGGGTTAGATAGCCTTGTCCTCATATGTCACTTGTCATTAACCATTCATGAGCATATAAGAGCAAGCTTGGGATGTGGATGACATGCCTTAAGTTGGCTCACATGTGGCATACTACCTTTTTTATGACATAACTTATCATAAACATATGACTTGGCATAGGGTTTTTTGAATAAACTCTCGTGTCTTCCTCCACTTTAAAGAAATTTCTGACAATAATGATGTCAGAAACCACTTTCAACATTACCAATCATATTTCATTGTTCTATTTTCTTTTTCTTGTGATTTCCTCTTTTGCAACCATTAGGTATAATGTTTCCCAAGATGGGTATGTGCGGGATCATGATGGGCCAAAAATGGCAATATCATGGGTATGTGGCTCATGACTATTTCTTTTCCCAAAATTGATGAAATGAAAAGGGTTTTTAAAGGAGATTCTCAACTTTCCACCAATATAAATTATGCTTTACTTTGAATTTAATAAGTAATTATTATTTATTTTCTATTCAAATTATGACTAAAGTTCTGATTGATAGGCTGATTGAAAAAAATCTATAGCTTTCAAACAGTATCACATTTTTTTAATAAAAAACATGTGTCACATTCTATGCTTCACATACTATAGGATTAAATAAACAAAAAAATAAATTTTCATGAAGTTTTGACTAAGTTAAGGTGGTCATACATAAGAGGTTTTATATTTTTTTAAATGATGTAATAAAAAAATCATAATTAATTATTTACTTGGAAACAAATTACAAAAAATTATGCATCACATCGGGGCATGAGTCCTTTACTTATATCTAAAATATTATCATTTTATTGTGGTTAGGTTGGTCAAACAAATACCTACTTATTTTTTCCCTTAAATTTAAGTACCATTCCATTGAAATTTCAAATTTTCTCCGAATAGATTTTTTTTTTTAAACAAACCTAGTAGTTTAGAAACTAAATTCAGTTTTCTATAGATTCTATTCTTACATATTTTTGAAATAATAAAGATAAATTATTCAAATTTTTACGTCAAGTTTCCTAACTCTGATTTTTCTAATTTTTTTGCCACTTAAGGGCCTATTTTTTCCATGATGATCTTGCACATACCCAGATGAGACATTTCACTTGTCCTCTCTTGGAAATAAGATGAGACCTTTTGTGCTTGTCCTCTATTGGAAACATTAGGCATGATATTCCATAAAATGATACCTCGCATGAACTATGAAAAATCCATTTGAACATTCCTTACACTATTTTGCATTTACAATGTTTATGAGTTTCAAGCATACAAATTTTTTCTTGCCTCATGGAGCTCGAAGATCATTTTTGTGTGGTTCATTATCAAAGTTATCAAGAGGTATAAATTTGGTATGGTTGAGTGGGAAGCCCATTCTGAGGCATGACTTTCCCCATAGCCACGTGCATGTGTGTGAGTGCATACAATCCATGAGTATGTTTCTCACCTTTAGGACTTCCCACCTATCAGATAGCCAAGAGTTCCTCACCTTAGAGTGAGTGTGTGGTTTTCAAACAAACATTTTAGATTTGATCCACAACATGTTGGAGAAATGGTCAAAGCTCGTTCCACCTTTTTATTTCTACTCATTTGTACTTGTCTTCCTTCTAGTTATTGTCATTATATGATCACATATCTCATTTTACTACAAATCATTCACCTTGTGTGTGTCCTTTTGTGCTTATGTCAATTTGACTTAGGATCTTGGATCCTAGGGGCTTGGCTACCTGCTTCATCTTTGTTATCCTAGACCATCTACATTGGTACAATTGGACCTCTCTCAAATGTCTACTTTAGTGTGAGTTTGAAGTAGGTTCATTCTCTCACTAAAGTGGGGGCTAAATGTAGCATAGAAAAATGGATCTTTGGAAATTTTCACACTCATTTGGGTCTTTCTTTTGGATGTTGGCCAAGTTTTTCCTTGATTTAATGTTGCAATGTGAATAAAACATCCACATTAGGTCTTTGGCCCTTGTGAATTAATAATAATTTTATGATTCCTTTCAAAAGTGTAGTGAAGTGTTGTAACATACTTTCACAATTTTCTAGGATATTATTATTATATTTCACCTAAATAACCTCTTTTTATCATTTACTAATGTGGACACACCCGTCTTGTGCTTATTTTGCTTTATTTTTCCTTGATTTAATTTTGCAATGTGGTAAACACATTCACATTAGGTCTTGAATCTTTATGAATCATTAAGAATTTATGATGTCTTGTAAAGTTGTTGTGAAGTGCTCTCATACATTTTTACACCTTTCTAGACTCTTCTTATTATATTTCACCTACATAACCCATTTTTATCACTTACCAAGTATTATTTTAAAGTGTTGCAAAGTCTTGTAACAAACTTTTATGCTTTTCTCTAAGACTTGTCATCACCAAATACACATTTATTACTCTTTATTTGTCCCTTTTATATACTTACATGCCTTAATTAAGTGTATTTTTTAATGTAAACCTGACAAACATCATTCAATACAATATAATTATTGACACCCATTCACAAGCCTTGAGTGGGACCCATTCACCACTAAGGGCGAATGAGTCCCTCTTGGCAAAAAAATAAAAATAAACTTAAATTATGGGAAGTTTTTTATTCCTAAAGACCTAAGGTCAACTTGTGATGTTGTATTTTTAAGAAATTAGGGTATAAGTGTGTATAAATACATGATTTTCTATTCATTTTAATTGTCATTCATTCATGCATTCAATCCATCTAAGCATTCACTGAAGAATCACAACATCATTCAATCAACCAATTATCAAGCATCTTGGAGTAGCCATTGACATATCTTCAGACTTCAAAAATAAGGTTTTAGTGAGTTGATGATATTGAATGTTATTTTTTCATCATTCCTTCTTATTTCATTTCATTATCAAGGGTTTGATTACCAAATTGGGGTTTGACCAAGGAAAACACCTATACTCTAACTCCTAACTCCTTTTCCCCTCGTTGCATGTGTGTTTGTAGGTCTTGTAGGAAAAAATTTCAAAGATAAAGGTGTCAAAAAGGTGTTGAAAATTCATCAAATTCATCAAAGTCAGCATAACCTTATTTCAAAAAGGTGTTGAAAATTCATCAAAGCTATCAGGAAGAAAAGTGTAGACCAAGACCCACAAAGTTGACCTTTGACTTTTCAAAAATCTATAGGTGGATTGATTCACCATTTGTGCTGAATGAGTCCCATTGCTAGATTGAAAAAATAGTGTTATGAAGTTTTGTGTTCCCGACATCCTAAAACTTGTTCTGACAAATTTTACCAAAAAGAAGACTAATTCACCATCTATGAAAAATGAGTCCTAGTGGGCTTCAAGACTAAACTCTATAGCATTCTAGAACCATTCCCAGATCATCTTTTAAGCTCCAGGTGCACCTCATTCAGTTTCATTAAATTTTGTTCTTGTTTGTTCATGTTTCTAGTTCATGTTTGCATACAATACTGTGTTTCCAAACACTTCATATTTCTTAGTTTTTCATTTATAATCAATAGCTTTTGTTCATTTTTTGCATTTATAACATCTCATCTAGGTACATTACACCAACATCACATCAATATTTGAATGTATACATCGCATTTTGGCCCCACTTTTAGGTGAAAACCCTAGAAGGACAACAAAGATTATGGGTGCCAAAATCTTTGTTTACAACTAGGCCTTATTTCAATTTTTTGTAACAAAATTTCACATTTTTCTAGGCTTTTCATTAATAATTTGATCTTTCTTATTCTTTAATTGGCCCCATTTTACTTTTGCAGGCCTTACTTACGTGCATTTTTTAGAATAAACATGATAAACATCATTTAAAATATCAGAATTTTGACAACCACTTAAAATTCCTTAAGTGGAACCCATTCACCATTAGGGTAAAATAAGTCACCTTTGGATAAAAATCAAAATGAATTCCAAATTCTAGTGGGTTTTTTATTTTCTATGATCAAAGGTTGGCCTTTGATGTAGTATTTACAAGAATTGGGGCATAACTATGTAATACTATAAGTATTGTCTATTCATTTCACCCCCAATCATTTATTATACATCTCAATTCAAGCAAGCTATGGTTTAATATTTCAAGTAATTATAAGGGCATCAATATATCATTCAAGCTCATTTGTGAGGCATTCAAGGGAAGATTCTTCTTCCATTTTTGTAGCAAATCAAGATCCATCATCATGGAAAGGTTCTAATTCCATTACTTCATGTTCATGCTTCATCTCATTTCTTCATTTGGTTTAATTACCTAAATGAGGTTTGACCAAGGAAAATCCCTATTCCCTAGCATTCAACATTTCTCTCTCTTTCTTTGTGTGATTGTATATCTAGGTACTTTGAAGGCTTGGAGATGATTGAAGAATAGGTTGAAAACTTTTTGAAGTCATCTCCCAATTTTCTAGATCAAAATATACACAAAAAGTCACCCAGGGTGTTGAAAATCAAGGTTTTTGATCCAAACACCTAGAGGTATAGAAATAGTAGACAGAGAGATTTTTTTTCCACTTTCATGTTTTTAGAAAATTCAAAGTAGATTTAGTTTCCATTAGTTGTGAATGATTCCCATTGTACATTTTTTTTAGGAATTTTTGCGGATTCAGATACCCATTTGTTTGAAACAAGCTACGCTAGAGTTTTCAAGATATAGGACTAATTTTCCCAAAATGGTGAATGAGTCCTAGTAGGTCAAAATTTTAGGATCAACAACATTTCTAATCTCTGTTATAGCCTCTACAAGTTTCCAGGTGCGCACTTCCAGTTTTATAGTTTTCTATTTTGTTTCATGATCATTTCTAGGTCATTTAGCATATGTTTGCATATCACATTGTCTTTTCAAAAATTTCATGTTTTCCAAATTTGAACTTGGTGGTGAACCCCTCATTCAACTTTTTTCTAATCCGAAACCCTATCCTAGGATACCTTGCAGTCAGATATCTCACATCCTTCATTGGGTTGAGATCTCTCAGGTATTCTTAAGTGTGAACATTGTGAATCATATCCCCTTCCTTTGCATCCTTTTTTGTGGATATGGAAGTGAAGTATCTATTTTCAATGTGAAATATCAATTCCATGGCTCATTGATATGTTTTTCCCACATTATTTAATCCAAAGGGAATCATTACCCAACAAAATGTTCCCAAAGCTATTGTAAATGATAGTTTGTATTGATCTTGAGGGTTGATAAAGATTTTAATATATCTGGAAAAACCATCCATGAACAATAGCAAAACATGTCCCATAGTCAATTTCATTATCATGTCGATATTAGGAAGGGGGAAATCATCTTTTAAAGATGCTTTATTCAAATCATGAAATTTTGTACATATCCTAATATGATTATCAAGTTTCACAACTACAATAATTTTCGAGATCCAAGGACAATAATCAATAGGTCAAATAAACCTGACATCAAGTATTTTTTTAATCTCGGCCTTAACTAGTTAGGATATCTTAAAATTCATCTTTCATATCTTTTGTCTAACTAGTTTAGTATTCTTGGTGAGGACTATGTTGTGTGTTAGTATCTCAACATCAATTATTGGCATATCTAAATAAGTCCAAGAAAAAAGTTTGGGAAATTCATGAAACAAAGTTGAATGGTCTTCTTGTGCACCTTCATCATGGCCCTTCCCTATTTTAATCACTTTCTCTATGTTATTAACATCCATTCGTATGCTGATTATTTCTCCCAAATGAAGTGTTGTTTGTTTCTAAAATTCAAGATTGTATTCCTCATTGTATTTATCAATCTCATTACTTTCCTTTTGTATGTCTTCTTTCTTAGTACTAATCATATAACACGTAACCCATTTCTTTTAAGGAGGAAACAATTTGTAACAAAATCATAGCATTTCTTTCAAGGTTTCATCATCTTCGAAGTAGTCCAAAGATGCTTCACAAGTTGTATTAATGAATTCTAGATGATTCAAGGTGAGATTTTTTTTAGGGTTACACATGATTGTGTTTATGTTTAGTGATGGTCTTTTTATTGCTTGTGTTATCTTAGAAGGCCACTATCCCAAACCACTTTTTTCTTATTATGTGTTAGGCTCTATAGGAATATAGATGCCTCATTCTTTCTTTCCCCATCCTTTTCCACTATATCCAAGTTGTTTCATGAACTCATAACCATTTTTGTAAAGTCTTTCAATTTATTTAAGGTTTGGTGGTTCTTGATAATCTATCTCATAAATTTTTTTTATATAGCTTGTATCATATTCAAGGGTAGATGAGATAGATGTTTGTGATTTTTCTTCCAAATTTTGTGTTGACATCACCATTGGTTGCTTCTATTTTTCAATTTCTTTTCTTTCGATTATATATTCTCCCATAAATGAAGGTGTGAACTCTAAGGAACCCCAATCATCTTCCAATAACTTTGACACTATTTCCATCTCTTGTTTATCTTCTTTCATAAGTTCTATTTTTTATGTTGGAATTAATGTGTTTAGGGGACTTGTCTTTCCTTTTTCAACTTGTAAGTAGCTTTTAGGCTCAAGGTCTATTTCAACTTGGTATACTTTATTATTGTAGATATACTTCAGTATATGATGGAGAGTTGAAGGCACTACATCCATCTCATGAATCTAAGGTTTCCCTAAAATAAGATTGTATGAAATATTATCAGGAATGACATGAATGGGAGTTTGAAAGGTAGGCCTTCCAAATATAATAGGAAAAGTAATCACACTAAGTGATTTTTTCCCTACATTGTCAAATCCTTGAATAGATAAGGATTCAAGTTGAATTCTTGATTTTTCCATGCCAAGTCTATCCAAAAGGGTCACAATACACACATTAAGGGCATAACCATTGTCAACAAGAGTTCTTTTCATTCCTAACCTATTATACATAGCTATTACTATGAAGCATCCTTTTTATTTCTCATTTCCAAAGGAAGTAGCTCACATTGAGGAAAATTAATGTCTACATTAACTACATTCATTCCTTTTATTAGAGTTTCTACATCATTTTGATTTGTACTGAAAAGAACCACTACTTGACGCAAGGTAGTTTGAATCATAGTGTGATGATTAGGTGAATTCTATATTAGATACCATAGGGATATCTTTGAAGGGGTATTCTTAATTTTTTTTAAAAGATCATACTCCTTTCCACTATTCAAAGGAAAATGAGAGGCACTAGGTAAGACTGGGTTAGGAAAAGGTAAAGATGTTGGAGTTAATTGTTTTTGTTGTGGATTGTTTCTAGTGTTATATGTATGAACAATGATATTATAACTTGATTGTTGCAAAACAGTGTTCTTAGGTGGTTCAAAGGGGAAAATGGGTTTGTTTTTAGTTTGAGGTTTGTGTGAAAGTGGGTAAAGGATAAGTTGAGGTTGAATCATGTTAACTTCTCTTGGTTTTATTTTTCGTAACAATCCTTAGTGGATGAACCTTCTGAGATGAAATCCTCAAGGACTTCATGTAACATTTCAATGATGTTACTACTAAAAGTCTTGAGCGTTAGGTCAACTTGGAAAAAAGAGATTTGATATCCTCAAATAACTATACTTTCTCCAAGTGGTTCATCAGTTTTATAGGTTTTTTTGGTTTTTTCTTTTATAGTGAATGTCAAATGTAATCTAGTCTTATCAAACTATGAACTAATGCTAAAAATGAAAATTACAATAATCTAATTGTATTCACAATTGTAATGTATCTAAATTAAGTTAGATCTAATGAAATGTATGAAATAGAATCTCTGCAAATTGAAACATAGAAACAAAGAATTTGATGCTCGAAAATGTAGTTTGAAACTTGACATGGGACTAAATTTCCTAGAGGGGCATGGGTAAACCCACAAAAATGGTTTACAATTCGAGTGAGGAAGGAAAAGTTGCAAAAAATGACCCATGTAAAAAAAAATGGTTTTGGGGATTCAAACAAACTTCTTGGTTTGAGTGAAACAAAAGAGGGTTCACTAGAACCCTAGTTTGAGTGAACCCATTAAATGCAAGGTCCCACCATTCCTACAAGAAAACACAATTTATTTTTTTTTTGAAAGGGGGTTAGCTTGAACCCCCTTTTCCCACCTTCTCACCCTCTGGAAAAAAATTTCTCTATAATTTTTCATTTCGAAGGTCAGGTTGAGAATGAAAATGGAGGAGACTTCACAGACCCAACTAGATGATGGTAGTCCTCAGAACGAGCTATCCAACAAATATAATTTTAATATGTTTTGGTTTTATTATGTACTTTTTTTAGCTTTATTAAACATAGGTTTTTCATTCATCAAGCTCTCTATAATGTACATGTGAAAACTAGAAAATTGTTAAAAAAATTATAAAAAATAAGTGTACCAGATATTGAAGTCCTTGATAAAAAAAAAAATTGTTTTTTGAAACATGATACAAAAAAATTTACGAGTTATATAGTCCGCCTATGTTTGAATTGTATTTTTTTTACTTCGAAAATTGATTAAGGAAAAAATATTCAATAAAACACTATGAAACCAATTAGAAGCACTAGATATCATAGTTATAAATCTAAATTTGAAAAAAATAGAATTTTTTCCTTCATGGAGAAAAAGTTATACATTATACAGTGAGCATCACTCTTTAAAAATGTTGTTTACTGAAAACACTAGTTTTTGAAGGAGATGGAAAAAGAGGTGCAATCTAATTCCAAAAATTTTGAAAAAAATATTTTTAGAATCTACAAGAAAAAATGTCACAAATCACTAGTTTGCATCATCTTCAAATTCCTCACGGTTTAGCCACTATAGGTACCCAAAAGTGAAGATTTAGTTAGAAAAAATTATTTTAGTGTCTAGTTTGGCAAAAAATTGTAAACTAGTATTGTGGGATCATCCACATATGAGTCCCAATAAAGGTTTTTCAGGGTTTCAAATAGTGAATAATAGTCACCACAGAATACCTAGAAAGTAGGAAAATTCACCTATACTTGGACTAAATCACCTAGAGGGGTGTATGAGCCCAAGATTAGGGTTTTTGGATCATTTTCAGAAAATTTTATGTAAATGTAACATTTTATGGTTTGGATGATGTCTAGACTAAGTGAAAATGTATATTTTAAGTCAATTTTAGTGATGCAAGATTAAAAAATGCAACCTATATTTACTTTCACTAATGCAAGAATTAGAAACCCTAGATGCAAATTAACTAATGAAAACCCTAATACAATGTTAATGGAAGCTATATCTAGGATTAAAATGCACTCCAAATCAGAAATAAGATGTTCTAAATGCAACTTCACCCAAATTAAAAAATGAAAATAGGGTTCTCCACCTTTAGGAAATGGGGCACAAGGGTAGGGTTCCTCCTATTTCACATAGTTTCACTCAAGGGAACCCTAGATATCTCAATACTATGATATAATTTTAAAGGAGGTCTGCTAAAGGTTGTCCTAGGGTATGATTAATGACTAAAGAGGGGTTCACCACCAAGCTAGGGCTTGAAAAGACTAGTAACATGAAAAATCTATTTATGAAACGTAACACTTTCTAAAATTCAAATGAATGGGGGCTCTGCTAGGGTTTCTTATTTTTGCAGTCATTCTTGGTCCCTCCTGCGTCATACTACATGATAGGCACAAGACTTTCCTTTGTTGTGTGTACATCTGCATTTACAATGGGTTTTTTTATTTTGTATTATGCTCTCAACTAGTTCTAACCCAGTAGTTCTTGTTGGTGTTGGTGGTTCAATGGTTCTACTCAATGGTTCCCCCTCTGAACAAGTGACCACATAAATTTATTTTAGAAGTGTTTCATGAGGTAATTCTTTTGACTCCCTAGCTGATGTAGTTTTACCATTTCCATATTTTGATTCTACATGTCAATGGCTTGAGCAACATATTCTTATTGGCTATTTTTTTGGGAGGACTCTCCCTGAAAGTGTTCTTAAACAATGGGTCCACAAGGCTTGGGTCCCTCATGGGGTTTTCCTTGACATGGTCCAAAATTTAACCAAGGATTTTTTTCTTTTCCACTTTGTAGACATCAATCATGTTTAGGAAATATTGAATCATGGTCCCTAGTATGTTCGGTCTTCCTTGTTGGTTTTTTGATCATGGACCTAGGACTTCACTATCTTAGATAACACCAAGTTGTGGGTCCTAGTCTAGATTGAGTTTCTTGGTTTGCATTTACGCTGTGTGTCGTTCTTGAACCATATTGTGTCCTCTCTGGGGAAGGTCATTTTTATTGATCCATGTAGGTTTAGGCTCAACCCCAAAAATGGGTCTATGTGGAAGTGGACCTTTCACAAGATTTGAAGGAGTCCATTGGTATCCCAATTGGAGCTCGCCAACATATCTAGAAAGTCACTTATTTTAACATTTTGAACATGTGTTATTTTTTTTCATTCCAAAAACCACAAGATCAAGGACTTCCCTTTTCTAGTTCCTTGTACTCTTTCACTATTGTGGGAGTCTAGAAAGCCTCATCAGGTGCATACTTCTGTTGCAAAATCTAGGGAGAAATAGACAATAGTGAGGAACCATAGAAATAAGTCCAGTGGCTTTGGGATGGTTTCCAAAGTCCCTGAGCTAGCTAAAGAGGTTTCAAACCCTTTGGCAAAGGGGAAAGAAGCCTAGGTTGGGTATGCTAATACTTCAACATGGACAAGGCCTAAGGCTATGCCTCAGCTAGCTACCATCATGATAGCACAACCAATTGAATCTCCTCCCATGTTGGGAACTAAAAGGTGGTCTCACAACCCTTCTCCACCTCTAGAAGAAGGAGAATATGTGTAGAAAAAACAAATATTTTCTTCTCTAAATATTCAAATTGGTTCAGTTCAACTAGATTTTTTGTAAAATTGCTTCTACACATTAGTTGATGAGTTGGAATTTGATTATATGGAGGAGTTTCACTCATGAGTTTCCTCTCATGGAATGTTCAAGGTCTAAAAGACCTCTGTAATAAGTATTCCATTACGGATACTCTACAAAAGTATGCTAGTATTGAAGTGCTTTGTCTATAGGAAGTGAAAATCTCTAGTTTATTACTCATGTCAGCTTGTTGGTCTATTTGGCAAACTAGTAAAATGTTTTGTATTGATCATGAGGCTAGACATGGAATAGTAGTCACCATTTTGTCCCCATGGTGCCATGCTTGTGTGGTTGATCATGGGTTTGACCCCACACATCAGCTTGTCCAGATTTTTCTTAACATTCATAATCACTCTTTTGGTACTCTATCATTCAGATGGGTAGCTGATGAAAGGGTGGTGTGGTTTTACATGTATAATAAATTGAGGCTCTTTGATCCCAATATTGTTTCCTAGCATTCTAATTCTCTCTAGCACACTTGGTGTAATTATCAATCTTGCTCTAATAGGATATTTAAGTTCCTTGATTGTGCCATGATCTTACCTCAATCTTTATTCTCTTTTGATAGGTCTCCACTTTCGATTAAGCTATTAGTGGATGTGAAATTATCAAATCATTTCCCCATTTATTTTCACATTGAATGAGAGATAAGCCAGCCTTCTACCTGTAAGAGCCACTTTTCTTTGAACAAATCTTTGATGCATCATCAACCCACACTAGCCTAAATCTGTACAGTTTGGAATATGGACTATAGGACACCTCGTAATATAGGCTAGATTACTTGTTGGAATGATGCTATCCTTGCATGACAAGAATTCTTTGCATTTATGGGTGTCAGATGGACATTTGCCACTATTAGTCTTATGAGGCAACCATGATTGACCTTCATTCAACCATTGAGGCTCTAGCAGCTAGCCCTTTCTCCCCATCATTGCAAGTCTAGGCGGAAGAATTAAGGCACAAAAAGAAAGTTTGAGATAATTATGTTTCTAGAGGTGCACAAATCAAATCCAAATTGCACTAGTTAAAAATTGGTGACCATGCCTCCAAGGAGTTTTTTCTAGTCCTATGTTCCAAGCACTCATCTCCTAGCATTAGAAAATTTAAAGAAGGAACCTATATGCTCTTTGAGCTACTTGACATTCTCTAGGCTATTGTTAGGCATTATGAACAAGTTTTAACTGCTTAGGAGTATATGCTAGAGTGATAGAAAGCCCTTCAATATTTCCTTTTCATTGTGACAAATAGGCTATATTTAGCCCATAAAGCCTTGTGTGAACAATTTCTCACTATTGAAGACCTAAAGGAGGTTGGTCATACTATGGTGGATGACAAGTCCTTGAGTGTTGACGTCTTCCTGTGTGAATTTTACAAAGCCCTTTAGGATTGAACTAGGCATGATTTACATAAAGTTTATCTTGAAAATTTTCATTCTAAGTCCCTTGGAAACATAATTAATAAAGGGAATATTAAATTCATACATAAGCCTAGAGATCCTAAGGATATCTATAATTGGTGACCTATCAAGCTTCTCAATGTTTCAATATAAAATTTAGATTTATCCTTGATAACATTATTTCTATGTGGGAAGGTATGGAATGGGCTAGGTGCTCTAACTAGAAAGGCTTTTTTCTTAAAATTGATTTTTCTAAAGTCTGCAACAACATTGAGTGGCCTTTCATTCTCACCAAGTTGAATACCTTGTGGTTTGGGCCTAGATTGATTCAGGTTGTCCAAATTATTTTCTTAGATGCCCCTTCTTGCATCACCATTAATGGCCACCAATCCCTTGCCTTCGCCTTTTCCACTATATAAATTCTTGCATATTTTCTCACAGCCAAATGGATAAAAATGTTTCTTTGTATTCTAAGACTATTATTTGATCTAATGTGCTTTTGCAAATTCAAGTTCAGTCAAATAAAGTTGCACTCGAGGTGTCTCAAATTTAGGTGCTTCTAGATCACTAGGGTAATGCTCCATGAACTTTGGCTCAAGTTCCCTCTTCATGCACCTCCTCCCACAACTGGTCACCCTCTCAGGACTAGTGATAGAATGGTTCTGCTCACCCACACTCCCAGGGTCCTCCTTAGTGTGGCTCCCACCCTCTGTGGGCTAACCTAGGGCAGCCCTCTAGAGCAGTGTCAGGGAGTAGCGATAATTCTTCTAGGTGGCCCTTTAGTAATGCTCCTGGTAATAGCTCTAGTTGGCCAGACAATGGTAAACGTTTTCCACATTTGGCACTTGCAATTTTTCCTCAATGAGAGGAAAAGAATGAATATAAAGGAAAGGAAGATGATGATGGTTAGGGTCTTCCTAACATCACTTCTAAACCCATTGTTTTATGGGGGAAAAAATGGATGACATAGACCCTCCTAGCTTTGCTAGCATTGCTTTGGCCACATAATGGCCTTTTCTATTTATATATGTTTGTAATTATGGACTACTGGGCTAGGCCCATATGACTTTTTTTTTAGTTTTTTAGGAACTTAGCATGTTAATCTCAGGGTGTGCCTTCTTAGCACCCATCTTTTTGTGAATATTTATTTTATCTTTATAATTAATAAATAGATAGTTTCCTATTCTTCAAAAAAAATGAGTGACCTAGGAATGAATATAAAATAGAACAATAAGCTATGAAAAATAGACATGCACCTTGAAACTTGAATGTGCTTGGAACAATCTCTGAAATATTGGAAATACTTATTGTAGGGCACATTGAGACTCATATGCAAGGATGGGCATATTAGTCCCATTCTAGGGTTTCTAGGTTGAAATAGGAATTTGACAATATTGACTTGGGATCTCTAGAAATTTCAAAAAAATTATTGGAATGGGACTCATATGTCATTCTTGGTGTATCGGTCCTAGTTTTATTTTTTGAAAATTCAATGTTTGGATCCGCTATCTAATCTCTAATCTTTCCTTTTTCACCCAGTTTTTGGATCTAAACCTGTAAAAAGGCATGCAAAATAGAATATAGTGTTTATTTTCTTATGGGGGGTTTCCCTTGGTCAAACCCCTAGTCCAATAATTAAAATTTGATAAAAATAATGGGTCTTGAAAGTAAATGTAAAGACAAACCCTAATCTTAAGTTTTTCTAGGATTAGGAAATTTCAAAATGCAATGCAACCCTATTCTAATTTAAAGGTGGAAAATTGTAGGCTTTTCTAAGCTTTAGGACCTAGAATGACAATATTCACTCTCTCTCTCATTCAAGAACAAACTCTAGAGATCTCAATGCAAAAGAGGAAGAGATCTTGCTATAGGGTTGTCCTAGGGGCTAAATGTAAACTAGTGAGGAGTTCACCACCAAGTTTAAACTTGGAAAGATAAATGAAATGCAAGATGAAATGCTAAACCCTATTTCAAAGTAAGCCTTAACTAAATAACCTAAAAATGCATATAAAAATGAAAAACAAACTGTAAGATGAATTGTGCTCACCTAGGAATGTGAAGATGGCTAGAAGGGAGTTTGAATTGCTAGAAATTTTGACTTGAATGCTGACTAGGAATCATTCGCCAAGTTGGGTGAATCAGTCCAAAATCTAGGTTTTTGTGTAGGAATAGGAATTTGGAAAATGGGTATATGAATCTACAAAAATATGAATTTTGACAAAAACTAGGACTCATTTTCCAAAAGTGGAAAATTGGTCCAATTAGGATTTTCTAAAACTTTAGGACCTAAATCTACTCTTCTCAGTCTGCTCAATCTACTTCTTCAAGTTTCTAGATCTGAATCAACTTGTAGGTGTTTTCCAATGTTCTACAATGCTTAATGACAACTTTGACAACTTATAGGCACTTTTACAACTTTATCCAAACTTTCTCTTCAATATTTATTCAATATAAACTTGAAAATAACACACTCAAGAGAGGGGAAAATGTTGTTTTGTTAGTGGATAGGGGTTCTCCTTGGTCAAACCCTATTTTGGTAATCAAACCTTGAAATATAATGAAATATGATGTTGCAACTCACCAAACCCTAAAAATGAAGTGTTCCAAAAATGTATGAGATGGCTCCAATGGATGTAGACCAAGACTCTTCCTTGAAGGTGATAGATCTTGAATAAAATAGTAGGTTGCATAATGAAACCCTACATTAAAATTGTTAGCTCAAAAACAAACTTGATGCATTAAATATTTGACATGATGCTTGATGTTTGAAGAATGCTCTTAAATGCTTGATAATCTACCTCTGAATGCTCGTGTGAACTCAAATTTGCTATAAAAATGATCATTCAACTAGCTAGGTGTAAAATGAGTGAAATAAACTTGTACTTATACCTAATTATGCAAGAATTCCCAAAACTAGAACACTACAAGTGACATCAAATCTAAGAGGATAAATTCCACCAGAAATTTGAATAAATTTTTATTTTGGGCCACATGGGACTAATTTTCCCAAGGTGGCGAATGAGTCCCATCAGGCATAATTTATGGCACCATTTTCAAAAATGATTAGAAAGGTGCGAAACTAGGTTCGGGACCCAAAAACCTAGGTGGGACTCATTCATCCAAGGTGGCGAATGTGTCCAAGATCGCTAAATATATGGCCATTCAACCTAGAACACCCGAATTATGATTGGCTATTGATTTGTGTCAAGATTATCCTCAAAAAGATATATTAAATGAGGCTTGTGGGTGCAAAATAAGACTAATTAAAGCATAATAAATCTTAATTATTAATTCCAACCCTAGAAAAGTGTGAAAGTTTGTTACAACACTTTACAACACACTAAATAAGGTAGGATTAGGCTTATTTAGTTCACAAGGTCCCAAGACCTAATGTGAGTGTGTTAAACACATTACAACACTAAGTCAAGGCAACATTATGCTCAATTTTATAAGGAGGGACCAAACAAGTGTAAACATGTTATTGATGACATTTTTTGACACTACACTAATGTGCTAGAATGAGGTGCATGAATGAGGCATGAAGATGAATGACTGTCTTAGGGAGATCTCTAATTACCCTAATAAGCCATAGTAATGCATGTGCCTTCATTTACACTAAAAGTGGAACAAAAATATAGGATGGAACCACTTAGGAAACAAGTCATTAGGCTCAGCTTGATGGCTAGTTGCATCTCCCCAACCTAGAATCCATCATGATTCACCATTGGCAACCATCATCAATCTTTGAAAATGTTAGATCTTGAATAAAAGTGAGATTGAAGACCTACAAAAACACTATTATGCTACTCCAAGACTTCAAATTTTCTTGCTACTTGCTCTTGAATGCTCTTATGAAACAATACTTCGGTATGTGTAGGATCATGATGGGCTCAAAAGTGGTGATATGATGGGTATGTGTAGGGTATGTGGCTGGTGACATTCTTTTTACCTAAAATTGATGAAATGAAAAGGGTTTATAAAGTAGATTCTCATCTTTCCACCAATATACATTATGCTTTACTTTGAATTTAATAATGTGAACTAAGATTCCAAATCTGCATAAACATAAGAAACAAACACCATATAAGATCAAATGCAAGTTAGTATCATGATTCCCAAAGAAATCCATTTGAATTGCAAAGAAAAGGAAATGAAAGTGACATAAACAAGAATAAACCAAAGATGTTAAATCTTATCCAAATACAAAGTAAAATCTCAATCTCTTGGGGGAGTTTGTACCAATTTGATGTGGAAATTGTCCCTTTCCCAACTCCTATGCAAGCTTTTGATGATTTGATGACAATGTGATCCACTATGTTGATGATTGAAGTATGCTTCAAGATGAAAATATACATAACCTATCTAAGATTGGATAAAGATGGATGATAATTGCTATGGATTTGAGTATAATAAATTTGCTCAAATTGTGGATGATCAATTGAGAAAAGAGGCCTCTTATTTATAGAATGATAGGATGGAGAAATGCCCAAAATGGAGCAATGTGGTACTAATATTCAACAAATGGTAAGGTGCCACTTGTCCAAATGTGAATGGATGGAGGATGTGCGCATTTTGATGAATGTGCCCATAAATGAAATTAGGTGATATTTGAAAATGTTGAAATGACATGTAAGAGGGAAATGAAATATCTTAAATGCCACTTGGCTCAAGGAAAAAGGAATTATTAGGTGAAGTAAATGCCTTGTTGGAAGGAAAAAGTCCACTTGGATTTTGAATTCAAATTTGAGAGAATATTCCTCCATTTTGCCATGTTGAGGAAAATAGAGATTTAATAAATGAATTAAATCTATTTTCATGTGCAAATGGCAAAAGCTAGAGGATGGGACATGAATGATGATTAAATTAATCAAAGGTTAATTAATTTTTATGAAGGATTAGATGATGTGACAAATTTGACTTAGATTTATAGGTTAATTTAAATCAAATATGAGAAGAAAGTGATTTTATACTTAGTTAAATAAATATTTTGATTTATTTAACAAAAGAGGATGATTAGTTAGTTTAAATTAAACAAGGTTTAATTTATTTAATTTAATAGTTAGACTTTAGAGATTTGATCAAATAAAGTGAATGACTTAATCAAATATGGACATAGGGTTAATTAGATCAGATAGATTGATTTAATTAATGGGAGAGAAAGACTTAATTAGATAAAATGATTTATTTAATTAAGAGAGGAAAATTAATGAATTTAATCAAATAAGGGTATTTAATCAAATGGTTAGACTGAGGGATGATTTTGGATGAAATGGTGTTAATAATCCAAATCAAGTATATCGCTATATTCTCCATGTTTACAAATAAATAATTATTATTCATTTTCTATGTGTATTATGACTAAAGTCTTGGTTGATGGGTTGATTGGAAAACATCTATAGCTTTCGAACGGTATCACTTTTTTTGAATCTGAAACATGTGTTAGATTCTATTCTTTGAATAATATAGGATTACAAAAAAAAATAAAAAAATCATGAAGTTATGACCAAGTTAAGGTGGTCAGACATACAATTTTTTATATTTTTAAAAATTTGTAATAAAAAATTCATAATTAATTATTTACCTAGAAAAAAATTACAAAAAAATATGCATCACATTGAGACATAAGTCCTCTACTTATATCTAAAATATTGTAAATAGAATATTATCATTTTATTGTAGTTAGGGTGGTTAGATAGACACCTACTTCTTATTTTTTTCCTTGAAATTTAAGTACTACTACATTAAAATTTCAAATTTTCACCAAATAGATATTTTTACAAAAACATAAACCTAATAGTTTAGAAATTAAATTCAATTTTCTACAGATTCTATTCTTACATTTTTTTAAATAATATAGATAACGTATTCAATTTTTTATGTCAAGTTGCCTAACTTTGATTTTTCTAATTTTTTTGCCACTTAAGGGCCTATTTTTTCCATGATCATCTTGCACATACCTACTTGAATGCTTGTAAATGCTTAGATCTTGAATTGATTTCTCTAGATCTTAAATAATTACTTGAAATCTTGTTTATATAGGCATTGTACACCCAATTTATCATTATTAGATCTCAAAAGCTGACATAAACAAAAAAATTGAATTAAAAACTTGAATTTCTCGCTCAAACCCTAAAAAGCGGCCACACAGGACTCATACACCACTTGCCACATATGGATCCCACCTTGGGGGCCTCATAGTCCCAAGGTGGCATATGAGTCCCACTCTAGTTTTGTTGGGGTGGGCCAATGATGGGTTGTTATAAAGTTTAATACTTTTGTTGATTTTGTCAATATTTTAGTTGAAATAAGCCCTAGGATCTGAAATAAAGGGTCTTAGGGGTCTATTAATGATGATTTAAAGGGTTCATGAATGAAAGGGTACCAAAATAGGTGCAAATTAAGTGAGAAATTATACTATCTCCAAGAAGGGGTTACAATTTGTGTTACTACAGAGGGCCAAAAAACTATCTAATTTTTTAGCAGGTATCAACTTCTATAAAAAACTCTATAAAATCAACTCCAAGTTGCTCATCAATCCCATTAAACCTCAATTTTTGAACAAATTGATCCATCCTACTAAAAAATTATTTGTTTTGGAGTAGACAATTATTGATGCTATTATGTTTGTACAACTACGAAACCCTTTACTAATGGGTAAAAGAAAAAAAGTAAGTAGGGCTCGTAAACTAGATATTTCCAAAGCCTATGAAAAAGTGTCATGAAATTTTTTATTTGAAGTTCTTCTTAGGCTTGCCTTCTTTAGTAAATTCTTGAAACTCATCCAAGGTTTTTTCACCTCCCCTAGGTTCTTTGTGATTATCAATGGTACCCTACAAGGTTTTTTCTCAGCTTCTATTGGTATCCGCTAATGGGACTCTTTGTCCCCCTATCTCTTTATAATGATGGACAAAGTTCTTGGCTATAGTTTTGAATGGTACCTTGGCTAGTTTTGGACCCTCCTCAATCTCTCAAATAATTTCTCATCAATTATTTGTTGATGATATGATTTTTCTTGGGGTTGCCATGCTAGCTAAGCATAAGGGTTGGATTGATATCCTTAAAAAATGCATGGCTTTTGGCTAGTGCATCAATTTCACAAAAAGTACTATATTCTTTCTAAATGTTGGCCCTACTCTTCAAGCTAAGATCTCTAGAATCCTGAATTGTTAGATCCTCCACCTCCCCTTAATGTATATGAGCATACCACTTATTGTTGGCAAGGTGGATAATTTTGTTTGTTTCAATATTCTAGAAATAGTTCAAAAAAATCTTGCTACTTGGAATGGGGATCTTCTCACTAATGTTGGTAAGCTCCTTCTCAAATCTACCCTTCAAATTTTCATAGTCTACCTTATGTCTAATTTTTATGCTTGCTATGTGGTCAGAGAAAATTTTAAAAAATTAGTAGGGATTTCTTTGGTCAAGGACCGAAGAGAGGAGTCAATTCTCTTTGGTGAATTGGTACACTATGTGCTCTAGGAAATTTTCTGGTGACCTAGACCTAAGAAAATTGAGATAGATGAGCATGGCCCTTATAACAAAAAAATCTTTGAAGCTTCTGAACAACCAAGAAGAATGGATATTCATCCTCAAGGTCAAGTATTTGTAGGGTCAAGATTACCAATCTTTGTTGGACAATCATGATATCCCTCTTGGCTCTATCATCTGAAATGACCTCTTGAAATCCAAGAATTTGCTATCTTTGGGCTCCTTTTGGTAGGTCATATATGGTACCTTGGTCTCTTTCTTGGATGAAAAAAACTTTCTTATTTGGCTCTTGGTTTTCATCCAGTTTTATCTGTGATGAAGATGGATTTGTGTGCTCAAGTGAGGTCTAAGGTTTTTGATTACCTAGACACTTTTGTTGTTTTTTCCATATGGAATATTTATCCCAATTGGTTTGACCCCCACCTTTGTCTAGTTGTTGAAGATATTTTTAGGATGGTTAAGAACCAAAAATTATTTAACTCTAATTTTCTAGAATCTTTGGTTTGGGTGGCTTCTAAAGATGATAATTACTCTATTAATACTGGCTACAATATTCCTTCCAACACCTAGGATCCCTTGTTTGATTAGGTTGTGGATTTCATGCAGGAATTCCCCCTAAGGTCAAATTCTTTTGGTGGAATATTTGTCATAAAAGGATTCTTTCCTTAGATAATTTGTAGAAGAAAGGCTTACATATTGGTAACCATTGTTTCTTTTGTGAGAATGAGGTTGAGTCAGTCCCCCACTTGTTCTTCCAATGTCCTCACTCTTGGCAAGTTAAATAGAAAACCAAATCTCTTTTCAATGTCTGTTAGGTCTAGTAGAAGGATGTTAAAGGTATTTTGGATAGTTAGTGCCTGCCATTCTCCCACCCTATGATGGTTGAGCTCTAGTGGAAATATCTTTTCTTCACTAGTTGGGTGCTCTAGAAGGAGTGCAATAATAGAGTTTTTAGAGACAAAATTCCCCTGGGTTGGTGGTTTCCAACAAGGTATTAGCCAGATTGTTGAGAATATTTTCTTAACCTCTTGCAAGCCCAAACATAATCCTAATAACCTGGAGGTGTTTATTGCATTAGCTTGGAACCTATCTGAGATCTTGAATGCTCTTTCTCTCACATTCCACTGGACAGGAGCACATCTCCCCTGTCCCCCCAAACCTAAATGGATTAAGCTTAACTTTGATGGCTCAACCAAATCTAACCCTAGTTAGGTGGGTGGGGCTGGAGTCTTTCATGATCACAAGGGTAATTTAATTTTGACTTATGGGATGAACCTAGGGTTACAATCATTCAACTTTGTTGGGGGTGGGGGTGGCTTTTCATGGCATTTAGGTTTCCACACAAGCTAGTATTTCAAATTTGGTTATCAAGGGAGATTCCAAAAATACTATCCTCATGCTGACGGGGAAAGATAATCCTTGTTGGAAACTCTAGGACCCCATGTTGTTTTCTCATAATCTAATGATCACCCTTAGAAATTGCAAGGTTATTCACATGTTTATAAATGACAAAAAAATTCTAACAAACTTGTTAACATTGGCGCCTTCACACCAAATTTAGTAATATGGGATAATATTTCTCATATACCTAGGCATGTATGTTAATTAATTAATCATGATGCCAAAGTACAACTAAATTGAGATTGAGCTAGATCCACTATCAACTCTCTTTTATTATTTTCCATATTTTTTACTTATGAAAAATTAATCCCTTTAAGCAATCTTTTTTCATAAACTCAATTTATATGTGACTTTGGTATATTTATTGGAATTTCTATAAATTATATTTCCTTGCTTTGTATTTTATGAATTCTACCATGAGAGGTGAAATAGTGTAGGAAGAACATACTAATTGAGAGATGTGGAAACAAGACAAGGAAATTTGATCCATCATTCAATGGGGCAAGCTAGCCTCGTATGTGGAAGGAATGTTGGGGAACGACCCAAAGCTCTCTATGGAATTTGCTACCTCCTTAGAAAATGGTACTGCAATTGTTAATGGGTATTCCTTCATGGTGACTAGTAACCTTATTGTGGATGTGACGGGGATTTTTTTGGAAGGGTTTTTCATTCCTTGTAAGCCCAAAGGTCAACTATCAAAAAGACATGGACCACTTTTTAAAAGAGGGTGAAATTTTGAACAAACTCCAAAATGGATTCAATCATGATGACCTCCCTAATGCTAGAGTAAGGTTGTGGAAGTCCTCATGAGGTATGCTATGCTCAAGGGCTAATTTTGTTGCTTTCATTTCTTTTGTTTCAAATTCTTAACCAACTTTAGTATAATATAAAGATGAACTTTCCCGTTTGGATTTTGTCCTCTCAAACAATTTGTTAAAAATGTCTAGGGTAGAAGTAGGAATTTACCCATTGTCTAGGGCCTCATCTTCTATCTCTGTTAATATCATACTATTGTATTACCCTCCCCTGCCACTGTTAAAAAGAAAAACTTGATCATTTGAGACCCCACTTAGGATCCCAATCCCTCAATTACCTTGGAGAAAACCACTCCCACTTCTCATTGTTTCACCCACACCTATGGTAAAACCACTAGCTAATGAGAAAACCCCCCCATGACCCCATTAAAGTTACTCCCCTATCCAAGCCCACTCGTATTTCTACTTCTAGTTCTAATGAGTCAGACATCTTGGATGAAAATTCATTGAATCCTACCCCCACCAATTCCTCCACACACTCCCCTATTCATGCAAAGGATTTTGATTTCCCTAACACCCTCCTATTATTAACCCTAGCCATCAAATTTTGCATGAATTTAGAGGGGACTCATGTTGAACATAGGGTGGTTTTTGACATTCATGCTCCTTGGAACCCCCTTTGCAATAAAATTAATGAAATTTTAGAGACAATTAATGTCCAAAATGACATTCTTAAATGGCTCTTGGGTTAGTTGGTTATCTCCAAAGAGAGAATCCAAATTCTAGAAAATAAGGTGTTGCAACAAGTTTCATGGCTAGGGGAGGTGGAGGACAAAGGCCATTGGGAAATGATAGCCTTTCTAGCTAAATAATTTGATCCTTGGGGCATATGGGATAAGGAGCTGAAATGGATGAGAGCTATAGTTGGCATGGAAGAGGACAAAAAAAAATACAAATGGAGGTTGATGCTATACATAGAAACTAGGAAGAAACTACTTAGTGCCTCCAGGTCATAATTGATTATAGTAAGGCAGTAGTGAAGAACACTAGCCTCATCATTCATATCTTCAAGCAAGATTTTAGGAAGGGCCAACGAAAACAGGTGGTTGAGGAAGGGCAGGATGATGGTCACAAGAAAAAGAAAGGTAAGGTAGTGGACAACATAGCTTTGGATGTTGTGGTGGATACTCAGGCTATGTAGAAAGGCCCTCTATCTTTTGAGGAGAAGCTCTAGTTCCTAACTCAGGAGTTGAAGGCAATCAGTGGTCTCCAGTTGCTAGGATACTTGTAGGTTTTTGTGGTCCTGTGCTAATCTTTATTGTGATTTCTTTTTTACTAGTCAAACTATTTAAGTTTTAGTTTATTCTTTATTTTGCTAGGCATTTCACTTCTTGTAAGCCTCTCGTTTGTCTTAATGGTTGTTTTGTAATGGGTATTGACCCTTCTAGTCTTAATTTAATAAAAAATCTCCTCCTAGAACATTGAAATAATAATTTATAAAACAAAATTTAAATATTGATGTACTAAAATAAATAATGAATGAATAAAAACAATTCATCAAAATAATCCACTATTTATCAATTATCTAACTAAAACTTTAAATATTATGCTTTCCCTCTTAAAAATAAGACAAATATATAATAGATACCTTAACTTATTGCATTCTACTTTATATCAAATTACATTATAAATTATCTTTGTAGTCATTTATAATTCTATTTCAATTAGAATACAACATAATGACCAAATAAAATATATTGAATCCCTATGCTCCCTTAAAAAAATATCTTATATCGAAATGTCTAAGAGGTGTTGCTAAGAACATCAACCTTACATCTCCAACCATCTCTTAATATTTTAAAGCGGTGAGATAAGTTGAATGTGGACGATAGTTTCCACTCGAGGCATTCCTCTTAAGAGACGTAAAGAACAATTTAATTTCTTATTCATTAATTTTACGGCCATTTTTCATTGGACAATGCGGAAATGGAGCTCAATCCGAATAAAGAATTTTGTTTCTTGTTTGTAAGTGGAGGAAAAAATAGACTGCTGTGGTGGAACTGATTATGAACGTTACGGAATCATTATAATTGGTCTGTTGTTTACTGTGGGCACAAGAGATAAGGTTAGATATCGTGAATGCTCAGTCGCCATTGTCGCATCTTCGACGGCTGTGATTAAAAAAGTTAAACGATTGTCTTTTTAGCCCATTATACAACTGTCTCGGAACTTTCGCAATAATGGGTCTCATAAAGGACATGTTTTTTTCCTACAAAATCTCTTTCGCACTAAATGAAATTCCATTGAGTCACGGAATGGCCGTTGATCAAAATGCAAAGACTCTGACTACAGGAAACGTCTACATCTGACAGTATTAATTAATTAATTGAAAATAAACAATATGTTGTATCCTCTTTTTTAATTAATTAATAAATATTGATAAATATTTATTGGTTGTTCGAATGTTTGGTTATATAATGTGTTGACATGATGGCTGAATGAATATTAAGTTTGCTGAACACTTAATTCCAAACAATTTATTGAACGTTAAAAATAAGTTTGATGATGTTTACAAGATTTATATAGTCGGCTTACAACTATTCGATGTTTATTTTTGTAATATAGAGTCGAATTTTGACAAAATTCTAATGAGATAATAAATCTTAACTTTCAGAGGAATTTAATGTATATGGATCTATTTTGTAGAGCTTACACTCCCAAATGCCCTTCTATTGTATAAATATACATCTACTTAATAATCAACCATTAGTTTAAAAGGTTCACATAATCCACCATTAATTTAAAGGCATTTATTACATTCACTCCAATCTTCTAATCATAACTTGATCATTAAGGAATCTCTTATATCTTGTCTTAGAACATTGATATAATAATTTATAGAAAAAAATTGGATTTTGGTGCACTAAAATATTAATGAATCTATATCTTAGACTCTTATTTATTTTCTTCAACATTTTTCAATATTGTAGAGATTGATTTAACATAAAAGATCCTTGCATTCTATTGAGAGTAAGGTATATTCAATGTCACCAATCCTCGAAGCTAACATAAATATTATAGTAGGTTGATATCAACAAAGAAAAAATAATAGTAGAAGTTCATGTCAAGGCTAAGGCTGAGTTTATGTCTAGAGGACTAAATTGTAGTTGTGGACTTACACCAAATCTACAAACATATTTTCTTAGAATTTATAGAGCAGAGATAGAATCATAAACACTTATCAAATAAAAAGTCACATTTTTGAAAGAAGAGAATCAAAACATTTCAAATCTTTCATCATTTGACATCATTATTCGATTTTAAAAATAAGCATGGGCATCCTCTTTTCCTCTTTAAATATCACAAATCCACTTGTCAAAATAACCCAATATTTATCTATCATCTAATTAATTTATGTTTGCCACAATTTTTATTATATTGACTTAGACTAAAACTTTAAAGAATGTTCTTTCCCCTTAAAATATATATATATTTTTTATTTTTATTCTATTTAAAAATATAATAGGTATTATTAATTTAGTGTATTTTACTATATGTTAAACCACACAATCCTTTGCTTTGTAATCATTTATAATTATATTTCAATTTCAATACAGCATACTCACCAAATCAATTATATTGAATTGCTATGCTCCCTAAGTTTTATTTTATGTAGAAATGTTTAAGAGTTGTTGCTAAGAACACCAGCCTTGTATCTCGAACCACCTCTTAATATTCTTACAGTGAGAAAACTTGAATGTGGACAATGGTTTCCACTAGAGGCATTCCTCTAACTTATCATATAAGAGATAAAGTTAGATATCGTTAAGAATGGATGTCAAATTTACAGATGTGAATGCTTAGTCGCTATTGTCACATCTTGGGCGGCTGCGATTACAAAATTGAAGGATGGTCTTCTTGGCATATTCTTACAGTGAGAAAACTTGAATGTGGACAATAGTTTCCACTGGAGGCATTCCTCTAACTTATCATATAAGAGACGTAGGAAACAATTTAATTTCTCATTCGTTAATTTCGCTATTATATCTCTTTGGACAATGCGGAAATGGAGTTCAATAGGAATAAAAAATTCCGTTGCTTGTTCTATACTTGGAACTTTGTGAGGTAGTTTTTATATGTAGAGGAGAAAATAGAGAGTGCTGTGGTGGAAGTGATTATGAACGTTACCGAATCGTTGAAATTGAGATGTTTACTCTTAGTGTTGGCACAATAGATAAAGTTAGATATCGTTAAGAACGGGGGTCAAATTTACCGATGTGAATGCTCAGTCGCCATTGTCACATCTTGGGCGGCTGCGATTACAAAATTGAAGGATGGTCTTCTTGGCATAATCTACAACTGTCTCGGAAAGTTTCCGCAATAATGGGTCTCATAAATGACACGTTTTGTGGGTACTCAAATCTCTTTCGGCCTGAATGAAATTCCATTGATTCACGGAATTGCCATCTATCAAAATGCAATGACTCTGACTAGAGGCAACGTCTACATTTGATCGTATTTATTAATTAATTGAAAATAAAAAATATGTTGTATTTTGATTTTAGTTATGTGGAAGGCATTCTCTCAATGAATTTTATCAAGTTTATTTTTGTGATCAATGGTTCATAATGCTTGAAAGGCGTGCAAGACAATTGAAAACTTGCTGACCATCTAATTTTGTTGTCACCGTTGTCTATTTTTTAAAGTTTTTGCAGCTTTTTTAATTTGACTTGCAAAATCAGCCCATTTTTCACCTACACATTGTTCAAAGCATGCTATGTTTTTAGTATTATTAATTTTAATAATTTTTTATTACTCATTATTAATTTATTTTTTATTATTATAACAAAAAATGTTTATTTGAATAAATCTACTTTTTAGAAAGTCATATTGTTGTTTTATTGTATGTCAAATTGTTGGTAGCAAGGTTACAAATGGAGAGAGCAAATAAGTGTCACAATTACAATATCAAAAATTATGGACATGGGATGTGAATGAATAATAATGCTTCTTATTTACAGAGGATTTTTTTTTTATATTTTTAAAACTCAGAGGTAAACATGTTTGTTGAGATTTTTTTTGAGTAATAATTTTTTGTTCTTCAACTAAAAAATGTTTGTTGCCTTGCTTTTTTTAATGTTGGATCAACTTTCAATTACAAAAGACTTTGGAAAACAAATGTAATTAAACTTAAAAGTGTTATTGTCTATTATTATAATTTATAATATATTTAAAAATTTACTTATTTTCAAAACTATGTATTAGTAATTGGGTTTATTTGGTCATGTGCTCATAATACTTAGTGTCTTCATTTGTCAATAATCTACAAAACAAATTTTTATGTTTGTTGGTGGATAGGGGTTTGCCTTGGTCAAACCCCAAGTTTGGTAATTAAACCTTGATGATGGATAGAAATTTGAACATGAAATGTGTGTGTAATCCTAACCTTAAGTGTGCCTAAGTTTAAGATCTCTAATGATGCAAAGAAACCCTACTCAATTGTGTTAGAATAGAATCCTAGAATGAAATATGAACAATGTAAACAACCTACTTTAGGAGATGCCAAATCCCCTTACTAAGTCATAAATCTGACTATACCTCTCTTTAGGATGAAAACAAAATTATCATAGAATATGGAATCATTTAGGAAACAAATTATTAGGCTTGGTTGAATCTCATGGTGTTTCTCCAAAACCTAGAATCCATTATGATTCTCCATAGGAATCTATCATAACTTCTTCAATAATCCTTAATCTTTGACAACAAAATGCACTTGGAGACCTACAAAAACAATATAATCTTTATCCAAGACTTCACTCTTGCTTGCTCCTTGAATATCAATGCTTGTTATTGGGACTTGGACTCTTGAAAATCTCTAGATTCTTTCTCTTGTTGAAGCATAGTGAAACAACCTTGTATTTATATATAACTTAAGATTGATTCCCAAAATTTAAATAACACAAGCCATAATCAAATCTAGGATTTGAAATCACTAAAATCCCATTAAAAGCATATCCCAAGGGTGGATCCTAGGTCTAAGTGAGCACCCATTTTCTATATGGTGAATGGATCCTACCTCACTTAACAAGGACATACTTTGGGGAATGTGAAAGATCATGTGAAAATAGGGTCCAAGTCCAACCTAGTGAGGACCCATTTTCCAGGTGGTGAATGGATCTTAGGTCACTAAGCTAGGACACACATCTTCAAAAATTAAGTGTTATGTAATCATTTATCAATGTTGGGTATTATCCCTCAAAATTTGTAATTAATTAAGCTTGAATTTGAATTAAAAGGGACAATTAAGATAAACTAACCTCAATTAATTAATTCAATCCTAGATTAGTGTGGAAGTGTATAGTTACACCTTACAATAGCCTAAATAAGGCACAATTAAGTCCATTTTATTAAAAAGGGCCCTAAACTACATGTGAATGTGTAAAACATATTACAACACTAAATCAAGGTAGCATTAGGTTCAATTTATTGTTAATTATTCCCAAATTAAGTCTAAAAAAGGGATACTTTTTTTACACTACATTTAGCCACCACTTTAGCAGCCATATGATACTATGTGCATATGGAAGCTAAATGAATTAAACCTCTATAAAAATGATACTCCTATGGATTCATTAGGGAGAACGAAGCCCATTTTAGTTACCTACAAAACCACAATATTAAGGACTTCATCCTACAACATAGGTTTGTTATTTATTCAAAAATACTCTTATCAAACTTCTTGGAGAATTAAATTTGAGGGTAGATGTATACCCCCCTGATTCTGCTTGCTTTATGGAGATGGAATTAGGTTGAATACGAAACCACATAAAATTACTAAAAGGTCATATCATAGGGTATTTTCAAATGCAAGAAACAACATTGAAAATGGAGTCCTCTAGCCCCCAATATGTTAATTTAAATGAAATTCCCTAAAAATGAAATAAGTTTTATTTAGTAGCCCGTTTACTATATACTAATGAAAATGACACATTTTACTATTCATTTGACATTTAGATTTTTGCAAATTATCTTCATCTAGATTGATCTAGGATGTTGAGCCAATAGACCTACAAGCCTCCTCAACTCAAATTTATTTGCGATGAGGTGGCATGAGGTGCACTTCTACAGATGGTGAGTGGATTATGCTTTGATTTTTTGTCGTTTCCATGCATTTACTATACTTTTTCACATATTTTTAGTAATTTTTAGGACCTTGGAAAGGATTGGTGTAAAGTTTCCATCTTGGTTGTAAATCATCCATTGCTAGTGCAAAGTGTCCCACCTTGATGACAAGTGTCCCACTTTGATGACAAGTGTCCCACTTTGGTATAAAGTATCTAGAATTTTTTCAAGTATCTAAGATCCCTCGTCCAAAAGTGGCATAAGTGTCCACATTGGATGTAAACCATCTCAAAGAAACTCTAATGTTATTTAATTGATAAACTTAGGATTTATTTTATGTATTTTGCTATCTTAGATTCCTCCTTGAGCCTGACAACACCTTAGAGGGAGACAATTTTGTTTCCTTCAAGAATCTATCACACAACTATCAAAGGAGGAGGTCAGCCTTGTACATGATGTAGGATTATTTTGGGCATACCTCATTGCCACCTATGAAGTGTCACGATGCTATTATGATGGCCTTGGTAGAGAGATGGGACACTAAAACATGTACCTTCCATCTTCCTACAAGTGAGATGACTGTCACCCTAGAGGAAATGCATCACATCTTCTAAATTCCTATCCGGATGAGAGTACACTCAATAGAGAAGTGATCTTTTAGGTAGATGTGAGATGATATTCTATACTATCTCTAGAGGCCTATCTAACAATTGACCATCGATCAAAAAATTAAGCTAAGATGGCTTCTACATGTACGGACACCACTACTTTGATAGATCATGATCACTATCATAACACTTACATTAGAACTAGATGGTTAAGGAGCACATTTAGATGGTGGAATTGTCCATATTATCAGAGACATGGAAGATCATAGGAATTTTGATGATTGGGGTTGTAGTATCCTTATGCTTCTATATTATGATTTGGGGTGGTTTGTATACTAGGAGCTCGACAACATAATACATTGTACACTCTTACATGTATGGTGTTTTGAGCACATCACATGTACCAAACCAACTGAATTTCATACCATAGCAGCCATGGGTTACTCATGGGCCTTCAATTATGCACTAAGGAGATCATGGCAGGAGGGAGATTTACTGCATTGGCATAATAGATTTGCTTGACTAAATGACAATGATATTAGATAGAGACTATATATTACGATTCCTTAGTGGATGGATGACATACATGTGCTAGTTGAGAAATAGTAGTACAAATTTCTTTTAGGAAGATAGGATTACATAGTGAGACCATTCTACTATGATCATTCCATGCATTAGTTTTGACATGCTTAGGTACCACCATAGGCCAGACTAAGATAGCTATGATCAACATGGAGTGCTCCTAGACTTGGGACAATTGTTGGCTTACTATTGAGGATGTATACATTAGTGTTTCAAAGGATGAGGACAACAACATGTCCCCAATCTCCAAGGTTGATGATGTAGGGACTACTTAGGCCTATGATGAGTGGTGGGTTGGAGCATGACCAACCCATGTCTCTCCCTTTCACTATGTTGTAGGTCACAACAAACCTCTTCTAGGTTGCAAAGATGATAGGGATGATGAGTAGGTAGATGAAGATACAAATGATGACATAATTCTTGATATATTTCTAGGTTTGGATGAGGATTAGGATGAGGAGGAGGAGGAGTCCCATTATATGAGTGAAGATGCTAATGAGATAGAGGAGGATCCAATTTCCCTTGATAGGTGAGATACTCCCCCTACCAAAGTCACTATATCACATGCGACGACCACATCAAAGATAAACACTCATGAGTGTGGGGAGGCCAGTAGTAGTAGGCCATCCACACCTCCCACTTAGAACGTGGCCACCATTGTAAGGTTATAGCCCGACTAGCAGGCTAGAGATCCTAGTGATGATTTGATATTTATTTTTTTGTTATGCTCTTTAACTGCATGTACATATATATATATATATGATGACATGTGCTAATATCTTTTATGTTTTTCATCTTGTAGGGTCCATGAAAGAGTGGTGTGAGCTCTATCTATGTGTTACTATATAGATGTTGTCTACACTACACATGGAGGATGATCTACCCTTGAAGTACATGCCCCCACCTTCTGTGGGGCAACACGTAGATCTCTTAGAGGCTTTTGCTAGATTGAGGACAACATATGAGAGTGTGACTAGACACTTCAACCTAGCTATATGATAGCTTTCTACATTGTAGGCAGTGTTAGATGAACTCTAAGCCTCTAGAGTTCCATTAGATAGCAGGACAAAGACTACCTTTTGAGAGGAAATCTTGAAGTTGGAGAGAGATATGGCTAGGCTACATGAACAAAGAGATCACATAGAGTAGGATCATGTTGATGAACTCATACAAGAGGTAAGTTTATGATGCATCACCATTAATGGCCACCAATCCCTTCCCTTTGCCTTTTCCACTATATAAATTCTTGCATATTTTCTCACAGCCAAATGGATAAAAATGTTTCTTTGTATTCTAAGACTATTATTTGATCTAACGTGCTTCTGCAAATTCAAGTTTAGTCAAATAAAGTTACACTTGAGGTGTCTCAAATTTAGGTGCTTCTAAATCACTAGGGTAATGCCCTATGAACTTTGGCTCAAGTTCCCTCTTCATGCACCTCTTCCCACAACCGTTCACCCTCTCAGGACTAGTGATAGAATGGTTCTGCTCACCCCCGCTCCCAAGGTCCTCCTTAGTGTGGCTCCCACCCTCTGTGGGCTAACCTGGGGTGGCCCTCTGGAGGGGTTTCAGGGAGTAGCGATAATGATTCTAGGTGGCCCTTTAGTAATGCTCCTGGTAATAGCTCTAGTTGGCTAGATAATGGTAAATGTTTTCCACATCTCGCATAATGAATATAAAGGAAAGGAAGATGATGATGGTTAGGGTCTACCTAACATCACTTCTAAACCCATTGTTGTATGGGGGAAAAAATGGATGACATAGACCCTCCTAGCTTTGCTAGCATTGCTTTGGCCACATAACGACCTTTTCTATTTATATATGTTTGTAATTATGGACTACTGGGCTAGGCCCATATGACTATTTTTTTAGTTTTTTAGGCACTTCCCATGTTAATCTCGTGGTGTGCCTTCTTAGCACCCATCTTTTTGTGAATATTTATTTTATCTTTATAATTAATATATAGATAGCTACCTATTCTTCAAAAAAAATGAATGACCTAGGAATGAATATAAAATAGAACAATAAGATATGAAAAATAGACATGCACCTGGAAACTTGAATGTGCTTGGAACAATCTCTAAAATCTTGGAAATACTTATTTTAGGGCACATTGAGACTCATATGCAAGGATGGGCATATTAGTCCCATTCTAGGGTTTCTAGGTTGAAATAGGAATATGGCAATATTGACTTGGGATCTCCAGAAATCTCAAAATTTTATTATACTGGGACTCATATGCCACTCTTGGTGTATCGGTCCTATTTTTATGTTTTGAAAATTCAATGTTTGGATCCACTCTCTAATCTCTAATCTTTCCTTTTTGACCCAGTTTTTGGATCTAAACCTGTAAAAAGACCTGCAAAATAGAATATAGTGTTTATTTTCTTATGGGGGGTTTCCCTTGGTCAAACCCCTAGTACAATAATTAAAATTTGATAAAAATAATGGGTTTTGAAAGTAAATGTAAAGAAAAACCCTAATCTTAAGTTTTTCTAGGATTAGGAAATTTCAAATGCAATGCAACCCTATTCTAATTTAAAGGTGGAAAATTGTAGTCTTTTCTAAGCTTTAGGACCTAGAATGACAATATTCACTCTCTCTCTCATTCAAGAACAAACTCTAGAGATCTCAATGCAAAAGAGGAAGAAATCTTGCTATAGGGTTGTCCTAGGGGCTAAATGTAAACTAGTGAGGAGTTCACTGCCAAGTTTAGACTTGGAAAGATAAATGAAATGCAAGATGAAATGCTAAACCCTATTTCAAAGTAAGCCTTAACTAAATGACCTAAAAATGCATATAAAAATGAAAAACAAACTGTAAGATGAATTGTGCTCACCTAGGAATGTGAAGATGGCTAGAAGGTAGTTTGAAATGCAAGAAATTTTTACTTGAATGCTAACTAGGAATCATTCGCCAAGTTGGGTGAATCAGTCCAAAATCTAGGCTTTTGTGTAGGAATAGGAATTTGGAAAATGGGTATATGAATCTACAAAAATATGAATTTTGACAAAAACTAGGAATCATTTTCCAAAAGTGGAAAATCGGTCCAATTAGGATTTTCTAAAACATTAGGACCTAAATCTGCTCTTCTCAGTCTGCTCAATCTAGTTCTTCAAGTTTCTAGATCTGAATCAACTTGTAGGTGTCGCCCAATGTTCTACAATGCTTAATGACAACTTTGAAAACTTATAGGCACTTTGACAACTTTCTTCAAACCTTCTCTTCAATATTTATTCAATATAAACTTGAAAATAACACACTTAAGAGAGGGAAAAATGTTGTTTTGTTAGTGGATAGGGGTTCTCCTTGGTCAAACCCTATTTTGGTAATCAAACCTTGAAATATAATGAAATATGAATGGAGAAAGATGAATGAAGAAAATATGATGTTGCAACTCACCAAATCCTAAAAATGAAGTGTTCCAAAAATGTATGAGATGGCTCCAATGGATGTAGACCATGACTCTTGCCTAAAGGTGATAGATCTTGAATAAAATAGTAGGTTGCATAATGAAACCCTACATTAAAATTGTTAGCTCAAAAAAAAACTTGATGCATTCAATATTTGACACGATTCTTGATGGTTGAAGAATGCTCTTAAATGCTTGATAATCTACCCTTTTTTTTGTATAAAAAGGGGGTAAAAACTTTATTGATAATCAAAGAAGAGCACTACAACAAAGCAAAGGGCCTAAACCCCAGGAAAGAAAAATACAACAAAGCAAAGCAAGAAACAACATCATCCACCACCAATCCCATCGCCATCCTCTGCAATAATCTTCTTCAGTTCCTAGCGAAGATCTTGGGAAATCTGATCCCACCCCTCAATCCTCCAGCCATCAAGATGCCCCAAGGCCCATTTCGCCAAGCAATCTGCAACTTTATTCCACTCCCTCGAAATATGGACAAACGAAACCTCCTCCATCAAGGAGCTAATCTGCAGAATTTGTTGCACCATCCTAGCTAACTGCCAACTGACATCATCCATCTTCCGATCTTTAAGAAAATTAACCAAAACCTGTGAATCAGACTCACATATAGCTTTCCTCCACCCCAAAGCATAAGCCCGTTCAAGGGCAGAGAATATTGCCAGACCTTCCATAAGGTTAACGGTCTTCGTCCCCTCATAAGAAGAGAAGAAGAAGACCACTGAGCCTGTGGAATCACGACCAACTCCACCAATTCCAGCAGGCCCAGGATTTCCTTTTGAGGAACCATCAGTATTAATCTTCAAGATTCCAGTAGGAGGGGGAACCCATTTACCCACTCTCATAACTTTCATTTTTGCTTGCCTTCCTCTTCAGACACAAGCCGACGCCAAAGATAACGTCTGAAGTCCCAATCTCTCCAACTTGTCAGCATCCCCTTTCTCCAAGGGAAAATCAACCTCACTCTTTGCTTCCACAGTCTCCCAGACCATACCCATAATTCTCTGCCAAACTTGTTGAATAATCAACTTTTCACCTCGAAAGATTCTACGATTCCACTCCAGCCAAATCTGCCAGAGAAGGAATGTAGGCCCCACATGCCATACGTCCTGAAGGAAAGATGCAGAAGTAGGAGGTCTGCCAAGACTATGCCAGAAATCAACAAGAGAGGAAGCATGGACACAAGGAACTCTCCAAGCTTCCCACCACAAGTGCCATAGCCTCAGAGCAAAGGGGCAATGAAAAAACAAGTGCGCAGAATCCTCCTCTCCATCCCCACACAACACACACATGGATGGTCCCTGAAATCCCCTCTTTTGAATTTTATCCCAAGTCAAGCACTTATTCTAGGCCAAAGTCCACATGAAGCAATTACACTTTGGCCAAGAGAACTTGTTCCAAACATTCTTCCACCAATGAACCTCCACCCCATCCAGCTTGTGAGATAACAACACCTGATAACCAGAAGAAACAGTATAAACACCCTTAGGGTTGGGAGACCAAGATAAAACATCTCCACCTAGAAGGGAACTACACGTCCTGCTAGAGAGGATGCTGTGCAATTCCGCACATTCCTCCTCCATACCAACCACAGGCCACTCCTCAGGATTCTTCCATCTAGCCGTCATTAACTGACCTTGAGAAGAAACAGACTTGAAGTCTCTCACCTTGTCCCACCCAGCCGCAAGGAATCTTTGACAAAGGGGCAAGAGGTTAGGATACTGAGAAACAATGGGTGGAAAACCATCCCAAGCATCCAACCAAATTTGAGCCTGAAGCCCACTATTGCAGATCCAAAATAAGTCATCCTTAACTAGAGAAGCCCCCTTCTTAAGCATACTCCAAATAACCGATCCTTTCCCCACTAAGGGATAGCGAGGGATATCCATCTGAGGGATCCCCAAAAAATATTTATGAAGTAAAATCTTGTCCCAAGTCTGGTTTTTCTCCACACAACACCTCCAGTACAGCTTGGCAGCAAGCGCCACCCCAGACAAAGAAGACTTCCTTAAACCAAGACCTCCATATTGCCTCGGACTACAAACAAGCTCCCATTTAACCAAGCTCCATTTGGATGATGATAAATTACCTGCCCATAAAAATTGTCTAGATAAAGCATCAAGTTCCTGAAGAAAACCAGCTGGGGCCACCTGGAGCATGCATCTGTAAATGGGAAGAGCTTGAACCACAGAATTGATCAACTGAACACGACCAGCAAAGGATAACCATCTATGGGTCCAATGGTTAACCTTCATCCAAAACTTTTCCAGAATATTCTGCCAAGAATCCCTAGACATCCTTTTGTCAAAGATAGGAATTCCAAGATAGATCAAAGGGAGGGATCCAGACTGAAACCTTAAAATATTGGCAATCCTCCTTTGAATCAGATCAGGAGTATTGAAGAAGAAGATGGAGGATTTACCTTCATTAATCATTTGACCTGAGGCGGTCAGATAAACATCCAACACTGCACGCAAGTTTGTAGCCTCCCTGATTGTAGCCATACCCATCAAAGCAGTGTCATCCACAAACTGTAAATGAGACTATGGGGGAATATTATCACCCCAACACCATCCCTGAATGATACCCCTCTCCACATTTCTTCTCAAAAACTGACCCAGTCCTTCGACAAAGAGCAAAAACAAGTACGGAGATAATGGATCCCCTTGACGCAATCCCTGAGAGGCACCAAAAAGCTCTGAGGGTTCACCATTAATTAAAATATAGAAGGAAACAGAAGTCACGCAACTCTTGACCCACCGAATCCAATCATCCCCAAACCCAAAAGCACCAAGGACCTTCCAAAGGAAGGATCATCGAACTCTGTCATAAGCCTTTGCCATGTCCAACTTGATGAACATCGCCTTATTAGTGGAGTTAGCCATAGAATGAATGGACTCAGTAGCAATAACCACCCCATCTAGAATTTGCCTTCCTGCAACAAAGCCACTCTGCTCCTCAGAAATTAACACTCTAAGCCAAATTTTCAGCCTATCCGCAATAACTTTAGAGAGGATTTTGTAAATCACATTACAAAGAGAGATGGGTCTAAATTGGCTTAACTTGTTTGCTCCATCATATTTGGGGATGAGAGCAAGGAAGGTGGAATTCAAAGCCCGTAACATCTGCTTATTTGCCTGAGATTCCTAACAACAGCCAATAAGTCAAGCTTAATAGTATCCCAGAATTCTTGAAAGAACTCCACCGGAAAGCCATCAGGGCCAGGAGCTTTCCCTCTCTTCATCTGGAACACCGTTCTCTCAAGCTCCTCGATTGAAATATCCCTCATGAGACATTCATTCATCTCCCTAGTAACCAGAGAAGGGATACAAGATAGAACTTGAGCCTCCTCCTCGGAAGCCCCCTGAGAGTCCGCCCTAAATAAGGTAGCAAAGTACTGCATGGCTTCACAAGAAATATCCTTGAAAGAGGATAGATGCTCACCAGTGTCATTCACCAAAACAAAAATTAAATTCCCATGTTGCTTGGCTTTGACCGAATTGAAGAAGAAGGCCACATTTTTATCTCCCTCCTGAAGCCATTCAACCCTTGCCTTCTATTTCCAATATATTTCCTCCCTCAGCTCACACTCCTCCAGCACTTTCCATGCCCTGGCCTCCTCTTGAAGTAAATAGGCAGTCACACCTTCCTCCCTATTCACCCTTGTAATGCTTTCCAACTCCACCTGGGCAGGAGCCTTAGCATGGAAAATTTTCCCAAAGCACTACCGATTCCAGTGTTTAAGCTGGTATTTAAAAAATTGGAGAAGCTTAACAAAGGTGTACATTTCCGTACCATAAGCGGGTCTACCCTCTTTCCACCATTTAGCCACATAGCCATGAAGAGAGGGTTCATGCAGCCACATAATCTGGAACTTAAAAGGGGGTGACCGAGGCACACTAACTGAAGAAACTACAAGCTTGATAGGCCAATGGTCAGACCCCCTCCAATCCAAAATTTCAGAGCTAGAAGACCATGACCCACCAACCCAGAAGTAGGAGACCAAGAATCGGTCAAGTCTTTCAAAGATGCAATTATTCCCAATCCTTCGATTGTTCCAGGTGAATAAACCATTATTAGGATTGACATCAACAAGATTCAAAGCAGAGATATTATCCTGAAGAAGCATTGCAGAAGGCTCCAACCTAGCAATACCCCCTCGCTTTTCAGCTAGCTCACAAATAGCATTAAAGTCCCCAGCCATAATCCAAGGATGAAAAGGCACCATGCTTCGAACATATCTAATATGAGACCATAGAATTTTTTTACCTTGAAACTCGATAGGTGCATAGATATTAGAGAGGAGGATAGACTCCCCGGTCTCAAAGCAAGAAGCGATCATCGAGATAGAGAACTTGCTGACCATCCACCAGAGAGGGCGGATCCTCCGAGGATTCCAAAGGCAAGCCACTGCACCCGCAGACCCTTGAGCACCAACACACTGACATTCACCACTGCCCCACAGCTTCGGGGATAAACCAATCATGCATTCCATAGAAACCTTAGTCTCCTACAGGAACAAAACATCAGGAGATTGACTTCTAACCAACTCACAAACAACCTTTTGTCTAGGGCCGCTGTTTAGGCCCCTTACATTCCATGATAGAACAATAATTTCAAAGAGCTTGAGAAGTGTGAATCTAAAGTCTTAACCGACCCTGACTCTACTAAAGTTTCCCCAGCTAACTTAATTTTTTCCATATCCTTCTTCCTGCCAAGCTTTGAGGATTTCTCCCCCAACCCTTTTTTGATATCCTTTTGATGAAGACCCAGAGGAGAAGGAGAAGACCTGTTATTCCTCACTACATCTGCTCCTATATGCAAAGCCACAGTAGGACCATCTCCCCCATCCTTCTTCAATTCCATAGTAGGAGTCGTCTCCACTTGGACATCCATTTGATGATCGGTCACCATTTGCAAAGCTCCAATAACTTGTGCATCCTGAGTATCTCCAAACAGAGAACCCTCCTGCCCAGAACACACAATACCTTGATCCAAATTCACCAACCCCGGGTTCACTTCTTGCTGACCCAGATCATCCAAAACCTCAAATCTATTAAAAGAGTCTTCATCTTCTCTTTCCTTCCAGGTCCTCTTTTGGCCTCGGTTTCTGTTACGATTCTTCACAGGGGCAAAGCCATCAGAACCATCACCATCCCTAGGAATGGGGTTCTTTCCCTTATCCTCTGTAGGTGGGTTACGTGAAGGCTGAGAACTAGGAGGCTCTACAGGCCTAGCCCACAGACAAATCCAAAGAATCTGGTAATGGTTTACTAAGATCAATTTCCACACAAATGTGGGAAAAAGTAATTACCTTTTTAAACTGAGTCTGCAACGAGGAGCCAACCGGCTTCCCAAGCATCAACCCCAACAGATGCAAAACATCGTCCCGCCAACATTCCATAGGGAACCGTGGGAGCCGAACCCAAACCAGGACCCGAGTGGGAAGCTCCTCAGTAGGGTTAAAACCAACATGCCACAGTTTAAGAAACAAACCAACCTGATTATAGAAATAAGGACCTCCTTTGAAGACCTTATTTCGATCTTCCATGCAATCAAAGGTAACCATGAAATAATTATTTTCCAAAAGCTTTATATCCATCTCACCCTCTGGAATCCACATCCGTCGAGCCCAGGATTCCAGAAATTGTATCGATATCCTCATCCCCAAAAACATACAGTAAAAAGAGTTCCTTGAATAATATTTAATGTCCTCTGCAACCATTTCCAAAGGAATAACTAGTTTTGGCCTCTCCTTGCAACATTCCAGGAAACCATTAATCTTCATGATCCGAGCTCCACTAGACGAGCCCACTCCATCTAGCCCTGCTTCTGGCACAAACAAATTATTATTAAAGAATTTCGAAGCGTGTTGAGGATACTTCGCACCAAGCGCTGAACGAAAATCCATTAGAGGGTTATCACCCGAGGTCTCTCCAGGAGACATAATACCTGACTTATATCGGGGATGCAAAGCCCCCGAGAAATAAAAATCTGAAACAAGGGTTTCAAATCCCCACCCACAGCTCACCACAATCCACTGGCCAAAGAACAAGAGACACTACTGAATGGAGTCCTCACACAGACCAGGCACCGAAGGCATGCCCCTAACTGCACACCTGTGGCTCCCAGTGGCACCCCTCACTCTGGTCGGCACCAAAGCACAGCCCACACGTAGGAAAAGATGGAAAGAGACCACCGAAATGGCCACACCCAACACCTCACCCCAGACACAACCAACAAGCCTCCCCCAAGCACATAATCAAACCAGAATAGGAAACGAGCTAGGGCACAAGCGCCCTAGCTCGGCAGACTGCAGACGTACTCCATCCATATATCAGCCATCCATCAGCTCGCTTGATAATCTACCCTTGAATGCTCGTGTGAACTCAAATTTTCTATAAAAATGCTCATTCAACTTGCTAGGTGTAAAATGAGTGAAATAAACTTGTACTTATACCTAATTATGCAAGAATTGCCAAAACTAGAACACTACAAGTGACATCAAATCTAGGAGGATAAATTCCACTAGAAATTTGAATAAATTTTTATTTTGGGCCACATGGGACAAATTTTCCCAAGGTGGCGAATGAGTCCCATCAGGCATAATTTATGGCACCATTTTCAAAAATGATTAGAAAGGTGCGAAACTAGGTTCAGGACCCAAAAACCTAGGTGGGACTCAATCGTCCAAGGTGGCGAATGAGTCCAAGATCGCTAAATATGTGGCCATTCAACCTGGAACACTCAAATTATGATTGGCTATTGATTTGTGTCAAGATTATCCTCGAAAAGATGTATTAAATGAGGCTTGTGGGTGCAAAATAAGACTAATTAAAGCATAATAAATCCAAATTATTAATCCCAACCCTTGAAAAGTGTGAAAGTTTGTTACAACACTTTACAACACACTAAATAAGGTAGGATTAGGCTTATTTAGTTCACAAGGTCCCAAGACCTAATGTGAGTGTGTTAAACACATTAAAACACTAATTCAAGGCAACATTATGCTCAATTTTATAAGGAGGGACCAAACAAGTGTAAAAATGTTACTGATGACAATTTTTGACACTACACTAATGTGCTAGAATGAGGTGCATGAATGAGGCATGAAGATGAATGACTCACTTAGGGAGATATCTAATTACCCTAATAAGCCATAGTAATGCATGTGCCTTCATTTACATGAAAAGTGGAACAAAAATAGAGGATGGAACCACTTACGAAACAAGTCATTAGGCTCGGCTTAATGGCTATTTGCATCTCCCCAACCTAGAATCCATCATGATTCACCATTGGCAACCATCATCAATCTTTGAAAATGTTAGATCTTGAATAAAAGTGAGATTGAAGACCTACAAAAACACTATTATGCTACTCCAAGACTTCAAATTTTCTTACTACTTGCTCTTGAATGCTCTTATGAAACAATACTTGGGTATGTGCAGGATCATGATGGGCTAAAAAGTGGCAATATGATGGTTATGTGTAGGGTATGTGGCTGGTGACCTTTTTTTTACCCAAAATTGATGAAATGAAAAGGGTTTATAAAGTAGATTCTCATCTTTCCACCAATATAAATTATGCTTTACTTTGAATTTAATAATGTGAACCAAGATTCCAAACCTGCATAAGCATAAGAAACAAACACCATATAAGATCAAATGCAAGTTAGTATCATGATTCCCAAAGAAATTCATTTGAATTGCAAAGAAAAGGAAATGAAACTAACATAAACAAGCATAAACCAAAGATTTTAAATCTTATCCAAATACAAAGTAAACTCTCAATCTCTTGGGGGAGTTTGTGCCAATTTGATGTGGAAATTGTCCCTTTCCCAACTCCTATGCAAGCTTTTGATGATTTGATGATGATGTGATCCACTATGTTGATGATTGAAGTATGCTCCAAGATGAAAATATACATAACCTATCTAAGATCGGATAAAGATGGATGATAATTGCTATGGATTTGAGTATAATAACTTTTCTCAAATTGTGGATGATCAAATGAGAAAAGAGGCCTCTTATTTATAGAATGATAGGATGGAGAAATTCCCAAAATGGAGCAATGTGGTACTAATATTCAACAAATGGTAAGGTGCCACTTGTCAAAATGTGAATGGATGGAGGATGTGCACATTTTGATGAATGTGCCCATAAATGCAACTAGGTGATATTTGAAAATGTTGAAATGACATGTAAGAGGGAAATGAAATGTCTTAAATGCCACTTGGCTCAAGGAAAAAGGAATTATTAGGTGAAGTAAATGCCTTGTTGGAAGGAAAAAGTCCACTTGGATTTTGAATTTAAATTTGAGAGAATATTCCTCCATTTTGCCATGTTGAAAGAAAATAGAGATTTAATAAATGAATTAAATCAATTTTCATGTGCAAATGGAAAAAGCTAGAGGATGGGACATGAATGATGATTAAATTAATCAAAGGTTAATTAATTTAATGAAGGATTAGATGATGTGACAAATTTGACTTAGATTTATAGGTTAATTTAAATCAAATATGAGAAGAAAGTGATTTTATACTTAGTTAAATAAATATTTTGATTTATTTAACAAAAGAGGATGATTAGTTAGCTTAAATTAAACAAGGTTTAATTTATTTAATTTAATAGTTAGACTTTAGAGATTTGATCAAATAAAGTGAATTATTTAATCAAATATGGACATAGGGTTAATTAGATCAGATAGATTGATTTAATTAACAAGAGAGAAAGACTTAATTAGATAAAATGATTTATTTAATTAAGAGAGGAAAATTGGATGAATTTAATCAAATAAGGGTATTTAATTAAATGGTTAGACTGAGGGATGATTTTGGATGAAATGGTGTTAATAATCCAAATCAAGTATATCGCTATATTCTCCATGTCTACAAAAAATAATTATTATTCATTTTCTATGTGTATTACGACTAAAGTCTTGGTTGATGGGTTGATTATAAAACATCTATAGCTTTCAAACGGTATCACTTTTTTTGAATCTGAAACATGTGTTAGATTCTATTCTTTGAATAATATAGGATTAAAAAAAAAAAAAAAATCATGAATTTTTGACCAAGTTAAGGTGGTCAGACATACGATTTTTTATATTTTTAAAAACTTGTAATAAAAAATTCATAATTAATTATTTACCTAGAAAAAAATTACCAAAAAAATATGTATCACATCGAGACATAAGTCCTCTACTTATATCTAAAATATTGTAAAAGAATATTATCATTTTATTGTAGTTAGGGTGGTTAGATAGACACCTACTTATTTTTTTTCCTGAAATTGAAGTACTACTACATTAAAATTTCAAATTTTCACCAAATAGATTTTTTTACAAAAACATAAACCTGGTAGTTTAGAAATTAAATTCAATTTTCTACAGATTCTATTTTTACATTTTTTTAAATAAGATAGATAACTTATTCAAATTTTTATGTCAAGTTGCCTAACTTTTTATTTTTCTAATTTTTTTGCCACTTAAGGGCCTATTTTTTCCATGATCATCTTGTACATACCTACTTGAATGCTTAGATCTTGAATTGCTTTCTCTAGATGAAAATAATTACTTGAAATCTTGTTTATATAGGCATTGTACACCCAATTTATCATTATTAGATCTCAAAAGTTGACATAAACCAAAATTTTGAATTAAAAGCTTGAATTTCTCACTCAAACCCTAAAAAGGGGCCACACATGACTCATCCACCACTTGCCACATATGGATCCCACCTTGGGGACCTCATAGTCCCAAGGTGGCATATGAGTCCCACCCTAGTTTTTTTGGGGTGGGCCAATGATGGGTTGTTGTAAAGTTTAATACTTTTGTTGATTTTGTCAAGATTTTAGTTGAAATAAGCTCTGGGATCTGAAATAAAGGGTCTTAGGGGTCTATTAATGATGATTTAAAGGGGTCATGAATGAAAGGGTACCAAAATAGGTGCAAATTAAGTGAGAAATTATACTATCTCCAAGAAGGGGTTACAATTTTTGTTACTACAGAGGGCCAAAAAACTATCTAATTTTTTAGCAGGTATCAACTTCTATAAAAAATTCTATAAAATCAACTCCAAGTTGTTCATCAATCCCATTAAACCTCAATGTTTGAACAAATTCATCCATCCTACTAAAAAATTATTTATTTTGTAGTAGACAATTATTGATGATATTATGTTAGTACATCTACGAAACCCTTTAGTAATGGGTAAAAGAAAAGGAGTAAGTAGGGCTCGTAAACTATATATTTCCAAATCCTATGAAAAAGTGTCATGAAATTTTTTATTTGAAGTTCTTCTTAGGCTTGCCTTCTTTAGTAAATTCTTGAAAGTCATCCAAGGTTTTTTCACCTCCCCTAGGTTCTTTGTGATTATCAATGGTGCCCTACAAGGTTTTTTCTCAACTTCTATTGGTATTCGCTAAGGGGACCCTTTGTCCCCCTATCTCTTTATAATGATGGACAAAGTTCTTGGCTATAGTTTTGAATGGTACCTTGGCTAGATTTGGACCCTCCGCAATGTCTCAAATAATTTCTCATCAATAATTTGTTGATGATATGATTTTTTTTGGGGTTTCCATGCTAGCTAAGGATAAGGATTGGATTGATATCCTTAAAAATTGCATGGCTTTTGGCTAGTGCATCAGTTTCACAAAAAGTACTATATTTTTTCTAAATGTTGGCCCTACTCTTGAAGCTAAGATCTCTAGAATCCTCAATTGTTAGATCCCCCCCTCCCCTTAATATATATGAGCATGCCACTTATTGTTGGCAAGGTGGATAATTTTTTTTGTTTCAATATTCTAGAAATAGTTCAAAGAAATCTTGCTACTTGGAATGGGGATCTTCTCACTAATGTTGGTAAGCTCCTCCATCTCAAATCTACCCTTCAAATTTTGATAGTCTACCTTATGTCTATATTTTATGCTTGCTACGTGGTCAGAGAAACTTTTAAAAAATTAGTAGGGATTTCTTTGGTCAAGGACTGAAGAGAGGAGTCAATTCTCTTTGGTGAATTGGTACACTATGTGCTCTAGGAAATTTTCTGGTGACCTGGACCTAAGAAAATCAAGATATATGAGCATGGCCCTTATAACAAAAAATTCTTTGAAGCTTCTGAACAACCTAGAAGAATGGATATTCATCCTCAAGGTCAAGTATTTGTAGGGTCAGGATTACCACTCTTTGTTGGACAATCGTGATATCCCTCTTGGCTCTATCATCTGAAATGACCTCTTGAAATCCAAGAATTTGCTATCTTTGGGATCCTTTTGGTAGGTCATATATGGTACCTTTGTCTCTTTCTTGGATGAAAAAAAACTTTCTTATTTGGCTCTTGGTCCTCATCCAGTTTTATCTGTGATGAAGATGGATTTGTGTGCTCAAGTGTGGTCTAAGGTTTTTGATTACCTAGACACTTTTGTTGTTTTTTTCCATATGAAATATTGATCCCAATTGGTTTGACCCCCACCTTTGTCTAGTTGTTGAAGATATTTTTAGGATGGTTAAGAACCAAAAATTATTTAACTCTAATTTTCTAGACTCTTTGGTTTGGGTGGCTTCTAAAGATGATAATTAATCTATTAATACTGGCTACAATATTCCTTCCAACACCTAGGATCCCTTTTTTGATTAGGTTGTGGATTTCATGCAGGAATTTCCCCTAAGGTCAAATTCTTTTGGTGGAATATTTGTCATAAAAGGATTCTTTCCTTGGATAATTTGAAGAAGAAAGGCTTACATATTGGTAACCATTGTTTCTTTTGTGAGAATGAGGTTGAGTTAGTCTCCCACTTGTTCTTCCAATGTCCTCACTCCTGGCAAGTTAAATAGAAAACCAAATCTCTTTTCAATGTCTGTTAGGTCTAGTAGAAGGATGTTAAAGGTATTTTGGATAGTTAGTTCCTACCATTCTCCCACCCTATGTTGGTTGAGCTCTAGTGGAAATATCTTTTCTTCACTAGTTGGGTGCTCTAGAAGGAGTGCAATAATAGGGTTTTTAGAGACAAATGTCCCCTAGGTTGGTTGTTTCCAACAAGGTATTAGCTAGATTGTTGAGAATATTTCCTTAACCTCTTGCAAGCCCAAACATAATCCTAATAACCTGGAGGTGTTTATTGCATTAGCTTGGAACCTATCTGAGATCTTGAATGCTTTTTCTCTCACATTCCACTGGACGGGAGCAATTCTCCCTTGTCCCCCCAAACCTAAATGGATTAAGCTTAACTTTGATGGCTCAACCAAATCTAACCATAGTCAGGTGGGTGGGGCTAGAGTATTTCATGATCGCAAGGGTAATTTAATTTTGAGTTACGCAATGAACCTAGGGTTACAATCATTCAACTTTGTTGGGGGTGGGGGTGGCTTTTCATGGCATTTAGGTTTCCACACAAGCTAGTATTTCAAATTTGGTTATCAAGGGAGATTCCAAAAATACTATCCTCATGCTAACGGGGAAAGATAATCCTTGTTGGACACTCTAGGACCCCATGTTGTTTTCTTGTAATCTAATGATCACCCTTAGAAATTGCAAGGTTCTTTACATGTTTATAAATGACAAAAAAAATTCTAACAAACTTGTTAACATTGGCACCTTCATACCAAATTTAGTAATATGGGATAATATTTCTCATATAGCTAGGCATGTCTATTAATTAATTAATCATGATGCCAAAGTACAACTAAATTGAGATTGAGCTAGATCCACTATCAAATCTCTTTTATTATTTTCCATATTTTTTACTTATGAAAAATTAATCCCTTTAAGCAATCTTTTTTCATAAACTCAATTTATATGTGGCATTGGTATATTTATTGGAATTTCTATAAATTATATATCCTTGCTTTGTATTTTATGAATTCTACCATGAGAGGTGAAATAGTGTAGGAAGAACATACTAATTGAGAGATGTGGAAACAAGACAAGGAACCTTGATCCATCATTCAATGAGGCAAGCTAGCCTCATATGTGGAAGGAATGTTGGGGAATGACCCCAAACTCTCTATGGAATTTTCTACCTCCTTGGAAAATGGTACTGCCATTGTTAATGGGTATTCCTTCATGGTGACTAGTAGCCTTATTGTGGATGTGATGGGGATTTTGTTGGAAGGGTTTTTCATTCCTTGTAAGCCCAAAGGTTATCTATCAAAAAGATATGGACCACTTTTTAAAAGAGGGTGAAATTTTGAACAAACTCCAAAATGGATTCAATCATGATGACCTCCCTAATGCTAGAGTAAGGTTGTGGAAGTCCTCATGAGGTATTCTATTCTCAAGGGCTAATTTTGTTTCTTTCATTTCTTTTGTTTCAAATTCTTAACCAACTTTAGTATAATATAAAGATGAACTTTCCCATATGGATTTTTTCCTCTCAAACAATCTGTTAAAAATGTCTAGGATAGAAGTAGCAATTTACCCATTGACTAGGGCCTCATCTTTTGTCTCTGTTAGTATCATACTATTGTATTACCCTCCCTTGCCACTATTAAAAAGAAAAATTTGATCATTCATGACCCCACTTTGGATCCCAATCCCTCCATTACCTTGGAGAAAACCACTCCCACTTATCATCATTTCACCCACACCTATGGTAAAACCCCTTGCTAATGAGAAAACCCCCCATGACCCCATTAAAGTTACTCCCCTATCCAAGCCCACTCTTATTTCTACTTCTAGTTCTAATGAGTCAGACATCTTGGATGATAGGTCATTGAATCCTACCCCCACCAATTCCTCCACACACACCCCTATTCATGCAAAGGATTTTGATTTCCCTAACACCCTCCTATTATTAACCCTAGCCATCAATTTTTGCATGAATTTGGAGGGGACTCATGTTGAACATAGGGTGGTTTTTGACATTCATGCTCCTTAGAACCCCCTTTGCAATAAAATTAATGAAATTTTAGAGACAATTAATGTCCAAAATGACATTCTTAAATTGCTCTTGGGTTAGTTGGTTATCTCCAAAGAGAGAATCCAAATTCTAGAAAATAAGGTGTTGCAACAAGTTTCATGGCTAGGGGAGGTGGAGGACAAAGGCCATTGGGAAATGATAGCCTTTCTAGCTAAATAATTTGAGCCTTGGGGCATATGGGATAAGGAGTTGAAATGGATGAGAGCTATAGTTGGCATGGAAGAGGACACAAAAAATTACAAATGGAGGTTGATGTTATACATAGAAACTAGGAAGAAACCACTTAGTGCCTCCAGGTCATAATTGATTATAGTAAGGTAGTAGTGAAGAACACTAGCCTCATCATTTAGATCTTCAAGCAAGAGTTTAGGAAGGGCCAAGGAAAATAGGTGGTTGAGGAAGGGAAGGATGATGGTCACAAGCAAAAGAAAGGTAAGGTAGTGGACAACTTAGCTTTGGATGTTGTGGTGGATACTCGGGCTGTGTAGAAAGGCCCTCTATCTTTTGAGGAGAAGCTCTAGCTCCTAACTCAAGAGTTTAAGGCAATCAGTGGTCTCCAGTTGCTAGGATACTTGTAGGTTTTTTTGGTCCCGTGCTGATCTTTATTGTGATTTCTTTTTTACTAGTCAAACTATTTAAGTTTTAGTTTATTCTTTATTTTGCTAGGCATTTCACTTCTTGTAAGCCTCTCGTTTGTCTTAATGGTTGTTTTGTAATGGGTATTGACCCTTCTAGTCTTAATTTAATAAAAAAATTCCTCCTAGAACATTGAAATAATAATTTATAAAACAAAATTTAAATATTGATGTATTAAAATAAATAATAAATGAATAAAAACAATTCATCAAAATAATCTACTATTTATCAATTATCTAACTAAAACTTTAAATATTATACTTTCCCTCCTAAAAATAAGACAAATATATAATAGATACCTTAACTTATTGCATTCTATTTTATATCAAATTACATTATAAATTATCTTTGTAGTCATTTATAATTCTATTTCAATTAGAATACAACATAATGACCAAATAAAATATATTGAATCCCTATGCTCCCTTAAAAAAATATCTTATATCGAAATGTTTAAGAGGTGTTGCTAAGAACATCAACCTTACATCTCCAACCATCTCTTAATATTTTAAAGCAGTGAGATAAGTTGAATGTGGATGATAGTTTCCACTCGAGGCATTCCTCTAAGAGACGTAAAGAACAATTTAATTTCTTATTCATTAATTTTACGACCATTTTTCGTTGGACAATAAGGAAATCGAGCTCAATCTGAATAAAGAATTATGTTTCTTGTTTTATACTAGAAAATTTCCAAGCTAGGTTTGTAAGTGGAGGAAAAATAGACTGCTTACAGAATCATTATAATTGGTCTGTTGTTTACTGTGGGCACAAGAGATAAGGTCAAATTTGTCGACGTGAATGCTCAGTCGCCATTGTCACACCTTCAACAGCTGCGATTAAAAAAGTTGAATGATTGTCTTTTTAGCCCATTATACAACTGTCTCAGAACTTTCGCAATAATGGGTCTCATAAATGACACGTTGTTTTCCTACAAAAATCTCTTTCGCACTAAATGAAATTCCATTGAGTCACATAATTGTCGTTGATCAAAATGCAAAGACTCTGACTACATGCAACGTCTACATTAGACAGTATTCATTAATTAATTGAACATAAACAATATGTTGTATACTCTTTTTTAATTAATTAATAACTAGCAATCTCACCTTAGTGTGAAATAGGTATGCCGAAGATGGTGGGAAGGTCAATTAGACAATTATTTTTAGGCTGTGACAATCAACATGTGATGCCTCTTATTTTACTTGACCAGATATTTTGTTACAGCTAACAGATTGGTGCAACAATGTTCTATAGAGGAGAAGCCCAAATTTTTGAAGATGTTTGAGATGAAAAAGTAAGCAGGATTAATTTAAGTGAATTGTAACAAACAAAATGTTTTGTATTTGTTCTCTGGAAATATTTGACTAGTGGTCTGGATTAGTTGGTTGAAGTGGGCAATCATGGTCTAGAACTGATGAGTTAACTGGTGAGATTGTTCTGAATAGGCCCTCCAAATTGAAAATTAGATGACGTGCAAGATCAGAATGGAGGAGTTATTCTTGGAATGTTTGTTAAATGGGTTTTTTGTGCTATATCAAAGATATGAGAAAAACTATTCTCTCAAATGCAATCGTTCAGAAGATGTAATGCAACACGATCTGCAAAAATCAAATGAAGAGAAACATGGGGAGGAAAGGAGAAGGATTATAAAGAGATTTAGAAACATTGTATAGCTTTAATGATCTACGAAATGATCTCAGATACTGTAAAATGTAATCAAATAATATAATAAAGTAGCAAAATTATTTGCCTCACTGTTTAAGTTATTTCAAATTTTTTTAACCCCAGGCACAAAGCAACATTCTGCGCATAAATTTTCTTATCCTCTATTTTCATTTGTCTTCTAAAATAGGCAAAAGGGATGCAAATTGTATGGTGAAACTTGTAGAGATTCTTATCTCTTGAATGAAACTAAATTTTGAACTTTTTAGATGATCTTGAATTTAATTTGGTAGTAATTCTTCACTATCATCTAATAGTATATTAGAAAACACTGATTTGTTGGACATCTTGTAAAGAGAACTAATTTTAATAGTTAATCATGATGTTTGGCCTTGGAAGAAAAGAACAAAGAGGCAACAGATTTTGCACAATTTTTCACTGTTCTTGTAAATAGGGAAAAAAGGAAGATATAATTACACAATAAAGTAAATATCAGAAACCAACAAGCAAAACATCTGTATATTAATGTTTCTATCCAGCACTGAAATATAAATTACCTTGTCCTATCTACTTTGACAGAAATTCAAATAGTATATAAAATATAGAGTAACACATTCTTATTTAAAAAAAATAGTTCATAACTATTTAAATTTGTAGAAGATAAAATTTGTTGTATACATTTCTATCAGAGCACTTCCACATGTGTTCCAATCGCTGCAATAACAATACTACATTCCAGCTCTTATAAATGTTGAAAAGCATTAATAGAGTACAAGTATTAAAGAATAGGTTATTATATTTTGCAGCAATGATATTTCCATGATTATAATATTTTTTGAAGAAAAAGGAAATTACAATAGGACTAAATAATAACATTCATAGATCGTGACTACAATTTTGTATCTAGCTATCACATTTAATAAATTGAAAATTAAAATAACTTGAAGTCAGTTGTAATAGTATATTATATTATAAGACTGAATAATAACATTCATATATTGTAGGTACAAATATTTTCCTAGCTGTACATTAAGCAAAAAATTTAGTTAGAGCAGTGTACAGTGATGTTTGTTATTATTATATTTTGAAGTTGAGCTACATTCAATTAGTATATTAAGGAAAAGAAAAGGTAAATTGAAATTTGAAATTTGGAAAAGGAAATCTACAATAAAATTTTGATGTATTGCAATTGCAGCCAAATGAACAACAATCTGGAAATGAGTGGTGCAAATGTTAACTGTAAGATTAACAATTGTTTTTGAAAGGAAAGTATCCTAACAATAGGTAGATGTGGTAGTTGTAGGTTATGCTACAAGAGTTTTTTGTCCTTTATTGTTGCTACTCTTTAGATTTTCCAAACCTATACGAAAATTAATAGCAAGCAGATATTAATGTTTGATTTGTAGTGTATGATATTCCAGTTTTTGGAGTAGGGAAAATGTACACGAGAAAATAAAAGACACTAACCTGCTACTTGTTTTGGCACTAGTGTTTGTTTAGGAGCTGTAATTTCATAAAGCCAATAGCGTTCTTCCTCTTGCTTTCAGTGAGCTACATATGGGCTTTGTTGCATGCGCGCACATAATTCAAATGTGAAAACTGGTTTTATGCACAGGCTTGCAAGTGCACACACTCTTGAAATAGTTGTGAATGTCAGGCCGTGATAGTCTACATTGCTGATGTCGATTGTTGCTTTTTCAAGTGTTAGGCCTTGTGATTTGTGTATAGTTAAGGCCCAAGCCATTTTGAGTGGGATTTGATGATGGAGCCCACAACTCAGAGGGGAAATTGGGACATTTTTAGGATTATTGTGGTCCCAAACAGGGCCAATGTAATTATTGAATTGAACAACAACAAACAAGGGAAGAGAAGGTGGATTCTCATCATCCTTGTAGACTTTTTCTTTTACTTCTCCAAGTGCACCATTGACAAGGCCTATTTCCACCCATATATTTGAACATAGCATTACCTTTTGTTGAACACTTAAAAGAATCTTAGATTGAAGTTGTTCTTCTACCGGATTTGAACATGGAGGCCCCCTTAGCTGCTCTGCTATTGACAAAGCAACTAGTGTTGCTAAGGACAATAACATTTGTTGGTTATGTAGCAAGCCCATTTCATTAGTTGCAAAGAGATGTGTTGAGGTTAGGAAAGTAAATTGCTCTATAGAGGGCAACACTGAGGTGGAGCGAGACATCAGGAGTTTCCAATCTTCAATTGTCGATTCTGCATTGTGTAAATTGGAGAGGAGGGACCGAAAAGAAATTTGTGTAGGATCTTCACCGATTTGATGAAATATTTTTCTTAATGTGATAAAACTTGTGAAGCTACACCATAGAATTCCCCCATATGAGGGAGAGGCATACATGGGGATGTCCTTGATTGGTGGAAGTTTTCCTAGATCAGCGAAGAGAATGATTGAGCGCCCTCCAAATGGAATCTGGTTATGGTTGGGGAATGTTTCACGTAACCTCATGTCAATGTGTTCAAGTAATTTGGGTCCAATGAAGCTCATTTCATCTATCAATATGTACTTGATGTAATACATTTTTTCTTGGAAGCTCGCCAGTGCTTGACCTTGTAGAGGGTGTATATCTCTAATAGGTATTCGAAGGGCTGAGTGAATTGTTGATGCTTCTATGTTGAATGTTGCTACACCTCAGGTAGGTGCAAGAAGTAGTAATGGAGACTGGTCATTTTAGGTTGAGCTCACTAATGCTGATTTGATGGCCTTTATCAAGTGTGATTTACCAATTCCAGCAGTACCTTGAACAATTATTCTTAGCAGGGGTTGCCAAGTATCAGCATTTAGATGTGATAAGACTATATTAAATGATTTTTTTTGGTGGATAGACAAGTCATGTTGGGTAGGGCAAGCGGTAAGATGGTGGACTTGAAATGTTGCACAGTTGGATTCTATGAATGTAGTAGCAAAGTTTTGTTGGTGTGGATTGTATTGGGTAGATCCCCAATCATGGTGTAGGTCAAGGTCACGATGACCAGGCATGTTTAGTTCATCAAAGTGAAGAGGAAGACTTGGGTATAGACGAGAAAATACTTGCCATTTAGATTGGTTGGTATCTTGAATTATATCATCTTCATTGGAAGAGGTGCTTGAATCAGTATCTTCTAGAGCTTAAAGTCTTGTTCGTAGAACATGCCAAGGTCGATAATTGTAGGAAAAACTCTCCTAGTGTTGTATAATTTGACTAGATGATGAACCAAAATCATTGGAAATCTTGCGAAATGGCTTGTAAAGAATTAGTTCACTCCAACAAAATCCTTCAAAGCTTGTATCATCTTTTGCAGGGATGGTTATGAAGCAAGGGGAGACGTTAACAATGGCAGGTATGGAACACTTTTTCTAGAGACTATGCTTCCTAGATGTTCTAAACATCCATTTTTGGGTTACTTCAATAAGTGACATGGACTCAAGATTAGGTAGGCGAGCCATGTAGGCATCAATGTAGTTTGGGGAAGTGATGGTTGTTTCTGGGGAGATAGAAAGGCAGTGCAAATTTTTTTGGCTAACATTTAAAGAAACAAATATCCTACTTGATAGGGTGAGGGGGAGTTTTAGTAGGAGGTGGCAACTTTCTTGGGCTCCAATATCATGATCCACTAGTGTCTTAACAAGAATTTTTCAAAAAGTTGTTGGGGCTGGCAAGTTAGACTCAATATTGATTAAAATGCGAGAAATCATGTCATGGTATGTTTCTGATTTGCTTTCTGCTTTTGTTGCATATTTTGAAATGTATTTGAGGACTGCATGGATTGATAGTACAGGTTGGCAATCTACATTGGCCCTCCAGATAGAGAGTATAGAAGGGTTGTGAAGGTTTATGTGATCATCATTGCAACACGAGGTGAATGTAGGTTGGCCATGCTCATCAATTGCAAGGCTTGAGTGATCTTGCAAGGTCCAAGGGGATTTATATCGACATTGAAGGTTTGGGCCTTTTCTCCTAAGACATGTTTGTAAGGTACACTTGGTATGGCGCTCTACACAATTTAGCAATTTAGTGTAATCATTGAAAGGGTCTGAAGACATAATCAAGCTTGTGTCCATTAAGCAAGGATCATCGAGAGGAGTTTGATGCATTCTTTGGTTCCTTAAAGGAAGGGGCTTGGTATTCCATGCAGAGACATGTTTATTTATAAATTCAACAACACTTTCTTCATAGTGGAGGTTTTTCCATTGTATTGTCCCGATGTTAGGTGCATCTTGTAGCCATAGGAAACCATGGATATGTGCAAAGCCCCTATGTTGCCATTCATACCTAGTGGAAGGTTATGTTTAGTATTAGCTTAGAAGGTATGCAATGTAAATAGATGAGAGTAGAAAGAGTATACATGTAGCAGTAGTCAGTTGCACCAAGTAGTTTTTCCAAGACCTCTTCACGAAATGCAGTAAATCTTTGGTGCATGTAGTGTGTTGTAAGGTGTGGATTTTGGACTATATTTTCTATTCTCCATCTATAAAAAGTCACAAATATTGTTATTGATACTCAATATTATTTATATTGTATTAAATGTTTATATTTATAGTGTATAGTATATTTTATAATATATATGGTGTTATTTCTTATTTATATTTTATAAAATTATTTATGACAAAAATATAATATAAAATCAATATTGGGAAATATAATAAATAATTGTTTTCATTGTTTTAAAGAGATTTTTTTTTTAATAAAATAACTTATAAGATTTGATTATATTTTGATTTAATATTTAATTTATATTTTACTTATTTTAATATTTAATTCATAATTTATTTTAATTGTCTCTCCACACTTCTTCCCCATACCCATTGCATACTAAGGTGCAATTGCTAGTCAATTAAAATAAATTTTAATTTATTTTAATGGGTACACCCAAGAAGTGTGAAAAGTCAATTAAAATATATTTTAATCTATTTTTTAGTATATTAAATTATAATTATTATTATTTATAAATTTAATCATTTTATGTAATTAATTTTCTTTTAAAATATAATTTATAATAATAAGTATAAATAAATTATATATAATTTATTTTTTATTATTTAAATATAATCCAGATTTCATATAATGAAATTAAAAATCAAATTTTATGTTATATATATATATATAATGAACTTATATATAAATAAAATATATTTGATAAAACTCATTAAAAGATGTTTAATATACTTTTTCAAAAAAAAATGTATTTGGTAATTTGAAAAAACCTTATTTGCATTATTCTACAACAATTTAGATTAAATATCTATCGCAATTATCTATATTTTCTCAGGGAAAAATAACCTTTAGAGTTAACTGAACTACGTTGAGTTGTGCTAGGTAACTACTGCATTGTTTAAAAAGAATATAAAATGCAGATCTTTCTTTTCTAAACAAATGTGGATAGAAGATCAAATTATTAAAGTGATTTTACAGTAAAAAGTGAATGGGTGACTCAATCCCGAGACTTCCTCACGACAAATAAATTTCAATGAAACCCTAAAACCTTTACCCTCACAAAAATTTGCTCCAAGCGGGTTTATTTTCCAAGAAGTGGCCAAAATAGGGGAGTCACTTCTAAATTTAGCCCTAAAACCCTGCTTCATCCACAGTCAAAAACATTAAAAAGGCCCCAAATTAAAATTAAAAACTAGAGGAGCTTCTGAAGTATATGAACACCACATTACATTACATACCATTGCAGATGCACTCAACTTCTCTGGCTTTTCTAAGCGAGACAGACACTTCTGACGGGAAAAACTGAGGGAGACGTGCGGTGATGATGAGGACAATTGGCAGCCCATCACAAAGCACCAGCAGAGCGGCTGGTATGGTATGGTCCGTTGTAAGTAAGTAGTAAGCCTTCAGAAAAAAAAACATGGGCATTTCTTTCCCACATAGTGCCAGGTTAAAAACAGCTGATGAACGAGATGCCAAAAAAAATGGCAAAAACTGATGAACGACTGAGATTTATTAAGTGGTCGGCAGATTCATCTAATTGATAAGTAGGAGGTATTTTTCCACAGCGTGTCAAATTATGATATTGCTATCAGGATTCAACCGTGTAGTCGACAGTTTATAGCTGTGAACGAAGAAGAAGAAGAAGACAGTTTAGGATTCATCTAAAATGTTGATTGTTCATTTTTAGCTTTGTCCTTTTTCAAAGAAGAAGAAGACAAATAAGCTAGACGGAAAGAAGCAAGCAAATAACTTAAGTGTAAAAAAAGAATACCTTATTCACTGAAAGAGGGAAGGATTTGACAATAGAATTCAGATATTTTTTTTTTGGCTTTGTAAGAGAAAATTATCTATAGAACATGAACACATATATAGATAATACAGAAATGAGTCATATATTGGCAAGTGAAATAATTGTAATTTAAAGAAAAGGCTATATTCACATAATGTATAGAGGAAAAAATTTAGGCTTTCACCAACATATAGCTGTGAGAATTCTTCGTAGTGGAAAAGAGAAGCTTAAGCAATTGCAACTATGAAGAAGTGAGTGGTTTTAAGAAAATTTATGAGTTAAAAGGAGGATAGATAAGTAACACAATAATATCTTTACCCAGATTAGAGGAAAGAAATTAATGTAAGCTGCACTGTCAAAAATACTTAGGTGAAAGAAATTAATGCAAGCTACTCTATCAAGTAAATTTTGGGTGAAATAAATATAAATATAATTCCACCAAATTAAAAAAATATCTATTGAGTTAGGTGGTAAGAACCGCCGAATTATTCTGCCAAAATAATAAAGTATGCAATAAAACTGACGGGGCATTAAAGGATGGCTCCTCCTCCAATGAAAATTCAAGGAAATCTAATATTCCCAACCAATGAAACTCTCAAAAAATCTAAGATAGGGTATGAGAGCTTTAAATAAAAATATAAGATAATGTTGTGTGCAAGAAAATTGAAGATATTTATGACACGCGATGGTGCAGGAAGTTACAAAACCATTTAAAGACTCTAGCACAATAGCCGGGGATGAATAAAAAATTGATGAAGAACAATGAATGGGTCAGATTGACATAACTGTATTGCAATGCCTATGGTTACTTTTGAACCGTTTGTTGGTAAAAAATGGCCGGCCATTTCCAAATAGGATATGCCTTCGACATAAATATAGATAAATATTTATTGGTTGTTCAAATGTTTGGTTAGATAATGTGTTGACATGATGACTAAATGAATATTAAGTTTGTTGAACACTTAATTACAAACAATTTATTGAATGTTAAAAATAAGTTTTATGATGTTTAAAAAAATTTGATAGTCGTCTTACAACTATCCGGTGTTTATTTTTGTAATATAGAGTCAAATTTGGACAAAATCCTAATGACATTATGATGGTTAGATAATGTGAGCATCACCTAGATGCAATGAGTGCTAAGTGGACCATTTATTATCATGAGAGATGGGTTCTTGTGAAGCACTACTCATGAAACATGGGTCAATGAGTTTGACTCGAAAAACTACACGGTTGAATCCTGATAGCAATATCAAAATTTGACATGCTGTGGAAAATACCTCCTATTTATGAATATTAAGTTTGTTGAATACTTAATTACAAACAATTTAGTGAATGTTAAAAATAAGTTTTATGATGTTTACAAAATTTTGATAGTCGACTTACAACTATTCGGTGTTTATTTTTGTAATATAGAGTCAAATTTGGACAAAATCCTAATGACATAATAAATCTTAACTTTTAGAGGAATTTAATGGATATGGATCTATTTTGTAGAGCTTACACTCCCAAATTCCCTTCTATCCTATAAATATACATCTACTTAATAATCAACCATTAGTTTAAAAGGTTCACATACTCCACCATTAATTTAAAGGAATTTATTACATTCATTCCAATCTTCCAATCATAACTTGATCATTAAGGAATCTCTTATATCTTGTCCTAGAACATTGATATAATACTTTATAAAAAAAAAATTGAATTTTGGTGCACTAAAACATTAATGAATCTATATCTTAGACTCTTATTGATTTTCTTCAACATTTTTCAATATTGTAGAGATTGATTTAACATAAAAGCTCCTTTCAATCTATGGAGAGTAAGTTGTTTTCAATGCCACCAATCCTGGAAGCTAACATAAATATTATAGTAGGTTGATATCAACAAAGAAAAAATAATAGTAGAAGTTCATGTTAAGGCTAAGGCTGAGTTTATGTCTAGAGGACTAAATCGTAGTTGTGGACTTACACCAAATCTACAAACCTATTTTTGTACAATGTATAGAGCAGAGATAGAATCATAAACACTTATCAAATAAATGTTAGAATCCAAGATCACCTGCATGCAAGATGAATACCTGTCACATGCAAAAGATATGAAGAACTGAAAAAGATGTTCTCTGTAAACCTCTCTGTAAAAATGCATTAAGAGAATCGATTATTACAAAGTGATCAATCCTTATGAAGGAGATCAAGAAACCCTAAAAGGGAAACCCTAAATGAAATCCTAGTGTGCACACTTAATAATTAATAATTAATTAATTATTAATATGCCTAAGTTTAGCTTAAGTAATAAAGAGGAATAAGTGACTTAATTAATTAATCAATGTGATGTAATTAATTAAGCATAATAACTTATTACTCTAACAATAAAAAGGTCATATTTTTCAAAGAATCAAAATATTTCAAAATCTTCATCATTTGACATCATTATTCGATTTTAAAAATAAGTATGGGCATCCTGTTTTCCTCTTTAAATATCACAAATCCACTTGTCAAAATAACCTAGTATTTATCTATCATCTAATTAATTTATATTTGCATATAATTTTTATTATATTGAATTAGACTAAAACTTTAAAGATTGTTCTTTCCCATTTAAAAAAAATATATTTTTTATTTTTTTATTCTATTTAAAAATATAATAGATATTATTAATTTTAGTGTATTTTACTATATGTTAAACCACACTATCCTTTGCTTTGTAATCATTTATAATTATATTTCAATTTCAATACAGTATACTCACCAAATCAATTATATTGAATTTCTATGCTCCCTAAGTTTTATTATATGTAGAAATGTTTAAGAGATGTTGCTAAGAACATCAGGCTCGCATCTCAAACCACCTCTTAATATTCTTACAGTGAGAAAACTTGAATGTGGACAATAGTTTCCACTCCAGGCATTCCTCTAACTTATCATATAAGAGACGTAGGGAACAATTTAATTTCTCATTTGTTAATTTTGCTATTAAATCTCTTTAGACAATGCAGAAATGGAGTTCAATACAAATAAAAAATTCCATTGCTTGTTCTATACTTGGAACTTTGTGAGGTAGTTTTTATATGTAGAGGAGAAAATAGAGAGTGTTGTGGTGGAAGTGATTATGAATGTTACCAAATTTCTCTTCACATCATCAATAATAGGCCCCTATGAACCCATATTGTGCATCCCAAGGCTCAATTTTATCAAATACCTAATCAAATGAACATAACAACTTGAATTCTTCATTCTCGGACAATCTAGCTAGAAAAATAACCCATGTGGGACAAAATTTTCCCATATGGGAAAATTAGTCCCATCTAGGTGGGTCTAAGTCACCTAACCTATTGGCTTAGTTGCATTTGGGATTTTTTTGAGGTTCGAGTGAGAAAAATTGAAATTTAGGTTTATTTTTCCTTCATGTCAACCTTGGGGATCAATCTAATGAGAAAATTAGGTGGATTTCCTAGAAATACAATCTTCTAAACCCTAATTCATAACTCATTCATTTTATTCATCATTTATCTTCCACGTCAAGTCAAGCAAGCTAGGGTTTTAGTATTCTAAGTCATCAAGATAGCTTTCTAGGGAATTCAAGATCTATTATCATGGAAAGTATCTAACTCCATTGTTTCATGCTTCATCACATTATTTATTCATTTTTTGTTTAATTAGCTAAAAAGGGGTTTGACCAAGGCAACCTCCCATGCCCTAACTTTCACCATTTCTTTCTCTTTATTGTGTGTTTGTGGATTTAGGTACTTTGAAGGTTTGAAGTTCATTGAAGAATAGTTTGCAAAGTTTTTTAAGACCTCTCCTTTTTTTCAAAGCTAAAATATCCACTAAAAGTTACTTTGAGGCTCAAAAATTAGAGTTTTAAAACCAGACACTAGTTAGGAACTAAAGTGTAGACTGAGGGCTTCTGTATCCACTTTTGAATTTTTAGAAATTTAGAAGTGTACTAAGTCACCAATAGTGGTGACTTAGTCATACTAAACCTATTATTCAAAATTTTCTATAGTTTTGGATACCTATTTGGCCGAAACGAGCTTTAGATCAATTTTTCTAGGTCTGGAACTAAGTCATCCAGATTGGCACAAGTGTCCTAGTTAGATTCTACATCAGGTTTTTTAGGATTTTATACATAAATTACATCCTTTTTCATCCTCTAGGTGCACAAGTTTAGTTTCATCGGTCTTTGTAATTTACCTTCATCTCTAGGTGTTTTTCCATATCTTAATGTGTTTTCAAACAACTTACATATCGCATGTTTTGCATTAATAATAATATTTCTTTTAAGTTTATCATATTAGGAAAATGTATTTAGGCATATTGCATCCATGATTGCATTGATTTTGAGTTTAGACATTATGCATTTTGGATCCATTGCTCTCCTTTTAGTTGAAAAATCCTAGAAGAGTTACAAAACCCTTGGATACCAAAATTGGTGTCCACACTTCCTAATTATCTTTTCAATGATATTGTTTTGTAGTATGGCTAGAAAATTCATATTATTACCTATTCATAGTTAATTAATCTTAAGAAGAGGACTTTACATTCTTGATAAAACCAAAGCCATAATGCAAGGAGATTTTAAGGTGCAAAAGCAAAAATATATTGCAAGTAGAAAATATTCCTCAACATGGCTATAAACTTACCATATATTTATATATAGTAATATATGTGCCAAGATTATCTATATACATAAAAGCACAAGAATTTTTTATAGTTTCACAAAGGATAAAGTTCTAGAAACCTATGAAGAATATGGAGATTAGTCAAATGGTTCTCAATTTAGTTATCAAAAGTAAATAGACTCTTATGCAAAACTATTAATGAACATTACTATGAATATAATATTTTATATCAAATAAAACTAAATTATATTTAATTCCATGAATAACTAGATCAATTATGGCATTATAGAAGGAAAAAACCATACTTGGTATAATAACGAAGAGTCTAAACAATAATTAATGGGGAAGACGATTGTCTAATGATTTCCACTTCAACATTAAGTGTATTTGGTATGGATTTCATAAGGAACACATCCATAACAGTAAATGATGGAAATATAAAAATTTAATACAATGAAGAAATCTTCAATTCAACTTTAATAGGGTATGTGCAAGATCATGATGGGGCAAAAAGTTGCAATATGATGGGTATGTGGTTGACGACTTTTTTTTACCCAAAATTGATGAAACAAAAAAGGTTTTTAAAGGAGATTGTAAAATTTTCACAAATAGAAACTATGCTTTACTTTGAGTTTAATAAATAATTATTATTCATTTTCTATTTGAATTACAACTAAAGTCATGATTGATTGGTTGATTGAAAAACATCTATAGCTTTGAAATAGTATAACACTTTTTGAATCTAAAACATGGGTCACATTCTATGCTTCACATACTATAGGATTAAAAAAAATGAATTTCATGAAGTTTTGACCAAGTTCAGGTGGTTAGACATATGTTTTTTTATATTTTTAAAAAGTTGTAAAAAAAAATCATAATTAATTATTTACTTAGAAAAAAATTACAAAAAAGAGATGCATCACATTGGGACATGAGTCCTCTACGTATATCTAAAATATTATAAAAAATTATTATAATTTCATTGTGGTTAGGGTGGTCAGACAAACACCTACTTCTTATTTTTTCCCTAAAATTTAAGTACTAGTGCATTGAAATTTCAAATTTTCACCAAACAGATTTAAAAAATAAAAACAAACCTAGTAGTTTAGAAACTACATTCAATTTGCTACATATTCTATTCTTAAATATTTTTGAAATAATCTGGATAACTTATGAAAATTCTTACGTTAAGTTTCCTAACTCTGATTTTTTTGAATTTTTGCCACTTAATGGCCTACTTTTTCCATTATGATCCTGCACATACCCAATAATAGATTATTAAATATATTGAAATATTATCAATACTTTAGATTGAGACCAATTATGTCTAGTCAGTGATAATGTGTCATCAATGTTCACAAATTATACATAACTAGGAGAGTAGTTACTCCCCTAGTTAAAATTAAGGACTTGAATTAGAGGCAATTGCCTAGTCCCTTAATGTTGCAAGAAGATAACTTGGGTATTCTAGTTAGAAGAACATAACAAGTCAATTCATTTACCAACTTAGTAAGAGAGGACTTGAATAAGAGGTTAGTTGTTGGACGCAAATTGTTACAAGTGTGTAATAGGGTATTCAAGATAACTAAGCCAGACCTATTTGGTCAATCAAGTGACATTAGTGAGTCATCATTTTCAAAAAAATATTATTTATGATAGTTAACCTTGGGGTTTGTAAGAAAGGGGGGCCAACCACATCAAAGATTTAGGTCACAGAGAGCCGAGAGCAGAGTATTTCCCTAACTTACCTCACTCTAAAGGGTATTTTGGGATGAGGATCGAGAGTGAAGAGCACTATAAAGTACATTTGTCACTCTATAGACCTAAGAATCTACTTGGGACTAGATGAGCTAGTTTCTAGAGTTATAATTGTACCTCAAATAACTCTTTGTCTGATGATGACAACGTGGGTCTGGGATGATAGTGCACTGCACTAGCATCTCTTTGACATCTGTACAACTAGAAAATGTAAAGTATAGTAAAGAAATTACCAAAAACCTACTAACAACCTAGTTAACATGTTTAATGAAATAAATAGAATAGTAAACTATAGAAGGTAAATGAAAAAACAATAGAATTAGTAGATGAGGACTAGGGTGATGAACACCAACTCACTGAAACACCAGTTTTCTAGTGATCTCCATACGCATGTTAACCTACACAAAAGAAAGGGGTAAATTGTTGGAGATGTATAGGGGTTTTCTTCAATCAAACCCCCACTTTGATGTTTCTACCTCCACAAATATCCAAAAAGAAATAGATTAGAAAATATGATAAAGGAGATTGAAAGAAGTACATTGAATAGTACAAAAGCTAAAGTTACTCTATCAAATCACAAAGGAAGAAGTGAAGTGTTACCACCTCCACCCAAATGCTTTCAAGGCCAATGCAGAGAGAATGCAAGCAAAAAACTTGGAAAAGTCACCACAGTCATAGTAGCAATGAAGGGAGGTCTCAACAGACTCCAAGCGCACAACTTCTATGGTAGAGTGACACATGCAAAAGTAAAGTTGAATGAGTTTCTAGTTGGTGCAATGCTCAAATCAATTGGTGTAGATTGTTGGAATTGCACAAAGATGAAGTGAAAATGCTTGAGAATGTGAAGAAGAGTGAATGAATGTCTAAGAGATCAAGTGAATGTGAAATGGATTCCTTTGAAGGAAAAAAATGAACCATTTTTGGGTCGGTTGGTCACACAAAGGCTTTACAAAGCATCCCCAATGAGGAGTGTAGCATCCCTGCCGACTTAAGTGTAGGAATCTATCAGGGATGGAAGGGCACCACAAAAATTTCCATGCACCATGCTCATGTCCTTGACGAAACATTCCCTACTGACACACAAAACAAATGCCAGGTGGATGCATTCTAAATGGGTGATGTGGAATTTCATCTTCATATTTTATTTTGTAAGGTGAGGGTATGAAAAAGGGGAATTTACAAAAGAGGTGCAAATTCGCTCCTATACATTTTTCCCCACTTTAGTGAGTGTGAATATAGATAAGCCTTTAGTAAAGTAGATCAAAGAGTTAAATATGTATACCTAAACTATCGAGGAAGTAGACCATGATTTGGTGAAATCAAAAGCATGGGCTAGGAAAAGGACTCCATAGGTACTCTCTCCTAAGGAGTTTTGAACAAAAGCACTCCATAGCTTCATAGAACTACAAAGTTGCAAAAAGTACACTAAAATCCATCAAACCAATGATGAAAAAATATCACAAGATATAAGCACCTTGCAAGCCCACAGATCTACAAGAAGGAATTTCCCAAAGTACTCTCTCATGAAGGAAGCCTAGTCCAAGGGGACTTCACAAAGTCAGATTGGAAAGTACCTACACAGGTGCACCTACAAAGCAACATGTTAATCTACATATAAAACATGCCAAGGAACACAAAGAATCCATGCAAGAAAGAAACAATAAAGTGATGTAGTCAATCAACAAATTGGAATATTTTCAAATGGATCCCTTAGGAACCCTTCAAAAGAAGAGGGGTACAATCAAGGTACGCACTGTTTGAAAGTTACATAGCATTTTTTGCAAATCAATTCAACATCAAGGAATCCTTTTGAAAGATGTTCACTTCATCAAGGAATTCAAAAGGAAGAAAATAACCCCTCATGAGGGGAAGGTTGAAGCTTCTGCCATAGGAAAATTTTCTCCCTCCTTGATGGAAGGTTCTTAAAGTTCCTTCTTTGTGAACCCATGATGAAGGAAACACATTCTGCTAGGGGTCCAAGTTGAGAATGTGAGTTTTGAAAAAGATTGTAAGGATTTTGAGAAAAGATTCATTAGAAATGAATTCATTTTCTAAAAATATGGGTTGACATGGTAGCCTCCCTTAGGGTGGTGTGTGCTAAATCTAGAGGCACATGACATCCTAAGGAGAGAAAAGCAAGAATGAAAAAGTGATGTTGTGGCCCATGATACATGGTGAGATATCAATGTGGTGATGTTATCAAACACACGAGGAACAACACATAGGAACCAAAAAATCACAACTCAAGAAAAGAAGAGAGAGATATACCAATGTTGTAAAGAGAAATGACATCTCAGATAGAGGACACAGGGGTGATATGATATTGTAGGGTTATAGCTACTCACAAATATATATAAGTATAGTAATATATAAATGAATTGTCATCAACCCCCTACTATAATAAACCATATGAATAATTCATGAGAAGATTAATTAAAAATAAAAAATTGGGTCAATATGGAAGGGAAGCCTAAATGGCCCCAACATTTTCCATTGTCCCTAATTTTCCAAAAAGAAAAACACATAACAGAGGAAGAATGATGCCAAAAATAAAGGAAGTTTATGACACATAATAAATTCTATATCCAAAAACCTACTAGGGTGACAAGGGTCATCTAGGAACAAATAATGCAAGCACAAGGGAACACATCACAACAAACACACACCTATTCTAAAGGTAAAGAAGAGTCCCACTCCTAACATTCATCAATGAAGAGTTCATCTACTTCCCAATCTAGATCATTATAAGGGGAAGGAGAAAAGGCCTGGAGTGGTGGAATATTAAGGGGAGGTGCTTCCAATCCTCCTACAATAATGGCCAAGGAAGAAGGCCCCACAAGGTCTTTTCCACTTGACTCTTGTGGAGTGATGGTCAACAATTTCATGAATATTTTTGATAGGGTCAGGACGTCATCTAGAGAGTTAAACAAGAAATTTATAGTAGTGCCATGTGTTACCTCAATAGATGGGGAGGATGATACCCTACATTCACTACTAGGTTCACTAAGTGGCTCAGGAGCAATGACAAGCTTAGGGGAAGCTGGGACTTGCTCCATTATTAGGACAACACAAGCTAGCATAGGACAACCCTCTAAATAAGGTGGACTCCTCGTATGCCCCCCATTGCTAGAGGGTACAACCTCCACCTTCTACCTTGTTAGAGATGTGAACTCCCCATAGACAAAGCAAGGGGTACAAAGGAAGAGGAGAAAACTATGGTGGGAACCACTAAGGTGTTTGACATGTCCATGAGATTAGGGAATGGTGTGATGTCTGGAAGGGACATTGAAAGAGCAAGCTCAATTGAAGGAGTGATAAAAAACTACACCTTTTTAGGGTTAGGTGCACTCAAGCTCATATCAGAAGTCAAAAGCAAGAATTGATTCAATTGAATGGAAGCAAAGGGGAAGAGAGAGGAGGACATAATAGGATTCCCTCAAATAGGGTGGTCAACTCTAATTCATTTCATTGCAAAGTGGCCTACTTAGCTTCTAGACCCTTTCACTGATGCTTGCACTCACACATAAGGTAGTTTCTTTGACGCTTTGAGCTAGAAGCTTGAAGTTGAGAAGGAATAGAAGGCTCTTCCTTAGGCATGGGGGTGTCCATCATAGCCATCTCCAATAGAGGGATAGACTCCTAAATGAGAGAAAGAGGAAGAGGTTGAGAAACAATGGGAGGAATTATCTCTAGAACCTCAGTGGTGAGCCTCTTCCCATTCACTACTTTAGGTGCAAGAGTGGTGGGAAGCCATGGAGGTCAAGACATAGAGGATTTCCCATTGTGACCCTTCCCTCTCTCATATCAAATAGGCCTAGGTACTGTGGGTAGAACAAGAAGTTTGAATGTAGGAAACTTGGGCTTTCTCCAAGTGGGCACCATAGGATTCTCCTAAAAATGTGAACCAGAATTAGATGACACTATAGTGGGGTGAGAAAGTATTAGGCTGGATAGTGGAAGAGGAGGAATAGGAACCTCAAGAATGCTTCTCTTCTTCACTTATACACTCCATGGTAGCATCATTGTCAGCTTTTAAATAGGCTTTATGCAATACAACTTAGGGATATAGAGGGTACCTCATCATAGGCGTTAAGTGCCCCTTCTTGTAATTATCATAGGTTTGATACAAGAGGTCATTCCTAGGTAGGAGAAAACCAACAGGTGTAGTCCAAAAGTGATCTAAAGAATAACTACCATGTATAACTGGTGGTTTATAGCCAGTGTCATGGATCACATGCACTGAACCCTCATGAATAAATTTCAGAAATTTATGCACAACCAAGTGAACTACAATCATAGCTACTAACCACAAGATACTTAGCTTCACTTTGAAGATTTTGGACCAATTATTATGTAAAAAATCATTTTCATTAACTTAGGTCCAACAAGGACCAACAAAATGATGCTACTAAGGGGAGGTACAAAAAGTTTGTGATGCATACGAATGTTGCTTACATGTTTTTCAAACCCATTTTTTATGCTACAAGTTAATTATTATAATTTCCTCAGTAATCACATTCACTTGGCATGCCAGGTCAATAAGGACACCTATCATAGTGTTCCAATTGATTCATGTAGGGGTGGAAAGAGGAGATGATTCTCTATTAAAACCCATTGATAGGTCCTATGAGGTGAAGGTTATACCAAGAGCACTACTTGCAGGCTACATAAAGGGGATAGGTAGATGCAAGAAAATGGCCATCACACACACTAAACGATAGTCTCACAAAGCTCCCAAAAGGTTCTAAATTGGATAGTAACCCCCTATGGATTTGTTCTACAATGCTTACAGAACCTTCCAACTATGCCTACTAGGGGTTGCATGTTGGGTTTTAAAGAAAAACACCTCCCAAAACTCACACCTACAATGGTCGTAGAACATGAGGAAAGGACCCTTCAACACTACTAAACAAAGAAAAATACATTCACATCGGGTTCACCAAAAATTTAAGAGAGGGGGACCAACCATGTCAAGGCTCAAGGTCATGAAGAACTTAGAACAAAGGGTTTCCCCAACTTACCTCACTCTAAAGGGTGTTTTGGGATGAGGATCAAGAATGAAGAACACTTATGAAGTATTTATATCACTCTACAAACTTGAGAATCTACTTGGGGCTACATGAGTTGGTCTTTGTGGTTAGAACTATACCTTAGATAGCTCTCTATTTGAGGATGATAGTGTGGGTCTAGGATGATAGCATGATATGTTGGCATCTATTTTGGTGAACCGACATCTGTACGACTAGAAAACTTAAAATATAGTAAAGAAACTACAAAAAACCTACTAACAACCTAGTTAACATGTTTTAATGAAATAAATAGAAAAGTTAAGTACAAAAAGTAAATGCAGAAACAATAGAATAAGTAGATGATAACTATGTTGATCAACACAAACTCATTGAAACTTTAGTTTTCTAGTGAGCTCCATGCTGACGTTCACCTACACAAAAGCAAGGGGAGAAAATTATTGGGGTTGTATAGGTGTTTACTACAATCATACCCCCACTTTGGTGTTTCCACCTCCACGGATATGATAAAGGAGATTGAAAGAAGTACAATGAATAGTATACAAGATAAATTTATTGTATCAAATCACAAAGGAATAAGTGAAGTGTTGCCACCTCCACCCAAAGGATCTCAAGGACAATGAAGGGAGAATGCAAGCAATGAACTTGACAAACTCACCCCAACCACAACAGTGATGAAGGGAGATCTCATAAGACTCCATGCTCACAACTTCCATGGTAGAGTGGAATGTGTAAAAGTGACATTGATGGAGTTTCTAGTTGTTGCAATGCTCAAATGGACTTGTGTAGATTGTTTGAATTGAGAGAAAATGAAGTGAAAATGCTTGAGAATGTGAAGAAGAATGAATAAATGTCTAAGAGATGAAGTGAAAGTGAAATTGATTCCTTTGAAGGAAAAAATGAACCCTTCTCAAGCTAGTTGGTCACATAGAGGTGTTACAAAGCATCCCCAATGAGTGTAATGTCCCTATGGACTCAAGGGAAGGAATCTATGAAGGATGACAGTGCACCATATAGACTTCTATGCTCCACACTCATGTCATTGACGAAAATCCCCTTGACAAAAATTCCCCTGACAAACAAAACATTCACCAAAGTGAATGCATTCTAGACGGGTGATGTGGAATTTCACCTTTGAATTTGATTTTCTAAGGGGTAATCTATGAAGGACAACAGTGCACCATATAGAAATCTATGCCCCACACTCATGTCACTAACAAAAATCCCCCTGACAAAATTTTCCCCAACACACAAAACATTCACCAAAGTGGATGCATTCTAGACGGGTGATGTGGAATTTCACCTTTAAATTTGATTTTCTAAGGGGAGGGTATGAAAAAGGGGAATTTACACAAGGGGTGAAAATTCACTCCTATATAAGGTCAAACCAAAATAAGTGTTAACCATAGGTTAGTAGGGTTTCCAAGTTGAGTAAGAGGTGGGTGAAATTATGACACTACTTCCTTAGAAATTTGATTGATTATATATATGAAAGCTTTAGCCAAAGAATGTTTAAAAGTTGATTCTTACACTTTGTTGTTTCACTATGCTCTAAGTTTTCATAACTTGTTAGTAGTGTCATGTATAGTTGGAAGGAATCCATAGTTGTATGGTTGTACATGTTATGTAGGAAACAACAATAGATACTCTAATGGAAATACTATAGGTTCACATACTAGAATCTTCATTAAAGGGAAAGAGAACTTCTAGTTAGGAAGGTGTGTGGGGGACCTCTAGGTCCATGGTTGGAGGTAAATCACTTGGATGAGGCTCTCCCTCTTGAAAATGGCAATTGAGGTTTGTGAAATAGAAGAACTGTAATCCATATAAGGATACCTTGACCTTGCACTCTTGCAAGTTATTAAATTGAATATATGATCAATAATCTATTATAATCTGTATTTGAAATATGAGTTTCATTTACTTAGAATTATGTAATGTTATGTGAAATTATTTATGCAACATGCAATAATATTATAGAAAATGAAAAAAAATAATAACCTAATTTTGGAAACTTGGACTAATTCACCTCATGATTTAAAACATGGGTGAAAATAATAAAGTAAGAAGTGAGTGTGTTACATGTGGTATCAGAGGTACTAGGTTTAGCACTTGGACCTATGAGATCATTACACAATTTTTTCCTCAAATATTATTAGTAGCTAATATTTGATATTTTCTTATAGTAGATTGGTAAATAAAAAAAGAAAAAGGAAAAGAATAAGGAAGCCAATTTCCTAAAACTTGTCTAACTTTGGGACTAAGAAAGAGTCATTCTTGGATGTTAAAATATTAAACCATATTAGCTACTAGGAGGTGCTTGGTTGGTAGAATTTGATACACTGGTTAGTTTTCACTCAAGTGTATTAGGTTGGAGAAGAAGTAGTGGGATATATTAGTTGTGAAGGCCATTGAATCTATCTCTATTTTCAAACAAGATAAAAAAAACTCATAGGGAGATGCCCTTGGGTTGTAATACGAACGAATCTATGATTAGTAAGAAGGTTATGGATTTGTACTTGTAAGTACATCCACCCCTCAAAACTATTTTAGTTGAATCTAAGGGTGAGGAATAACCTGAGGAGATCCCTCTTCTAATAGCGACCTATAGTCGCAAAGGGTCAAAGATTATGTATTAAATAAGGATACTATGTAATGCATGAATATTATAGTAAACTGTCCATTTGATTAAGTTGAACAAATGGATATGATTAATGTCTATTGATAAAAATTATAAATTAAAGGAACTAATTACAACCATAAACTAATTTTTTTTGGTGAAGTATACATTTCAACATAATAAGAATCAGAACAAAATATGAAGGTAGTTAGGAGGGAGGACAACCATTTGACAAACCTAATTTTAAAAATAGATTAAATAATAGAAATGGTAAATTGAAACAAGAATGATATTTTGTACCTTAGAGTAAAGGATAGAGACAAGAGTAGGTCAAAAAAGGAAGTGACTCACAAAGGTGAAGATGAAAGCTAACATGATCACACCACCTAGAGTGTGTATGGTCAAATTAGAGTCAAGGATTTTTAACAAGTTAAGTGGCAACAAACCCTTGGAGTATCTAAGATTATAAAAAGGATAAAGCCACCAAGAATTAAAGATAAAATTTCCTAGAAAAATTGGTTGCAAAGTAAAAAATTGGTCAGTAAAGTAGGTTAATAAGACAAGACCTTAGGTAGAGCAGTGTTTGATCAAAGTTCAAATTGGACATTCAAGTTTTTCAACAAGAGTAAATATGTGTTTAGTCCCTTTATGATATTTTGAATACATTCTAGGGGTAAATTGGCTATAAGGAATAGATCTAAGGGATACTACTTCGTAAAATGATAGAATTCCTAGAGAAACTTTGCCTAAACAAAATGTATTTGAAAGGTATACCTATTAAGGGTAAGTCAAGGAAAGCAATATTCATTCATCTGTAGAAGGGAAAATAAAAATAATGTTAATTCATTATGATCTAAACCAAGAAAATAAATGAATGCCAAGAGTTCATCTTTTAAATTTTTTTAATGATTTATGAGTCTTGAAAGCACTAACAAGCGGGAGAAGAGGAGTATATGGATCAAGAAAATATTAGATATGAATAAGTACCCTATTCAAAAGTTCCTAATTCAAAAAGTCAATTTATGGATATCATTGATACCTTGGAAGAAGGATAGGAAGGATGCTTATTCAAGAAGAGAAATTTATCACCTATGAGTGAGAAAATTAAATAAATATGAAAAAAAATATGCTCCACATGATATTGAGCTAGAAACAATTTTTCAGGAATTGTAAACGTGGAGGCATTATTTTCCTTGGAAATGATTTTAGTTAAAAAGGAAAATAATAAAATGGTCTAAAATATTGATTACCCCAAAAAATCTAAATTCTTGTCAGAGGAGATGACATGACCTAATTTCAAATTATTATTATTAGACTAATTATATAAAGGGAAAATAAAAGCAAGCCATAGATGCCCTAATGTTGAAGGCGGCATATTCCCTCAACAATGTTTATTCGTTTTATTTTCAAGAATCAAGTGTGGTAGGAGTCCAAGGGAGATGAATACTATGAGGAATTTAAGGAAGATATTACAAATTATCCTCAAGATACAAGGTATGATGGGTTCTATTTTGAGTGATATGGACTGCTAAGATTTAGAGGATGCACCTAGGTACCAAACTTTGAGGAGCTAGGGAATATGATGTGGTAACAAGTTTTTTTGACACCATATTCAAGCCATCCTAGAGTGACCAAAATTTTGGTTGATGTGGAACAACTATACTTCTGGAAGGGAATGATGTGAGATGTTGCAAGGTTTTTAGCAAGATCTCTGGAGTTATAGATGGTGAAGCTAGAATGTCATCACCCATCAATACTTTTATATCCTCATGAAATTGTAGATAGGGAGTGGTAGATCATTAGATGTATTTTGTACAAGGTCATCCTATGTAAAAGGATAGGAATAATACTATTTTAGTAGTGGTGAACAAGCTCTTCAAGGTATCCCATTGCATAATGGGAAATTTGATAGGTAGAGCACGAGTCATAGCTCACAAATTCATACAAGAAGTTTTTAGGTTGCATGCTATTCTTGAGAAGGCCATCTTAGCTAGGGTCATGCAAGTAATGTTAAGGTTTTAGTAAGCCATATTCACATCATTGAAAAAAACAAACTCAACTAAATATAAGCTCAACTTATCACCCTAAGATAGATAAGTTAGAGGAAAAGGGTAAACCAAGTTTCGGTGAATATGTAGAATAATCTTATTACAACACTTTTCATTCTTTTGTGATAAAATTTGATCCATTTGAAACATTATATAGAAGGAAGTGTCAAATTCTTATAAGTTACAATAATCTAGGAAATGGGATTAGCCTTAGTCTAGAAATGTTGTAAAAAATGCAATAGTAGATCAAGTTGATTAGGAAAAGAAATAAATGGAAAATAATGATAGGTAAAAAATCTATGATGATGCTAAGAATATATTGAGATAGTTCCCAAAGGAGAAAGAGTGTTTGAATCATGCAAGTTCTTCCAGCATGTTGTCAGGGTCACTTAGTGTAAGGTCTAGTGGGAATAATTTGTAGAAGATAGTGCTATGAGGTAAGATTATCATGAGATTAAAATGAAAAAAATTCATCTCTTACATGATTTTGAAAATTTAAGTAAAACCTTTATTTTACTTTATTTATATGCTATATGATACTTTAAATCATAAAGGACTATGATTATTAAGGGGGAATCCATGGGAGATCTTGCAGTCCTTCTCGAGCTCCTAAAGAAGGAGAATATGTTTAGGAAAAATGAATACATTTGTCTCCCATTCAAATTGGGGCAGTCCCAATAGAAATTTTGTAGAATCACTATTCCTCTCTACAAGAGCTAGAATCTAATGAAATGGTTGATTTTCTAACAAGAACTTTCTTTCCTATAATGTTTTAGGTCTAACAAACTTCTCTAGGAAGTATTCTATTAGGATAATCTTCAAAAATATGATGGTATTGATGTGTTGTGTCCTTAGGAAGTTAAAGTTTTTGGTTTTTTTCTCTCCTCTACTTGCTAAACTACTTGGAAAACCACTAAAATATTTTTCTTCAATCATGAGGCTAGACATGGTAGTGCAGTCACTATTTTTTCCCAACAATTGCATGCTTGTGTAGTTTATCATGGGTTTCACCCCATACATCAGATTACCTAGATTCTTTTGAGCATTGATAATCATTCCTTTGGTATTATTAATTTTTTTACCTCAAATGATGTTCTTGAAAGATCTCTTCTTTGGCAATGGATTTCTAACTCATCGCTAGTTTCTACCTCACTTCTTTGTGGGGATTTCAATATGGTTGAGGTGGTGTATGACAAGGATGGTAGTCTTCCATTTCGATGGGAATATTGTGAAAGAGAGGCCTAGTATTACATGCACAATAAATTGGGTCTTTTCAATCCCAATATTGGTTGCCAAAATTCACATTCTCTCTATCATACTTGGTACAACTATTGATCTAGTTCTAACAAGATATTTCAACTCCTTGATCATGCCATGGTCTCAACTCAATTTTTTTTTACCTTTTCTAGCTCTTCCCCTCTTTCGGCTAGGTTGTTAATGGATGTGATGTTATCATACCACTTTCCCATCCTTTGTTGCATTGAATGGAAAGTAAGGAAGCCTCGCATCACTAGGAACTAGTATTTTCTGAAAACTTCTTTATTGAGTCACAAACCCACACTTTCCCACATCAAAATAATTTGGAATCTTGAATGTAAATCTGTTGGATCTTAGTTGTGTTTAGAGTTTGTCCTTGATGACAAAATCTATTTTAGTTTGTTCTCATTGATAATCTATCTCAGGATGGTTCTCCTTACACTTCATAGGTATTGGTTGTTTCTCTTTCAGGCTTAATCTTATAAGAGTGAGAATGGTAGGGTCTCCCTGATCCACTTTGAAATGTCTGAGTTGCCTATTGGCAAGACATTTCAAATGTCATGGCAATTGAATTTATCTTACAGTCTGCTGTCGGTAAGACTTCTCTTTTGTTTTGGTGACATAAAGTATTCTCTATCGGTAGATGTTAATTCTATTGGTATGTGGTCTCAGCAAAATTTTTATGTCACACCAATCAGAGGTTAAATGGAAACACATCGGCAAGAGCTTAAGGCTTCAGCGAAGGGTCTTAGCGAATGTGCAATGTCACACCGACTGCCTTTAGAATGAGCATATCAGCAAAGGAAATCATCTTCAGTGTAATGTTTCATCGAATATGTAATGTCTTACCAACCCATATTTGGATAAGCATATCGACATAAGTTTGGCCATCGGGCTGAGGTCATAGAAAAACTATATAGTCTCCCTGACTAGTGCATGTGGAAGTCTATCAGCAAAGTGTAATACCATCAGTATAAAGTCACAACGAGATTACAATGTTACACCAACCGATGGTGGATGGATGCATCTCGACAAGAGTTAGGGCTCTTGGAATAGGTCTTGGTGAAGTGGTTTTGTCTCACCGACATCACATTTGGGATTCACTTTGGCCTGACTTATTGTTTTCGGTGTGAAGTCATAACGAATGTGCTATGTCATACCGACCACCGGTTGAAAAAATTGCTTATCGGCAAGAGTTTTTATTTCAAGGGAATGTCTTAGTGAACACTTTGGTCTTACTAAGTCTTTTGAGGTGTTTTCAGTGAAAGTTTGGCATGGTCTCAATGGCTCAGTGTATAAAGTTTTGTTTTGGTATGAAAAAGGTTTCTCTGAGAGGTCTCACTGAAGGTTGGTATGTTATAGCGACCCTCATAAGTTAGAAGGATGCATCGGCGAGAGAACCTTTATGTTACAGCGAACAAGCCCATCGGTAAAACTCAATATAAGTTGTATAATGTCTCCCCGATATCATAATGTTATAGCGATGCATATAAGGAAAAATATTTTTCTCGGTGTGAGAACTTTAATGTCTTGGTGATCTTTTGTGAGCTCAGGATGTTTTAGCAAAACAAGGGACAGTCTATATAGTGTCTCCCCAACTATGTATTATCTTGGCAACTTTGAAATGACAAAGGTCTTTGGCATAGGTATTAAATTTTCATGGTGAAAATGTGTATCAAGTGACTCTCAGCAAAACATTATGAAGTCTACAAGAGGTCTCTCTAATATCGTTTAGTCTCAGTGATAGTGAATGAAACTAAAGGAAATCTCGGTGAAAGACTTTTTGATGTCTCAGCGAATGAATAATACTCTAAGGAAGCCTAATAATGAGACATGATGTATTCGCTATGTGTTCTTCCTGACTCTGATGGGTTATGGCGAAAGCATTAACTAAGAGGAATGTCTGGCAGTGCAATTGCCTTCTGCAGAACTATCTGGATGTCTCATCGAATGGTTAACGAAATATCAAACTCTGTGGCCATTATGGAAACTTCAAAATATAGTTGCAGGCTAACATCATTGATTGTATCGAATCTCAGAACTATTACATGGCAGCATATTCATTGAGTTTCTTTCTAAGCTATTGCATTTTTTATTTAATGGATGATTTGTAGTTCTCTGGATAAGCATTACTCTTGATTTTTTCATCATCTACAGATTATCATTATTCAGCTAAAATTAGAATGTGAGTTTCAAATTCTGGTGAAAAATGCAAGACCTTATTATTGACTGACATACTTGAAATATATATAAATACTAGTGTTGAAAACTGTAAGGGTTGTTGGTTGTAATTTTGAGAGTATCATTCCTTGTCTGTATGGAAATGAATGAATGAACTCTGCAATAAAATAGAGAGTTGTGAGCTTGACTGAAAATAGAGAGATCCTCTAAAATATTTTTTATATTTCAAATGTATAATTTGAGGGGTTGGTACTCCTTGAGGTAGATATCTCTAAATGAGGGGTTGGTGCTCCTTGAGTGGGTGCTCAAAAAATGGCCTATAAGGCATTGTGAACTTTTTTTTAAAAGATTAAGCCTGGAAGGCATTTAGGGAGTGGTTTTTATACCCCAGGAGGGTTTTTCACTTGGAAAAATCTTGAGTCTTCTTGTTCTTCTGAGTTCCCTTTGCTTTACTGTGTTGTTGATTATTTCAGTTCACTATTTGGTTATTACTTTTCTCAAGTCTATTTATGAATTATTACATTCAACTCATGAATGCATTAATCAAATTATATTGAGATAATATCTGAGCTATGGGTTTTTGAATTTGTGAAAATTTCTCAAATTTGTTAAGACACTAATTCACCCCCCTGTCAGTGTCATTTTAACTCCAACAATTAGTATCAGAGTGTAGGATCCTTTGATAGCTTTAATTACCTTGGATTGATCTTAGTCTTGGAGTTTGTTTTAATGGTACATTCTCAAGATGGTGCCTCTGTATCCAGAGCTCCATTATTTGATGGAACTGATTATGTGTTCTAGAAAATAAGAATGAAAGCTTTTCTTATTTCTTTTGATGTTGATGTTTGGAGCATTGTTTTAGAAGATTACAATGTACCAGCCACTATTCCCATTGATGCTACTTAAAAGAAGAAGTATGAAACAAATTCCAGAGCTAAGCATGCCCTCTTGTGTGGGTTAACTAAAGATGTGTTCGTTAAAGTCATGCATTGCAAATCAACTCATGGAATATGGGAAAAACTTGAAACTCTATATCAAGGGAATGAGAAGGTCAAACTGTCAAAAATCATTACACTCAAACATTAGTTTGAGGATTTGAAAATGAAGGATGATGAAAAGGTGGTTGAATATTTCCTAAGAGTTGATGAAGTTGTCAATTCAATGAAAGGGCTAGGTCAAGAGGTTAATGAATTTGATGTGGTCACAAAGGTTGTTATAACCTTACCATCCAAATTTGATTCTAAGGTCTTAGCCCTAGAAGAAAAGAAACACTTTGATAAGCTTACCTTAGACAACCTACAAGGAATACTTACATCCTATCAAATGAGAACTAGCAAAAAAAATTCAACAGGAAAAGAAACTACCTTTAACACTGAAAAGAAAGAAATAGTCGAAGTTAGTGAATCAGTGTTGTCTAATTCTAAAGAATCCCATTTTGTTAGAAGATTTAAAAAGGGATCAAGAAAATATAAGGGAAAACTTCCCTTTAAATGTTTTAACTATGGAAAAATAGGTCACTTTGCTACAAAATGTCCCTATGATGATCAAATCTATGACAATGAGACAACTAAAAAACAGCCTATGAAGAAGGCCTGCAAACCTAATCGAAACTTCAATTTCAAAAAGAAGAAAAATATATTATTAAGGATGAATCTGAAATTGAGTCTGAAGATTCATCAGTTGAAGAAGATGAAACTTTTTTCATGACTAAAATTACTCAGCAAAATGATTCTAACATCTTTGACATTGAAAAAGGTGTAGTAGATCTTGAATGTCAGCTGAAATGTGCTTTACAAGAAGTCAGAAAACTCAAAAAACAAGTTCTTGCTCAAGAACACAAACCATATCAAGAAATGATCTCTCTAAAAACTCAACTTGAAGATGCTAAAAGAGTTAAAGTCTGTCTTCGAGAGACTGTAAGCTGCAAAGATCATGAAATTCAAAAACTAGAACAAGAAGTAGTCCTTCTTAGGAAAGAAATTGAAAAATATGAAAGCACTCTAAAACTAAATGAGTTGCTCAGCAAGCAGAAGATGTACAAAGATAAAACTGGTGTTGGTTTTGAAAAGGGTGAATGCTCAATTGACCATGCAAAACAAAACCCCTCTTCTGAATTCAAAGGTTCGGGTTCAAATCACTCAGAATTTGGTAAGGATCATGTTCAATCTTTAAGAGGTAATAGATCTTCATACAGAGTCAATCCTTTCTTCTATGGTTATTATTTTTTTTGCAACAAATTTGGCCGTAAGGTGAGCACTTGCAGGCTCATGAATCCTAGAATACCCAGGTTTGGTCTTAGGCAACACTATGGTTTTGTTAGACAAATCAGATGTTTTAAATGCAATGCTTTGGGACATTCTATCAAATAGTGCAGAATTGATCTACAATCTAAACATCAGAAAATTAAAAAGGTTTGGAAACCTAAGTCTTTCAACAACATTGAGCAAACTATGTTGGTTCAAACAAATTTTCATTACAAGAAAAAGGACCTATGGGTCCTGGATAGTGGATGTTCTAACCATATGACTGGCGACAAGGATAAGTTTGTAAATCTTGAAGATTATATAGGTGGATATGTCAAGTTTGGTGATAACTCTGGTATTCAAATTAAAGGTAGAGGTTCACTTCTTCTGAATGAAGACGCTCCTATCTATAATGTGTACTATGTGGAAGGTCTCAAGCATAATCTTCTAAGTGTTAGTCAAATCTATGATAGTGGTTATCATGTTCTTTTCACTTCGCAGGGATGTGAGATTAAAAACAAGCTAGGAAAAGCTATTGTAGTTGGAAGGAGGACAAAAGGAAATTTGTACAATCTTCTCGACACATCAAGCAATGACAATAATCAAGGTATGTGTTTAATGAACCAAATTGAAGAAAGTTGGTTATGGCATAATAGTTTAGGACACATAAACTTTGAAAATATGGTTAGAATAAGTAAGAATAAGAATGTTAGAGGTTTACCAATCCTTAACAAGCTAGAAAATTCTTTGTGCAAAGAATGTCTAAGTCGTAAACAAACTAAAATCAGCTTCAAAACTAAAGAACATTGTTCTTCAAAACCTTTACAACTTGTGCACACTGATTTATGTGGACCAACTAGAACAAGGTCTATTAATGGTGAAAGGTACTTTATGTTGTTTGTGGATGATTATACTAGAATTGTTTGGGTCACATTTCTTAAACACAAATTAGAAGCATTTGAAAGGTTTAAAATCTTTCGTAAATTGGTTGAGAAGGAATCTGATTTGAAACTTAAATGTCTGTGATTTGACAAAGGAGGCGAGTTCACTTCTCAAGAGTTTATTGATTACTATGAACATCACGACATTAAAAGATAGTATGCTGCAACAAAAACACCTCAACAAAATGGGGTAGTTGAACAAGAAAACAGAATTGTAAAAGAAATGGCTAGAACAATGTTAGATGAAGCTAAGTTGCCTCATATGTACTGGAAAGAAGTTGTTCATACAGTTCTATACATTTTGAATATAGTGCAGATTAGAGTGAAATCTAAACACACTCCTTATGAACTGTGGTATGGAAGAACTAGTTCTTTCAAATACTTTAAAATTTTTGGAAGTAAGTGTTTTATCAAAAAGGATGATGATAACCTTGGGAGATTTCAATCAAAAAGTGATGAGGGTATCTTTTTGGGATACTCAACTCATAGTAAAGCTTATAAATGCCTTAACAAAATTCTTAATAAGATTGTTGAAGTTGTTAAGGTAAAATTTGATGAGAGATCGCATTTGTATGTTGAATCTTTGCAGGATAATGAGGAAGAAGAACTTGAACTAGAAATAATTTTAGAAGGAACTAAGTTAGCAAGCCCTAGAAATGAAACAAGAAGTCCTGAAAAGGTTGCATCAAAAGCTCTAACCAAATATCACCCAAAAGATTAGATTATTGGGGATAAAAATGCAGGATTTCAAACTAGAAGAAAGGCTGCAGAATCTGATGAAAAGGCACAAATAGCTTTCTGTCTAGTTACTCAATTTGAGCCTAAAATTTTTAATGAAGCTCTCACAGACTCATGTTGTCTTAATGCTATGCAGGAAGAAATTGATCAAATTGAGAAAAATTAGACTTGGGAGTTAGTCCCAAGACCAGATGACAAGAATGTCATTGGAGGAAAATGGATATACAAAAGCAAGCTTGATGAAAAGGGTAATTTCATTCACAACAATGCAAGATTTGTCTACAAATACTATGCTCAACAAGAAGGTATTATTTTAGTGAAACCTTTGCACCCGTTGCTAGATTAGAGTCTATCAGAATATTCTTGGCTTATTTTGTTTATAAAGACTTTATTGTTTATCAAATGGATGTCAAAATTTCTTTTTTAAATGGCTATTTAGATGAAGAGGTCTATGTTGAACAGCCTAAAGGATTTATGTGCAAAGATAAGCCTAATCATGTTTACAGATTGAAAAAGGCCCTCTATGGCTTAAAACAAGCACCTAGAGCTTAGTACTCTAGGATTGATAGTCATTTTCTTTCAAATGGTTTTGTTAGATGAGGTGTAGATATCAATCTTTATGTTCAAACTGAAGGTTCTGATATTCTGGTTGTTGAAATTTATGTTGATGACACTATCTTTGGCTGCAACAATGTTACATTAAGTAAAAAATTCTCTCAGCTAATGGAATCTAAATTTGAAATGTCATTATTAGGAGAATTAAATTTCTTCCTAGGTCTTCAAATCTCTCAATGTGAAAATGGAATATTTCTTTATCAAACCAAGTATGCTAGAGAGATGCTTAAGAAATTTTAGATGGATGAATGCCATCCAGTTAACATTCCAATGATTATTGGGTGCAAACTTACTAAGGTTGATGATTCCCCTTATACAAATCAAACTAAATATAGATCAATGATTGTAAGTCTATTATATTTAATTGTCTCTAGACCTGACATTAGGTAGGTAGTTTGCACTATTGCACGGTTTCAGGCATCACCTAAAGAATCCCATGTCACTGAGCTGTTAAAAGGATTTTTAAATATATTCAGGGTACCCTTAATTATGGTCTTTGGTATCCTAGAAGCAATGATTTTTCACTGATTCCATACACTGATGCTGACTGGGCTCATTGTTTGGATGATAGGAAAAGAACCAGTTGTGTTGTATGCTTTCTTGGTGATCGTTTAGTGGCATGGCACAACAAGAAACAAGAATTTGTTTCTCTCTCTACTGCTAAAGCAGAATATATTGCTTCCACTTCATGTTGTACTCAAGTTCTTTGGAAGAGTCAAACTCTATCTGATATGGTTATTGGAATTCCTAAACCTATTTCTATTCTCTATGATAACACAAGTGCAATAAACATCTCCAAAAATCCTGTTATGCACTCTCAAATTAAACATATTGCTATCAAGTTTCATTTTCTTCAAGAACAGGTTCTGGTTAATGAAGTCTACTTACAGTTTGTTGGATCTCAAGATTAGGTGGCTGATATTTTTACTAAGCCCTTAGCTAAAGAGTTATTTAAAAGGTTGAGACTTCGATTGGGAGTTATCTCTCAATCTTTACTTCTCTAATTTTGCTAGCATTGGATTAGGGGGAGCATGTTATATGTTTTGATTCACTTAAAGCTCTACTACAATCTTGGTTGCTGCAATGCTACTCTTTTTGCAGCTGTTTCTAATGGTATTTCTGGTTGACTTAGTTGTGTTATGGAAATGCACATTTTCTTCTATTCTTTGCCTTGAGGCAAAAAGGGGGAGAGTCTTTTGTGTTTTTCCATCAAGGAAAAAGGGGGAGTTTGTTGGATCTCAGTTGTGTTTATAGTTTGTCTTTGATGACAAAATCTATTTCAGTTTGTTCTCATTGATAATCTATCTTAGGATGGTTCTCATTACACTTCATAGGTATTGGTTGTTTCTCTTTCAGGCTTACTCTTATCTGACTGAGAATGGCAGGGTCTCCCTGATCCACTTTGATATGTCTGAGTTGCCTATCAGCAAGACATTTTAGATTTCATGGCGATTGAATTTATCTTACAGGCTGCTGTCGACAAGACTTCTCTTTTGTTTCGGTGACAAAAATTATTCTCTATCGACATATGTTAATTCTGTCGGTATGTGGTCTTAGCAAAATTTGTATGTCACACCAATCGGAGGTTAAATGGAAATGCATCGATAAGAGCTTAAGGCTTCGACGAAGGGTCTTAGCGAAGGTGCAATGTCACACCGACCCCCTTCAGAATGAGCATATTGGCAAAGGAAATCATCTTTGGTGTAATGTTTCATCGAATATGCAATGTCTTATCAACCTGCGTTTGGATAAGCATATCGACATAAGTTTGGCCATCGGGCTGAGGTCATAGTGAAATTATATAGTCTCCCCGACTAGTGCATGTGGAAGTATATTGGCAAAGTGTAATACCATTGGTATAAAGTCACAGCGAGATTGCAATATTACACTGACCGATGGTGGATGGATGCATCTCAACAAGAGTTAGGGCTCTCAGAATAGGTCTCAGTGAAGTGGTTTTGTCTCACTGACATCACATTTGGGATTCACTTCGGCCTGACTTATTGTTTTCGGTGTGAAGTCATAACAAATGCGCTATGTCACACTGACCGTCGGTTAAAAAATTTTCTTATCAGCAAGAGTTTTTATTTTGATGGAATGTCTTAGCAAACACTTTGGTCTTATCGACTAAGTCTTTTGAAGTTATTTTTGCGAAAGTTTGGCATGGTCTCAGTGACTCATTGTATAAAGTTTTGTTTTTGTATGACAAAGGTTTCTTTGAGAGGTCTCACCAAAGGTTGGTATGTTATAGTGACCCTCATAAGTTAGAAGGGTGCATCGGCGAGAGAACCTTTATGTTACAGTGAAGAATCCCATCGACAAAACTCAATGTTGGTTGTATAATGTCTCCCTGATATCATAATGTTATAGCGATGCATATAAGGAAAAAGGTTTTTGTCAGTGTGAGAACTTTAATGTCTTGGCAATCTTTTGTGAGCTCGGGATGTTTCAGAAAAACAAGGGATAGTGTATATAGTGTCTCCCTGACTATGTATTGTCTTGGCGACTTGGAAATGACAAAGGTCTTTAGCATAGGTATTGAATTTTCATGGTGACAATGTGTATCATGTGACTCTTGGAAAAAAATTATGAAGTCTACAAGAGGTCTCTCTGATATTGTTTAGTCTCAGTGATAGTGAATGAAACTAAAGGAGATCTTGGTGAAAGACTTGCTAATGTCTCAGTGAATGAATAATACTCTAAGGAATCATATTCATGAGACATGATGTATTCGCTATGTGTTCTTGCCAACTCTAATGGGTTATGGCAAAATTATTAACTAAGAGGAATGTCTGGTGGTGAAATTTCCTTCGCCAAAACTATCTGGATGTCTTAGCGAGTAGTTAACGAAATCTCAAACTATGTGGCCATTATGGAAACTTCAAAATACAATTGCAAGCTGACATCATTAATTGCATTGAATCTCAAAACCGTTACATGGCAGCATATTCATTGAGTTTCTTTTTGAGTTGTTGCATTTTTTATTTAATGGATGATTTGCAGCTCTCTGGATAAGCATTACTTTTGATTTTTTCATCATATATAGACTGTCATTATTTAGCTAAAATTAGCATGTGGGTTTCAAATTTTGGTGAAAAATGCAAGACCTTATTATTGACTGACATACTTGAAATGTATATAAATACCAGTGTTGAAAACTATAAGGGTTGTTGGTTGTAATTCTAAGAGTATCATTCCTTGTCTGTATGGAAATGAATGAATGAACTCTGCAATAGAACAGAGAGTTTTGAGCTTGACTAAAAATAGAGAGATCCTCTAAAATATTTTTTATTGTTCAAATGTATAATTTGAGGGGTTGGTACTCCTTGAGATAGATATCTCTAAATGAGGGGTTGGTGCTCCTTGAGTGGGTGCTCAAAAAATAGCCTATAAGGCATTGTGAACTTTTGTTTAAAATATTAAGCCTGGAAGGCATTTAGGGAGTGGTTTTTATACCCTAGGAGGGTTTTCCACTTGGAAAAATCTTGAGTCTTCTTGTTCTTCTAAGTTCCCTTTTCTTTACTGTGTTATTGATTATTTTAGTTCACTGTTTGGTTATTACTTTTCTCAAGTCTGTTTATGAATTATTACATTCAACTCATGAATGCATTAATCATAGTATATTGAGATAATATCTAAGCTATGGGTTTTTGAATTTGTGAAAATTTCTCAAATCTGTTAAGACATTGATTCACCCCCCTCCTCTTAGTGTCATTTTAACTCCAACAAGACCATCCCACTCAATTGGCTAGATTAAGTGGTGGAATGATTCTAGCACCCATACTATAAGGTTTCTTCACATTAATGGGCACATGTTGGCTATTTTTTGTAGACAATCTTATGAGGCAAGAATGTCTAACCTTTATACCAACATTGAGGCTTTGGTGGTTAACTCCTCCCCTTCTTTGCAAGTTAGGGTTATAGAGTTAAGAAATCAAAAGAAAGTGGTTGATAATTATTCAACCAGAGGGGTGCAAATCAAGGCCAGGTTACACTAGCTCAAGATTGGATGCCATGCCTTAAAAATGATTTTTCTCTCTCTTTAAGCTAGGAATTTGTCACTTGGAATCAAGTGAATCAAAGATGGAAATAATGTGGTTTCTAAATTACCTAATATTCTCTAGGTGTTTGTTAAGTACTATGAGCAAGTTTTCATAGCCCAATATTACACACTAGAAAAAATTAATGCACTCTAGGTCTTCCTTGTTGTTGTTCCAAATAGGCTTTCTACAGCCCAAAAATATTTCTATGAGTAGTTGCTCACAATTGAAGACCTCAAAGAAGCTATTTTATCAATGGATGATGATAAAGCTCAGAGAATTGATGGGTTCCCATTCAATTTTTACAAATCCCTTTGGGACTAGGTGTGGAAAGATCTACATAAAGTTTACCCAAAAGCTTATCATTCTAATTCTTATCAAAAAAGACAATTTTAGATTCATACCTAAAACTGGTGATCTTGAGGATAGTTGTAACTAGTGGTCCATCATGCTCCTCAATGTTTCCTACAAAATAATAGCCAAAGCCCTTGCTTTAAAAATCTACTATCGTTTTCTTCAGATTGTATGCCCTAAATAGACTGGTTATATTAAATCAAGGTTCATTGTGGACAACATGTTAGTGCCTATTTTGGTTGTCTCTCATTTTCCAGTTGTTTTCCTTTGATTTTCCCGACAAATATTTAGCTTGGGAATTTTCTATCATTTTGGCACGTGAGGTAAATGGGCTCCCACCATGGTTGAGCTTAGTGTGTCAAGGGTTCATGTCTCAGATGGCTAGATCTTTCTTTTCTTCCTTGCCTTGTGTTTTTCTTTTTCTAGCAGGGCTAGAACCAGAATGGAATCAGAATCAAGATATTGCCTTTGGTTTCTTTTTTGAGTTCCATTCTGGCCCCGGCTCTGCCTCTTTGCTTGTCTTTTGTTTTGTTTCCTTTGGCGGGCATGGGATCAGAATGGAAACCAATTTTGGAACCATTTTCATGCTTATAGTTTTGGGTTTTTCTCTGACCCTGGCTTTGCTCGCTTTGTTTTCCTTTTGCTTTTGGCGGGGGCAGAACTGGGTCGGGGGTTTGTCTTGGAACTTTTTGTGAGGTTCCTGATTCCATTTTGCCTCTAACTCCATGGCTTCTTTGATTTTTCTTTTTCCCCGTTCTTCATTCATCACCGGCCCTGTCTTGCCTTTGGCATGACTTTTGACTCTCGAGGTGACATCTCGGCCACCCCTGCTTGTCTCCCTGAGGCCTTATCTTCTCTGCCTATGTTGGTTGTGTCAGGGAGATGTCTCCCCGACTTCTTTGTGTCTCATCGATGGGCTTTTCCCATTGATGTGTTGGTGTCCATTCAGGGTGAGGTCTTCCCGACTCTCCTTCGTCTCCCCAAGCCCCCTCCTATCGACTTGTGTCTATTGCATTAGGGAGATCTCTCCCTGATCCCCATTTGTTTGGCTGACTATGGTGGCCCCCTTTTATTCTTTGGTGTGACTTCCCTTTGGCCGTACTGGCTTTGCCATGATGTCTCCCTGACTCGGCCATCTCTCCCTAACTCTATGGTGCACTCAGTATCCTATGTGGACTTTGTTAGGATGTTTTGCCGACTTGGTGGCCTCTTGTTGACTGACTTTTCCCTTCGGTATGTTGGCATCCATTCGGGGTGATCTCTTAGTGACTTCCTTTTGTCTCCCCAACTCCAGTGTGCTTTCGATGTCACTATTTACCTTGCCAAGATCTCTTACCAACATGGCCATCTCTCTATGACTTCTCTACCCTCGCCCTCTGCACGACTGTTAACGGTTGTGGTTTTACCTTCAGCGAGATTGTGCCATGTGTCCAGTCCGGGGTGAGCTACAGGATGCAATAAGGTAAAACTCGAGCAACTTAAAGGCCACAAATGTGCATGTGCCAAATTTGAATGGTGATGTTTTAATTAGAATGATACAGGTGCTCGATGGTTATCAATGGCTGAATGTCAGGTATGCCATGTAGAGGACCACATAGATTAGTGGCCCACGATGGCCGATGATAGAGATCAGGGGCTCTCATTCAACTCGTCGATACAAAGTGATCGATCATTACATCCTACAAGGAATGCAATGGCCATCTGATCATGGACAATCAATGGTCGAGTTTCAAAATAAACCATAGTCAGGGTTTGGTATTGACGGTGTGTGCGAAAACCAGAAACCTGGAGCATTCATGGTGACAGTGAGTTGGTCGTTGGCTCTGGGACAAGGACGACATGGCTCAAGTTTGGATGCACAGATTTGGCAGTGGATTTGGTGCAAGTTGATTGATCTTTCATCATGTGGGAATGTCTCTCCTAACAGATATCCGACCAGAGGAATTTATGAGAAGAGAGAAGTTGTTGAAGGTCACAGTGAGGGTTTTGATTAGTCGTGATGCAGTTGGGGTCTAACATGGCATGTTGATGTGGCTCTGAGCTGGATGGTGATCCTTGGACTATTTAAAAGGAATTTCTGAATCATTTGTAGAGGTCTTCGTCCAAAAGTTAGAACCAAATCTGAAGAGAAGGGCACCAAGTCACAGAGTCAGATTACTATCAGAGTTTAGGGTCTAGGGTCTGTAATCAGTTAAATTGTGAGGTCTTGGACACATGTATGAATTTGAATGTATAGATTGAGGTCTTTAAGTCTCTTTTTTGTATTGTGCATATGGATTGTTAATGATAGTTGATCAAGGATCATTTCATTATCCATTTTAATGTAATGTTTTATTGTCTGTTCTGGTTGCTGCTCCTATTCAAGGAATAAGTTAAATGCTTTAATCATATCAGAGATTCACATGTATGATAGGAGGATTTGATAAGTAGTCTTATAGATCTGATCACTAGTTGTGAGACTAATAAGGTTAATCTTGCAAAGAAATTTTATGTCCAGAGTAATCATTCCTTCTATTTGCAAATTATTGTGACTCCTAGCCCAAGAATAATGGCACTAATCTAATATTTTTTGTATGTCTTTAGGGTTCTAGTCTTCTTGCTCAAGATCAATCATTTTATTTAATCAATCTTGTTTGATGTCTTTCCTTACCTCCTGGTTGCTGCAAGTATTGTGTTACTGAGAATCAAGCCATATTTGAGGTTCTCAATACTTGGCATCAGAAGTCATATGCTATAAAAAGCAATGTCTAGTCTTATTTGAGGCATTGTGTGGGTATACCCGTCCTGGTTCTGCAGAGCCTAAAGTGCAGAAGATCTCAGTCTTTGATTGAATCTTGTCAGTTGGTCCAGGTCCTCTGAGCTATCCTTGATTGGAGTTAGCTACTCCATAGGTAGAATAGGAGATTAACCTAGTTACAAGAAAAAACCACCAACACAACATAATTTCTATCTAGGAAGGAATGGAGTGGGAAAGATGCTCTAAATTGTTACAATAATTTAACATGTATTCTCTAGACTAATAACTTTCATCAATTTTATAAGGTCCTAGCCAATTATAGCTGACCTTTCCCTTTTTAGTTTGGGTAGCATTGACATTATGTTGATTCTCAGATAACACCAAATCACCTTTATAGAATAACCAACGGATGACATTATCATTGTAACTATCCTACCTTCTTCTAGAGTAAGCTTGAAGGTACTCAAGAGCATTAATACACTATTCATCAAAAATTTCAAGCTGATGTGATCATTGTTCCTTAAGAGTATTATCATCAATAAGTCCTTGAAGAGTGATTCTTAATGTAGGAATATCTAACACCAAGGGAATTATTTCCTTGATGCCATAGACAAGGTTATAAGGGGTATTCCTAGTTGATATTCTAATATTTGAAAAGTAGGCCCATAATGCATATGTTAGTTGTGTGTGCCAATCCTTATTATGTTTTCTTATTTTTTTCTTTATTAGTTTTTCAAGGTTTTTATTAGTTGATTTAGTTTGACCATTAGATCGTTGGTAGTGGGGTGTTAAAAAATGATGTTGGATCTTAAATGTTTCTAACAATTTCATCATGTCACTATTCTTGAATGGTGTCCCATTGTCTGAAATTAATGTGGAAGGAAGTCCAAAGCAAGAAATAATGTGTTCCAATATGAAACAACATATTACATTGGTAGTTGTTGAATGAAGGGGAATAACTTCTCCCAATTTTCTAAAATAATTTGTTGCAATGATTATGAATGTATGCCCGATAGAAAAAGGTGGTGATATTTTTCCAATAATATCCAAATTCCGTATTGAAAAGGGACAAATAGGAACTTGAGCATGAAGTTTGGAAGTCAGAGCGTGAATCAAATTGTTATATTCTTGACATTTGTGACATTTCTTAACGTATGAAAAGCAATCTTGTTCCATATTCTTGTAATAGTATCCTATGCGGATTAGTTTTTGAACTAATGTTCTTCCTCCAAAATGACCCCCACCAGCACCTACATGAGATTTTTCAAGTGTGATGGGGATATCATATTATTTAAGACATCTTATTAAGAGAAGTATCAAAGGACCTCTGATACAACACGTCAAAAAGAATTATATATTTAGATGCAATTTTTTGAAGGTGTGCTTAAGTGTTCTTAGTTTTTGGCTAAGGAAAGGTACCATATTTTAAATAATTAAATATTTGTGCAATCATTCACTACAGCTTTCCATAGTGGTTGATAATATTTCTTATCCCATTTTATCTTCTATTAATGGTTTCATAACTATATGCATGATAAATGTGAATTATTTTGAAGGGCCTTGAGAAGATATAAGGGAAGTCACACTCGCCGTTGAATCCACATGGCAATTATCTTTTCATGGGATGTTTTAAATAATGTACAAATAAAATTTTTCTAAAAAAGTCATTGTGAGATCCTTTTATTTTGATAAATTTTCATGTTTCACTTGATGTACATTCCATTTATTTGTTTAATGACTAATTGTAAATCACTAAATATCTTAATGTCTTGAGCTCCTATAATTAAAGTGGTACATAGTCCAACAAGTAATGCTTCATACTTTGTGGTGTTTTCTCTACATAGGAAGTTTACACAATACTATAAGGGAATAGGCTCTCCCACAGGTGGGGTTATTAGAACCCCCGCAGTACAATCAGTTTTACATTTAAAGTCATAAAAAAATAACTCCCATTTATTCCTTTCAATTGTCAACACGTTATCATTAGAATGAATCATTATTAGGTAATGGTAAAGGAAAAGTATCATTACTATTTGGTAAGTCAAGGCTTGATCTTTAAGTGATTTTTGTGAAAAAAACGTAAGGTCAAACTAGGTAGAAAACATATGTACAACCCACTTAGCTAAACGTCTTGATAAATCTATTTTAGTGAAAATATGTTTTAAAGGATCTAATTTTGTCATGATGTGTATTTCAACATTTAATAGGCAATGTCTTAATTTATTAGAAGCAAATACAATAACCAAATATTTTTTCTCTATCCTTGTGTATCATTTCTCATAATCAATTAGAGTTTGGCTAATGTAATAAACATGGTGTTCTTTACCAATTTCATCTTGTTGATCCAACAATGGGAGTATGAGCCAATGTTTCTCTATAAAGGATAAATGGTTTGTCTTGCACAGTGGGTTGTAAAAAAAGTAGAGTGGCAAGATAATATTTCAAACTCTCAAAATCCTATTTACTATACTCATTCCAATTAATATGAACCTCTTTCTTAAGGAGATTTGTGAAGGGTAACGTTTGGTCTAATAAAGATGCTATGCAATAACAAATAGCTTGATTTCTTCCTTGTAAAGTATTCAATTGATAAATGTTTCTAAGAGGTTTCATTTTAACTATAGCATCATTTTTCTTCATTTTCACCTCAATGCATCTATGAGATACGATAAAATCTAAAAGTTTCCACTATCTACACCAAAGAAACACTTTTTTGGATTCAATCTCATGTTGAATTTTTTCATTCGCTCAAAGATATTTTGAAGGATATTCACATTGTCTTGTTCGGTTAAAGATTTGGCTAGAATATCATCAACATAATATTCCAAAATATTATACATAATTGTAGCATAGAAAAGTGGATCTTTGGACATTTTCATGCTCATTTGGATCTTTCTTGTGGATGTTGGCCTAGTTTTTCATTCATTTAATGTTGTAATATGAAATTTCACATTCACATTAGGTCTTGGGCCCTTGTGAATTAATAAGAATTGTATTATGCCTTGAATAAGTGTTGTGAACTAATTTAACATACTTTCACACTTTTCTAGGATTTTATTATTATATTTCACCTAAATAACCTCTTTTTATCATTTACTAAGCCTTATTTAAAAGTGTTGTAAAGTGTTGTAACAAAATTTCACACTTTTCTAGGATTTTAGTAATTTGACCTTTCTTATCCTTTAATTGGCCCCATTTTATGTCTACAATCCTTACTTAAGTGAATTTTTTAGAATAAACATGATAAACATCATTTCAAATATCATAATTCTGACACCCACTTAAAATTCCTTAAGTGGTACCCATTCTCCATTAGGGGTGAATGAGTCCCCTCTGGCTCAAAAATCAAAATGAATTCAAAATTTTTGTAGGTTTTTATTTTCTAGGATCTATGGTTGGCCTATGATGTAGTATTTTTAGGAATTAGGGAATAATTGTGTATAAATATAAGGCATTTCTATTCATTTTACCCTCAAATTTTCATTATCCATCTCAAGTCAAGCAAGCTAGGGTTTAACATTTTTAAGTCTTCACAAGGGCATCAAGATAGTATTCAAGCTCATTTCTAAAGCATTCAAGGGAAGATTATGCATCCATTATCGCAACACTTCAAGATCCATCATTAATGAAAGGTTCTAATTCCATTATTTTATGTTCATGATTCATCTCATTTCTTCATTTGGTTTAATTACCTAAATGGGGTTTGACCAAGGTGAACCTATATTCCCTAACATTCAAAATTTTTTTCTTTCTTTGTGTGGTTGCAGATTTAGGTACTATGAAGTCTTGGAGATGATTGAATAATAGGTTGCAAACTTGTTGAATTCATCTCCCTATTTTCTAGGTCATAATATCCATGAAAAGTCACCCACAGTGTCAAAAATCAAGGCATCTAATACCGACACCTTGAGGTACAAAAAGATTAGAATGATATGTTTTGTTTCCACTTTCATGTTTTTAGAAAATTCAAAGTGGAATCATTCACCATTAATGGTGAATGAGTCCCACTATACATGTTTTTCATGGATTTTTGTAGATTCAGATACCCATTTGTCTGAAACATGCTCTTATACAATTTTCTAGATCTAGGACTAATTCACTCATAATGGTGAATGAGTTCTAGTAGGTCCAAATTTTATGATAAACAACATTTAAAGTCTCTATTCTAGCCTTTGCAAGTTTCCAGGTGCACACTTCAAATTTTATAGTTTTCTATTTTGTTTCGTGATCATTTCTAGGTCATTTAGCATATGTTTGCATATCACATTGTGTTTTCAAAAATTTCATGTTTTCCAACTTTGAACTTGGTGGTAAACCCCTCATTTAGCCTTTTCAAATCAAAAACCATATCCTAGGATATCTTATAGTTAGATCTCTCACATCCTTCATTAGGTTGAGATCTCTAAGGTATTCTTCATTGTGGATATTGTGAAATTAAATCCCCTTCCTTTGTAGCCACTTTTGTGAACAAGGAAGTGAAGTATCCATTTTCAGTGTCCACATTTTGGTGAACCCAACTTTTGAACATCGTAATTCTATTTTGGAGTCCATAATCATCCTAGATCTATCTTATATTAACTTTGCATTAGGGTTTGCATTGCTTAATTTTCCTCTAGGGTTTCTAAATTTTTGCATTAATGAAAGTACATATAGGTTGCATTTTTGCATCTCAAATCATTAAAAATCATTGAAAAAATGCATTTACATTTAGGAAAAACATCATACAAACTAAAAAGCACAAAAATCAATTGAAATTTTTTGAAAATTTTGAAAAAATCCATATTGGAACTCATTTTCTATCCTAGGCGAATTAGTCCCAGAATAGATCTAAAAAAGATTTTTACAGCACTAAAAACCCTATTTTTAAGCTTTTGTTTGCTTCCATTAACTATCTGTATTAGTCTGCTAAGTTTTTTTTACATACATTTTGTTAGATCTAGCTTAAATTAGCTCATTTTGTGCATTGCTCAATTTCAAAATTTGCATTTACAACATTTCATATTTTAGGTTTTTTCCTCATGTAATCAGCAAAACACCTTTTTTCATATCTAAGAAATCACATTTAAACAGTGGTCATTGCATTGCACTTTCTTTAGTTTTCATGATAACATGTTTTCTTTCAAGAGATGTGGCTTTGATATGATTAAAAATGGATTGCATAAGTACAACATCCCCTCTTATGAGTACAATTTTGGTTACAACAATGTGGTCATTAAGAAATATATTAGTCATAGTTTTGATCAAACTATTGACATAATATTTAATTTTGCATTGCCCATTGGTGAGGATGGTAGTGTAGACAATCATAAAAATCATATTTTTTCTTCCCCCAGTGCCTCTCTTATTAGTGGTGAAGGTATCTTTGTGAAAGAAGATACAAGAATTAAGGATCTTGATTGTCCATCTCCTCATCCCCCTTTTGAGGATACTAGACAACAAGAAAATGAGATCATAGAAACATTTCTAAACATAACTGTACTTAGTCTCCATAGCCATGAAAATCAAAATTTTCCTTTTCCTAATATCCCTCCTCGATGCAAATAGGATAAGTTGGTGTTAGATTTATACCTATTAAAAGTCACGATAATCTTTACCCTCCCTTCCCTAATGCTCCTACCTTCTGGGAAGATTTATTTGGAAAGTGTGAAAACCATAATTTTCCTTCTCTTGACACCTCCCCTACTTGTGATGAAGTTCCTTTACAAAATTTAACCATGGATGGACATATTACAAGCTCTCCTACTAGGGTAGATAATATGGAACAAGGTAATGAGACCATAGTGAAAAATGCCAATCAACTAAAGTATTCCCCTAACATCCCCACTATTGATAATCAATAAAATTCAGCCCTTGATCATCCCCCTACTTGTGATGAAATCATTTTAGTAGAATGAATCCTTGAATGTCGAGCATTTAGTTTTTCATTCTCCTAAAAAATCTCCTAGGGAGAATATCATGGTACAAGAAAAGGATAACATTGAAAATAATGATCTTGAAGAGGTAACATTAGACTCTCCTTCACTAAGGGAAATTAATATTATTCAACCTCAACCCACCCTTTACCCACCTTCTAGCAAACTTCCAACCCAAAATAAACTTGAACTTTTCCTTTACCCACATAAGAATAATGTATCACAACAACTGAGTCATAATACTATTTCTCATACATATAACACTAGGAATAATCTGCAACCACAACAACCCACCGCAACACTCTTACCTTTTCCTAATCCTATCCTACCTAATCTTATCTTACCAATACCTCCGCGTGGAAATTAATATGATCTTGTCAAGTAACTTAAGAATACTCCTACTAAGATATCATTGTGGGACCTTATTCAAGCCTCCCATCACTACCACAACATGATTCAAATAGCCTTACAACAAGTTCCCATTCCTTCCAATGCACAACTGAATGGCATAGCAACCATGATCCAAGGAATAAATGTTGACATTATTTTCCACCAAAGTGAACTCCCCCCTTTGGAAGTACAAAAAAAAAATGAAGCTTTCATAATAGTATCTCAATACAAAAGAAAAGGGATAAAGATAAATCTTGTAGATAATGGCTCTACCCTTAATGTGTGTAGTGTAAGCCTTCTTGACAGGCTTGGCATTGATAAATTAAACATTCAACCTGATTCTTTATTTGCTAAGGGATTTTACAATATAAAAAAATCTCCTCAATCTAATTACTTTACCTATTACAATTAGGAAGGCCACATTGGAACTGCAAATCCATGTTATGCCTCATGAACTTTCATATAATCTTCTCTTAGGTAGACTATGGATTCATGAAATTAATGTGGTCCCTTCTATTCTTCATCTTAAAATGAAATACATATACAACAATAAATTATACACACTTGATGTTGATCCTAAACCTTATAATTCCTTACAACTTGAGTAAAACAAAGAGAATCCCTTAAAAATTTTAACACCCACTACAAAATTTGAACCCATGTAGCATAAAGACAAAGAAATAAATTTCAAGAAATTCACAAAGCTATTAGAAGATGATTGGGGTTTCTTAGATTTTGTACATTCATGGGAGAGTACAAAATAATTAAAAAAAATTCAAATAAGGGACATGAAAAATTAGTCATGTCAAAAAAAAACTTAGAAGACCCTTTGAAATCCTCCTCCTCAATTGCTTCAAAACACAGGACAGAAAGTTACATGACAAACTTTGATGAACTCAACCAAGAACAACTACTGAATCCAAAAGATATGAAGTAGCTTTATTGAAAAGGTTATGAACTTATAAAACAACTTTGGTATAGTGTAAAAGGATGTGGTACTAGAGAACAAGGTATGTGTGTCCCCGTCAAGCCTAAAACACAAGAAAAAACTCATGGTATTGGTTATTGTCCTTTGATAGAAAGAAAAAATCCTTCACTTAATATCAACACTATCACAAAAGATTCCTCTAAGCCAACCATAATAGTAACACATCCTGAACTAATAGAAACTAGTGGTCTTTATCCTTTGAAAGAAATGAAACAAACAAATACATCTTTGCTTCATGTCAATTCCATCTCACAAAACACAAATTATTTGAATTCCTCAGATTTTACACCCTCCTGTAAAGGACAAAATAAAATTATGCCATCTAAGCAGTCTTGTGTAGGTATGACATCTTATATTAAGCAAGAGGTATCTTTGCTGCAAACCACAGACACACCTTCTACCATTGATCAAGAGGGTATCTTGTTGAGAATCCTCCAAGATCACTTGATATCCCTTCCTCCAAGAACTCGAATGCAATTTTATTACTAGAATTCATTTTGTGCATATCATAGAGCTCATGGTCATTATACTAATGAATGTAAGCCTTTACATAAAAAAATTCAACATCTTAAGAATCATGGTTCTCTTCCTTGTGTTGAAACCCCTAGTTCCTCTAATTGAGACTTATCTTCATCCTATTTGTCTCATCCTTTTCTTGCACTAAGTGGGGACAAGGGGTTAGATAGGCTTGTCCTCGTATGCCACTTGTCATTGTTTCTTTTGGATAGTCATTAACCATTCATGAGCATATAAGAGCAAGCTTGGGATGTGGATGACATGCCTTAAGTTGGCTCACATGTGACATACTACATTTTTCATGATATAACTTATCATAAACATATGACTTGGCATAGGGTTTTTTGAATAAGCTCTCCTGTCTTCCTCCACTTTAAAGCACTTTCTCACAATAATGATGTTAGAAACCACTTTCAACATTACCAATCATATTTCATTGTTCTATTTTATTTTCCTTTTGATTTCCTCTTTTGAAACCATTAGGTATAATGTTTCCCAAGATGGGTATGTGTAGGATCATGATGGGCCAAAAATGGCAATATGATGGGTATGTGGCTCATGACTATTTTTTTTTCCCAAAATTGATGAAACGAAAAGGGTTTTTAAAGGAGATTCTCAACTTTCCACCAATATAAATTATGCTTTACTTTGAATTTAATAAGTAATTATTATTTATTTTCTATTCAAATTATGACTAAAGTTCTGATTGATAGGTTGATTGAAAAACATCTATAGCTTTCAAATGGTATCACATTTTTTTAATAAAAAACATGTGTCACATTCTATGCTTCACATACTATAGGATTAAATAAAGGAAAATTTAATTTCATGAAGTTTTGACCAAGTTAAGGTGGTCATACATAAGAGGTTTTATATTTTTTTAAATGTTGTAATAAAAAAATCATAATTAATTATTTACTTGGAAACAAATTACAAAAAATTATGCATCGCATCGGGGCATGAGTCCTTTACTTATATCTAAAATATTATAAAAAAAATTTCATTTTATTGTGGTTAGGGTGGTCAAACAAATACCTACTTCTTATTTTTTCCCTAAAATTTAAGTACCATTCCATTGAAATTTCAAATTTTCACCAAATAGATTTTTTTTTAAAACAAACCTAGTAGTTTAGAAACTACATTTAGTTTTCTATAGATTCTATTCTTACATATTTTTGAAATAATAAAGATAACTTATTCAAATTTTTACGTGAAGTTTCCTAACTCTGATTTTTCTAATTTTTTTGCCACTTAAGGGCCTGTTTTTTCCATGATGATCCTGCACATACCTAGATGAGACATTTCACTTGTCCTCTCTTGGAAATAAGATGAGACCTTTTGTGCTTGTCCTCCCTTAGAAACATTAGGCATGATATTCCATAAAATGAGACCTCGCATGAACTACGAAAAATCCATTTGAACATTCCTTAAACTATTTTGCATTTACAATGTTTATGAGTTTCAAGCATACAAAATTTTTCTTGCCTCATGGAGCTCGAAGATCATTTTTGTGTGGTGCCTTATCAAAGTTATCAAGAGATATAAATTTGGTATGGTTGAGTGGGAAGCCCATTTTGAGGCATGACTTTCCCCATAGCCACATGCATGTGTGTGAGTGCATACCATCCATGAGTATGTTTCTCACCTTTAGGACTTCCCACCTAGCAGATAGCCAAGAGTTCCTCACCTTAGAGTGAGTGTGTGGTTTTCAAACAAACATCTTAGATCTGATCCACAACATGTTGGAGAAATGATCAAAGCTTGATCCACCTTTTTATTTCTACTCATCTGTACTTGTCTTCCTTCTAGTTATTGTCATTATATGATCACATATCTCATTTTACTACAAATCATTCACCTTGTGTGTGTCCTTTTGTGCTTATGTCAATTTGACTTAGGATTTTGGATCCTAGGGGTTTGGCTACCTCCTTCATCTTTGTTATCCTAGACCATCTACATTGGTACAATTGGACCTCTCTCAAATGTCTACTTTAGTGTGAGTTTGAAGTAGGTTCATCCTCTCACTAAAGTGGGGGCTAAATGTAGCATAGAAAAATGGATCTTTGGAAATTTTCACACTCATTTGGGTCTTTCTTTTGGATGTTGGCCAAGTTTTTCCTTGATTTAATGTTGTAATGTGAATATAAAATCCACATTAGGTCTTGGGCCCTTGTGAATTAATAATAATTTTATGATTCTTTGCAAAAGTGTTGTGAAGTGTTGTAACATACTTTCACAATTTTCTAGGATCTTATTATTATATTTCACCTAAATAACCTCTTTTTATCATTTACTAATGTGGACACACCCTTCTTGTGCTTATTTTTCTTTATTTTTCCTTCATTTAATTTTGCAATGTGGTACATGCATTCACATTAGGTCTTGAATCTTTATGAATCATTAAGACTTTATGATGTCTTGTAAAGTTTTTGTGAAGTGCTCTCATACATTTTTACACCTTTCTAAACTCTTCTTATTATAATTCACCTACATAACCCATTTTTATCACTTACCAAGTATTATTTTAAAGTGTTGTAAAGTCTTGTAGCAAACTTTCATGCTTTTCTCTAAGACTTGTCATCACTAAATACACATTTATTACTCTTTATTTGTCTCTTTTATATACTTACATGCCTTAATTAAGTGTATTTTTTAATGTAAACTTGACAAACATCATTCAATACAATATAATTATTGACACCCATTCACCACTAAGGGCGAATGGGTCCCTATTAGCACAAAAATAAAAATAAACTTAAATTATGGGAAGGTTTTTATTCCTAAAGACCTAAGTCTAGCTTGTGATGTTGTATTTTCAAGAAATTAGGGTAGAAGTGTGTATAAATACATGATTTTCTATTCATTTTAACTGTCATTCATTCATGCATTCAATCCATCTAAGCATTCACTCAAGAATCACAACATCATTCAATCAACCAATTATCAAGCATCTTGGAGCAGCCATTGACATATCTTCAAACTTCAAAAACAAGGTTTTGGTGAGTTGATGATATTAAATGTTAGTTTTTCATCATTCCTTCTTATTTCATTTCATTATCAAGGGTTTGATTACCAAATTGGGGTTTGAGCAAGGAAAACCCCTATACTCTAACCCCTAACTCCTCTTCCCCTCGTTGCATGTGTGTTTGTAGGTCTTGTAGGAAAATTTTTCAAGGAGAAAGGTGTCAAAAGGTGTTGAAAATTCATCAAATTCAACAAATTCATTAAATTCATCAAAGCTATCAGGAAGAAAAGTGTAGACCAAGACCCACAAAGTTGACCTTTGACTTTTCAAAAATCTGCAAATGGATTGATTCACCATTTGTGTTGAATGAGTCCCATTGCTAGATTGAAAAAATAGTGTTATGAAGTTTTGTGTTCCCGACATCCTGAAACCTATTCTGACAAATTTAACCAAATAGAAGACTAATTCACCATCTATGGAAAATGAGTCCTAGTGGGCTTCAAGACTAAACTCTATAGCATTCTAGAACCATTCCCAGATCATCTCTTAAGCTCCAGGTGCACCTCATTCAGTTTCATTAAATTTTGTTCTTATTCATGTTTCTAGTTCATGTTTGCATACAATACTATGTTTCCAAACACTTCATATTTCTTAGTTTTCCATTTATAATCAATAGCTTTTGTTCATTTTTTGCATTTATAACATCTCATCTAGGTACATTACACTGACATCACATCAATATTTGAATGTATACATTGCATTTTGGCCCCCCTTTTAGGTGAAAACCCTAGAAGGACAACAAAGATTACGGGTGCAAAAATCTTTGTTTACAACTAGGCATTATTTCAAATTTTTGTAACAAAATCTCACACTTTTCTAGGTTTTTCATTAATAATTTCATCTTTCTTATTCTTTAATTGGCCCCATTTTACTTTTACAGGCCTTACTTGCGTGCATTTTTTTGAATAAACCTAATAAACATCATTTAAAATATCAGAATTCTGACAACCACTTAAAATTCCTTAAGTGGAATCCATTCACCATTAGGGTAAAATGAGTCACCTTTGGATAAAAAATCAAAATGAATTCCAAATTCTAGTGGGTTTTTTATTTTCTATGATCTAAGGTTGGCCTTTGATGTAGTATTTACAAAAATTGAAGCATAACTATCTAATACTATAAGGATTGTCTATTCATTTCACCCCCAATCATTTATTATACATCTCAATTCAAGCAAGCTATGGTTTAATATTTCAAGTAATTAGAAGGGCATCAAGATATCATTCAAGCTCATTTTTGAAGCATTCAAGGGAAGATTCTTCATCCATTTTTGTAGCAAATCAAGATCCATCATCATGGAAAGGTTCTAATTCCATTACGTCATGTTCATGCTTCACCTCATTTCTTCATTTGATTTAATTACCTAAACGAGGTTTGACCAAGGAAAACCCCTATTCCCTAACATTCAACATATATCTCTCTTTCTTTGTGTGATTGTATATATAGGTACTTTGAAGGCTTGGAGATGATTGAAGAATAGGTTGAAAACCTTTTGAAGTCATCTCCCAATTTTCTAGATCAAAATATACACAAAAAGTCACCCAGGGTGTTGAAAATCAAGGTTTTTGATCCAAACACCTAGAGGTATAGAAATAGTAGACCGAGATTTTTTTTTCCACTTTCATGTTTTTAGAAAACTCAAAGTAGATTCAGTTTCCATTAGTTGTGAATGATTCCCATTGTACATTTTTTTTAGGAATTTTTGCGGATTCAGATACCCATTTGTTTGAAACAAGCTACGGTAAATTTTTCAAGATCTAGGACTAATTTTCCCAAAAAGGTGAATGAGTCCTAGTAGGTCAAAATTTTAGGATCAACAAAATTTCTAATCTCTATTATAGCCTCTACAAGTTTCTAGGTGCACACTTCCAGTTTTATAGTTTTCTATTTATTTTTATGATCATTTCTAGGTCATTTAGCATATGTTTGCATATCACATTGTCTTTTCAAAATTTTCATGTTTTCCAAATTTGAACTTGGTGGTGTTCCCCTCATTCAACTTTTTTCTAATCCCAAACCCTATTCTAGGATACCTTACAGTCAGATATCTCACACCCTTCATTGGGTTGAGATCTCTCAGTTATGCTTGAGTATGAACATTGTGAATCATATCCCCTTCCTTTGCATCCTTTTTTGTGGATATGGAAGTGAAGTATCTATTTTCGATGTGAAATATCAATTCCATGTCTCATTGATATGTTTTTCCCACATTATTTAATCCAAAAGGAATCATTACCCAACAAAATGTTCCCAAAGCTATTGTAAATGATAGTTTGTATTGATCTTGAGGGTTGATAAAGATTTTAATATATCCAGAAAATCCATCCATGAACAATAGCAAAGCATGTCCAATAGTCGATTTCATTATCATGTCGATATTAGGAAGGGGGAAATAATATTTTAAAGATGCTTTATTCAAATCATGAAATTTTGTACATATCCTAATATGATTATCAAGTTTCACAACTACAATAATGTTCAAGATCCAAGGAAAATAATCAATAGGTCACATAAACCTAACATCAAGTATTTTTTTAATCTCGGCCTTAACCAATCAGGATATCTTAATATTCATCTTTCATATCTTTTGTCTAACTAGTTTAGTATTCTTGGTGAGGACTATGTTGTGTGTTAGTATCTCAACATCAATTATTGGCATATCTAAATAAGTCCAAGAAAAAAGTTTGAGAAATTCATGAAGCAAAGTTGAATGGTCTTCTTGTGCACCTTCATCATGGCCCTTCCCTATTTTAATCACTTTCTCTATGTTATTAACATCCATTCGTATGCTGATTATTTCTCCCAAATGAAGTGTTGTTTGTTTCTCAAATTCAAGATTGTATTCCTCATTGTATTTATCAATCTCATTACTTTCCTTTTATATGTCTTCTTTCTTAGTACTAATCATATAACACGTAACCCATTTCTTTTAAGGAGCAAATAATTTGTAACAAAATTGTAGCATTTCTTTCAAGGTTTCATCATCTTTGAAGCAGTCCAAAGATGCTTCACAAGTTCTATTAATTAATTCTAGATGATTCAAGGTGAGATTTGTTTTAGGGTTACACATGATTGTGTTTATGTTTAATGAGGGTCTTTTTATTGCTTGTGTTATCTTAGAAGGCCACTATCACAAACCACTTTTTTCTTATTATGTGTTAGGCTCTATAGGAATATAGATGCCTCATTCTTTCTTTCCCCATCCTTTTCCACTATATCCAAGTTTTTTCATGAACTCATAACCATTTTTATAAAGTTTGTCCATTTATTTAAGGTTTGGTGGTTCTTGATAATCTATCTCATAAATTTTTTGTATATAGCTTGTATCATCTTCAAGGGTAGATGAGATAGATGTTTGTGATTTTTCTTCCAAATTTTGTGTTGACATCACCATTGGTTGCTTCTATTTTTCAATTTATTTTCTTTCAATTATGTATTCTCCCATAAATGAAGGTGTGAACTCTAAGGAACCCCAATCATCTTCCAATAACTTCGAAACTCTTTCCATCTCTTGTTTATCTTCTTTCATAAGTTCTATTTTTTATGTTGGAATTAATGTGTTTAGGGGACTTGTCTTTCCTTTTTCAACTTGTAAGTAGCTTTTAGGCTCAAGGTCTATTTCAACTTGGTATACTTTATTATTGTAGATATACTTCAGTATACGATGGAGAGTTGAAGGCAGTACATCCATCTCATGAATCTAAGGTTTCCCTAAAATAAGATTGTATGAAATATTATCAGGAATGACATGAATGGGAGTTTGAAAGGTAGGCTTTCCAACTGTAATAGGAAAAGTAATCACACCAAGTGATTTTTTTCCTACATTGTCAAATCCTTGAATAGATAAGGATTCAAGTTGAATTCTTGATTTTTCCATGCCAAGTCTATCCAAAAGGGTCATAATACACACATTAAGGGCATAACCATTGTCAACAAGAGTTCTTTTCATTCCTAACATATTATACATAGCTATTATTATGAAGCATCCTTTTTATTTCTCATTTCCAAAGGAAGTAGCTCATGTTGATGAAAATTAATGTCTACATTAACTACATTCATTCCTTTTATTAGAGTTTCTACATCATTTTGATTTGTACCAAAAAGAACCACTACTTGATGCAAGTTGGTTTGAATCATAGTGTGATGATTAGGTGAATTCTATATTAGATCCCATAGGGATATCTTTGAAGGGGTATTCTTAATTTTTTCAAAAATATCATACTCCTTTCCACTATTCAAAGGAAAATGAGAGGCATTAGGTAAGACTGGGTTAGGAAAAGGTAAATATGTTGGAGTTAATTGTTTTTGTTGTGGATTGTTTCTAGTGTTATATGTATGAACAATGATATTATAGCTTGATTGTTGCAAAACAATGTTCTTAGGTGGTTCAAAGCGGAAAATGGGTTTGTTTTGAGTTTGAGGTTTGTGTGAAAGTGGGTAAAGGATAAGTTGAGGTTGAATCATGTTAACTTCTCTTGGTTTTATTTTTTTGTAACAATCCTTAGTGGATGAACCTTGTGAGATGAAATCCTCAAGGACTTCATGTAACATTTCAATGATGTTACTACTAAAAGTCTTCAGTGTTAGGTTAACTTGGAAAAAAGAGATTTGATATCCTCAAATAACTATACTTTCTCCAAGTGGTTCATCAGTTTTATAAGTGTTTTTGGTTTTTTGTTTTCTAGTGAATGTCAAATGTAATCTAAGATTATCAAACTATGAACTAATGCTAAAAATGAAAATTACAATCATCTAATTGTATTCACAATTGTAATGTATCTAAATTAAGTTAGATCTAATGAAATATATGAAATAGAAACTCTACAAATTGAAACATAGAAACAAAGAATTTGATGCTAAAAAATGTAGTTTCAAACTTGACATGGGACTAAATTTCCTAGAGGGGCATGGGTAAACCCACAAAAATGGTTTACAATTCGAGTGAGGAAGGAAAAGTTGCAAAAAATGACCCATGTAAAAAAAATTGGTTTTTGGGATTCAAACAAACTTCTTGGTTTGAGTGAAACAAAAGAGGGTTCACTAGAACTTTATTTTGAGTGAACCCATTAAATGCAAGGTCCCACCATTCCTACAAAAAAACACAAAAAAAACTTTTTTTGAAAGGGGTTTAGCTTGCACCCCCTTTTCCCACCTTCTCACCCTCTGGCAAAAAATTTCTTTATAATTTTTCCTTTCAAAGCTCAAGATGAGAATGAAAATGGAGGAGACTTCATAGACCCAACTATATAATGGTAGTCCTCAAAACGAGCTATCCAACAAATATAATTTTAATATGTTTTGGTTTTATTATGTACTTTTTTTAGCTTTATTAAACATAGGTTTTTCATTCATCAAGCTCTCTATAATGTACATGTGAAAACTAGAAAATTGTTAAAACAAATTCTAAAAAAAATGAGTGTACTAGTAATTGAAGTCCTTGATGAACAAAAAAATTATTTTTTGAAACATGATACAAAAAAATTTACAAGTTATATAGTCCGCCTATGTTTGAATTATAATTTTTTTACTTCGAAACTTGATTAAGGATAAAATATTCAATAAAACACTATGAAACCAATTGGAAGCACTAGATATCATAGTTATAAATCTAAATTTGAAAAAATTAGAATTTTTTCCTTCATGGAGAAAAAGTTATACATTATACAGTGATCATCACTCTTTTAAAATGTTGTTTACTGAAAACACTAGTTTTTGAAGGAGATGGAAAAAGAGGTGCAATCTAATTCCAAAAATTTTGAAAAAAATATTTTTAGAATCTACAAGAAAAAATGTCACAAATCACTAGTTTGCATGATCTTCAAATTCCTCACAGTTTAGCTTCTATAGGTACCCAAAAGTGAAGATTTAGTTAGCAAAAATTATTTCAGTGTCTAGTTTGGCAAAAAATTGTAAACTAGTATTGTGGGATCACCCACATATGAGTCCCAATCAAGGTTTTTTAGGGTTTCAAATAGTGAATAATAGTCACCACATAATACTTAGAAAGTAGGAAAATTCACCTATACTTGGACTAAATCACCTAGAGGGGTGTATGAGCCCGAGATTAGGGCTTTTGGATCATTTTCAGAAAATTTTATGTAAATGTAACATTTTATGGTTTGGATGATGTCTAGACTAAGTGAAAATGTATATTTTAAGTCAATTTTAGTGATGCAAGATTAAAAAATGTAACCTATATGTACTTTCACTAATGCAAGAATTAGAAACCCTAGATGCAAATTAACTAATGAAAACCCTAATACAATGTTAATGGAAGCTATATCTAGGATTAAAATGCACTCCAAATCAGAAATAAGATGTTCTAAATGCAAGTTCACCCAAATTAAAAACTGAAAATAGGGTTCTCCAACTTTAGGAAATGGGGCACAAGGGTAGGGTTCCTCCTATTTCACATAGTTTCACTCAAGGGAACCCTAGATATCTCAATACTATGATATAATTTTAAAGGAGGTCTGCTAAAGGTTGTCCTAGGGTATGATTAATGACTAAAGAGGGGTTCACCACCAAGCTAGGGCTTGAAAAGACTAGTAACATGCAAAATCTATTTATGAAACGTAACACTTTCTAAAATTCAAATGAATGGGGGCTCTGCTAGGGTTTCTTATTTTTGCAGTCATACTTGGTCCCTCCTACATCATACTACACCATAGGCACAAGAATTTCCTTTGTTGTGTGTACATATACATTTACAATGGGCTTTTTATTTTGTATTATGCTCTCAACTAGTTCTAACCCAATAGTTCTTGTTGGTGTTGGTGGTTCAATGGTTCTAGTTAATGGCTCCCCCTCCGAACAAGTGACCACATAGGTTTAGTTTGGAAGTGTTTCATGAGGTAATTCTTTTGACTCCCTAGCTAATGTAGTTTTACCCTTGCCATATTTTGATTCTACATGTCAATGGCTTGAGCAACATATTCTTATTGGTTATTTTGTTGGGAGGACTCTCCCTGAAAGTGTTCTTAAACAATGGGTCCACAAGGCTTGGGTCCCTCATGGGGTCTGCCTTGACATGGTCCAAAATTTAACCAAGGATTTTTTTCTTTTCCACTTTGTAGACATCAATCATGTTTAGGAAATATTGAATCATGGTCCATAGTATGTTTGGTCTTCCATGTTGGTTTTTTGATCATGGACCTAGGACTTCACTATCTTAGATAACACCAAGTTGTGGGTTCTAGTCTAGATTGAGTTTCTTGGTTTGCATTTACCCTGTGTGTCCTTCTTGAACCATATTGTGTCCTCTCTGGGGAAGGTCATTTGTATTCATCCATGTAGGTTTAGGATCAACCCCAGAAATGGGTCTATGTGGAAGTGGACCTTTCACAAGATTTGAAGGATTCCATTGGTATCCCAATTGGAGCTCACCAACATACCTAGAAAGTCACTTATTTTAACATCTTGAACATGTGTTATTTTTTTTCATTCCAAAAACCACAAGATCAAGGACTTCCCTTTTCTAGTTCCTTGTACTCTTTCACTATTGTGGGAGTCTAGAAAGCCTCATTAGGTGCATACTTCTGTTGCAAAATATAGGGAGAAATGGACAATAGTGAGGAACCATAAAAATAAGTCCAGTGGCTTTGGGATGGTTTCCAAAGTCTTTGAGCTAGCTAAAGAGGTTTCAAACCCTTTGGCAAAGGGGAAAGAAGCCTAGGTTGGGTATGTTAATACTTCAACATGGACAAGGCCTAAGGCTATGCCTCGGCCTGCTACCATCATGATAGCACAACCAATTGAATCTCCTCCCATTTTGGGAACTAAAAGGTGGTCTCACAACCCTTCTCCGTGTTTGGAAGAAGGAGAATATGTGTAGGAAAAACAAATATTTTCTTCTCTAAATATTCAAATTAGTTCAATTCAACTAGATTTTTTGCAAAATCGCTTCTATACATTAGTTGAGGAGTTGGAATTTGATGATATGGAGGAGTTTCACTCATGAGTTTCCTCTCAAGGAAATTTCAAGGTCTAAAATACCTCTCTAAGAAGTAATCCATTAGGGATACTCTACAAAATTATGCTAGCATTGAAGTGCTTTGTCTACAGTAAGTGAAAATCTCTAGTTTTTTACTCATGTCAGCTTGTTGGTCTATTTGACCAACTAGTAAAATGTTTTGTATTGATCATGAGGCTAGACATGGAATAGTAGTCACCATTTTGTCCCAATGGTTCCATGCTTGTGTGGTTGATCATGGGTTTGACCCCACACATCAACTCGTCTAGATTTTTCTTAACATTCATAATCATTCTTTTGGTACTCTATCATTCAGATGGGTAGCTAAAAAAAGGTGGTGTGGTTTTACATGTATAATAAATTGAGGCTCTTTGATCCCAATATTTTTTCCTACCATTCTAATTCTCTCTAGCACACTTGGTGTAATTATCGATCTTGCTCTAATAGGATATTTAAGTTCCTTGATTGTGCCATGATCTTACCTCAATCTTTATTCTCTTTTGATAGGTCTCCGCTTCCAATTAAGCTATTAGTGGATGTGAAATTATCAAATCATTTCCCCATTTCTTTTCACATTGAATGAGAGATAACCCATAAGCCAGCCTTCTACCTACAAGAGCCACTTCTCTTTCAACAAATCTTTGATGCATCATCAACCCACACTAGCCTAAATCTGAACAGTTTGCAATATGGACTATAGGACACCTCATAACATAGGCTAGATTACTTGGTGGAATGATGCTATCACTTGCATGACAAGAATTCTTTGTATTTATGGGTGTCAGATGGACATTTTCCACTGTCAGTCTTATGAGGCAACCACGATTGACCTTCATTCAACCATTGAGGCTCTAGCAGCTATCCCTTTCTCCCCATCATTGCACTGGTTAAAAATTGGTGACCATGCCTCCAAGGAGTTTTTTCTAGTCCTATGTTCCAAGCACTCATATCCTGGCATTAGAAAATTTCAAGAAGGAACCTATATGCTCTTTGAGCTACTTGACATTCTCTAGGCTGTTGTTGGGCATTATGAACAAGTTTTCACTGCTTAGGAGTATACGCTAGAGTGATAGAAAGCCCTTCAATATTGCCTTGTCATTGTGAAAAATAGGCTATATTTAGCCCATAAAGCCTTTTGTGAACAATTTCTCACTATTGAAGACCTAAAGGAGGTTGCTCATACTATGGTGGATGATAAGTCCCTGAGTGTTGACGACTTCCTGTGTGAATTTTACAAAGCCCTTTAAGATTGAACTAGGCATGATTTACATAAAGTTTATCTTGAAGAATTTCATTTTAAGTCCCTTGGAAACATAATTAATAAAGGGGATATTAAATTCGTACGTAAGCCTAGAGATCCTAAGGATATCTATAATTGGTGGCCTATCAAGCTTCTCAATGTTTCAAACAAAATTATTAAAAAAGCCTTGCCTTTAAAAATTTTCCATCTTCTACCTTAGATTGTGTGCCCATAGAAAACTAGTTTTATAAAATTTAAATTTATCCTTGATAACATTATTTCTATGTGGGAAGGTATGGAATGGGCTAGGTGCTCTAACCAAAAATCCTTTCTTCTTAAAATTGATTTTTCTAAAGTCTACAACCGCATTGAGTGGCCTTTCATTCTCACAATGTTAAATACCTTGTGGTTTGGGACTAGATTCATTCAGGTTGTCCAAATTATTTTCTTAGATGCCTCTTCTTGCATCACCATTAATGGCCACCAATCCCTTGCCTTCGCCTTTTCCACTATATAAATTCTTGCATATTTTCTCATATCCAAATGGATAAAAATGTTTCTTTGTATTCTAAGACTATTATTTGATCTAATGTGCTTTTGCAAATTCAAGTTTAGTCAAATAAAGTTGCACTCGAGGTGTCTCAAATTTAGGTGCTTCTAAATCACTAGGGTAATGCCCCATGAAATTTTGCGCAAGTTCCCTCTTCATGCACCTCCTCCCACAACCGGTCAGCCTCTCAGAACTAGTGATAGAATGGTTCTGCTCACCCCCGCTACCAGGGTCCTCCTTAGTGTGTCTCCCACCCTCTGTGGGCTAACCTGGGGTGGCCCTCTGGAGGGGTGTTAGGGAGTAGCAATAATGCTTCTGGGTGGCCCTTTAGTAATGCTCCTGGTAATAGCTCTAGTTGGCTAGACAATGGTAAATAATTTCCACATTTGGCACTTGCAATCTTTCCTCAATGAGAGGAAAAGAATGAATATAAATGAAAGGAAGATGATGATGGTTAGGGTCTTCCTAACATAACTTCTAAGCCCATTGTTGTATGGGGGAAAAAATGGATGACATAGACCCTCCTAGCTTTGCTAGCATTGCTTTGGCCACATAATGGCCTTTTCTATTTATATATGTTTGTAATTATGGACTACTAGGCTAGGCCCATATGACTATTTTTTTAGTTTTTTAGGCACTTCCCATGTTAATCTCGGGGTGTGCCTTCTTACCACCCATCTTTTTGTGAATATTTATTTTATCTTTATAATTAATATATAGATAGCTACCTATTCTTCAAAAAAAATGAATGACCTGGGAATGAATATAAAATAGAACAATAAGCTATGAAAAATAGACATGCACCTTGAAACTTGAATGTGCTTGGAACAATCTCTAAAATATTGGAAATACTTTTTTTAGGGCACATTGAGACTCATATGCAAGGATGGGCATATTAGTCCCATTCTAGGGTTTCTAGGTTGAAATATGAATTTGGCAATATTGACTTGGGATCTCCAAAAATCTCAAAATTTTATTGTACTGGGACTCATATGCCACTCTTGGTGTATTGGTCCTATTTTTATTTTTTGAAAATTCAGTGTTTGGATCTGCTCTCTAATCTCTAATCTTTCCTTTTTGACCCAGTTTTGGATCTAAACCTATAAAAAGACCTGCAAAATAGAATATAGTGTTTATTTTCTTATGGGGGGTTTCCCTTGGTCAAACCCCTAGTCCAATAATTAAAATTTGATAAAAATAATGGGTTTTGAAAGTAAACGTAAAGAAAAACCCTAATCTTAAGTTTTTCTAGGATTAGGAAATTTCAAATGCAATGCAACCCTTTTCTAATTTAAAGGTGGAAAATTGTAGGCTTTTCTAAGCTTTAGGACCTAGAATGACAATATTCTATCTCTCTCTCATTCAAGAACAAACTCTAGAGATCTCAATGCAAAAGAGGAAGAGATCTTGCTATAGGGTTGTCCTAGGGGCTAAATGTAAACTAGTGAGGAGTTCACCGCCAAGTTTAGACTTGGAAAGATAAATGAAATGCAAGATGAAATGATAAACCCTATTTCAAAGTAAGCCTTAACTAAATGACCTAAAAATGCATATAAAAATGAAAAACAAACTGTGAGATGAATTGTGCTCACATAGGAATGTGAAGATGGCTAGAAGGTAGTTTGAAATGCTAGAAATTTTGACTTGAATTCTGACTAGGAATCATTCACCAAGTTGGGTGAATCAGTCCAAAATATAGGTTTTTGTGTAGGAATAGGAATTTGGAAAATGGGTATATGAATCTACAAAAATATGAATTTTGACAAAAACTAGGACTCATTTTCCAAAAGTGGAAAATCAGTCCAATCAGGCTTTTCTAAAACTTTAGGACCTAAATCTACTCTTCTCAGTCTGCTCAATCTACTTCTTCAAGTTTCTAGATCTGAATCAACTTGTAGGTGTTGTCCAATGTTCTACAATGCTTAATGACAACTTTGAAAACTTATAGGCACTTTGACAACTTTCTTCAAACCTTCTCTTCAATATTTATTCAATATAAACTTGAAAATAACACACGCAAGAGAGGGAAAAATGTTGTTTTGTTAGTGGATAGGGGTTCTCCTTGGTCAAACCCTATTTTGGTAATCAAACCTTGAAATATAATGAAATATGAATGGAGAAAGATGAATGAACAAAATATGATGTTGCAACTCACCAAACCCTAAAAATGAAGTGTTCCAAAAATGTATGAGATGGATCCAATGGATGTAGACCATGACTCTTACTTGAACGTGATAGATCTTGAATAAAATAGTAAGTTGCATAATGAAACCCTACATTAAAATTGTTAGCTCAAAAACAAACTTGATGCATTAAATATTTGACATGACGCTTGATGCTTGAAGAATGCTCTTAAATGCTTGATAATCTACCCTTGAATGCTTGTGTGAACTCAAATTTTCTATAAAAATGCTCATTCAGCTTGATAGGTGTAAAATGAGTGAAATAAACTTGTACTTATACCTAATTATGCAAGAATTCCCAAAACTAGAACACTACAAGTGACATCAAATCTAGGAGGATAAATTCCACTAGAAATTTGAATAATTTTTTATTTTGGGCCACATGGGACTAATTTTCCCAAGGTGGCGAATGAGTCCCATTAAGCATAATTTATGGCACCATTTTCAAAAATGATTAGAAAGGTGTGAAACTAAGTTCGGGACCCAAAACCCTAGGTGGGACTCAATCATCCAAGGTGGCGAATGAGTCCAAGATTGCTAAATATGTGGCCATTCAACCTGGAACACTTGAATTATGATTGGCTATTGATTTGTGTCAAGATTATCCTCAAAAAGATGTATTAAATGAGGCTTGTGGGTGCAAAATTAGACTAATTAAAGCATAATAAATCCCAATTATTAATTCCAACCCTTCAAAAGTGTGAAAGTTTGTTACGACACTTTACAACACACTAAATAAGGTAGGATTAGGATTATTTAGTTCACAAGGTCCCAAGACCTAATGTGAGTATGTTAAACACATTACAACACTAAGTCAAGGCAACATTATGCTCAATTTTATAAGGAGGGACCAAACAAGTGTAAAAATGTTACTGATGACATTTTTTGACACTACACTAATGTGCTAGAATGAGGTGCATGAATGAGGCATGAATATGAATGACTCACTTAGGGAGATCTCTAATTACCCTAATAAGCCATAGTAATGCATGTGCCTTCATTTACACTAAAAGTGGAACAAAAATAGAGGATGGAACCACTTAGGATACAAGTCATTAGGCTAGGCTTGATGGCTAGTTGCATCTCCCCAACCTAGAATCCATCATGATTCACCATTGGAAACCATCATCAATCTTTGAAAATGTTAGATCTTGAATAAAAGTGAGATTGAAGACCTACAAAAACACTATTATGCTACTCCAAGACTTCAAATTTTCTTGCTACTTGCTCTTGAATGCTCTTATGAAACAATAATTGGGTATGTGCAGGATCATGATGGGCTAAAAAGTGACAATATGATGGGTATGTGTAGGGTATGTGGCTGGTGACCTTTTTTTTACCCAAAATTGATAAAATGAAAAGGGTTTATAAAGTAGATTCTCATCTTTCCACCAATATACATTATGCTTTACTTTGAATTTAATAATGTGAACCAATATTCCAAACCTACATAAACATAAGAAACAAACACCATATAAGATCAAATGCAAGTTAGTATCATAATTCCCAAAGAAATCCATTTGAATTGCAAAGAAAAGGAAATGAAAGTAACATAAACAAGCATAAACCAAAGATGTTAAATCTTATCCAAATACAAAGTAAATCTCAATCTCTTGGGGGAGTTGTGCCAATTTGATGTGGAAATTGTCCCTTTCCCAACTCCTATGCAAGCTTTTGATGATTTCATGATGATGTGATCCACTATGTTGATGATTGAAGTATGCTCCAAGATGAAAATATACATAACCTATCTAAGATCGGATAAAGATGGATGATAATTGGTATGGATTTGAGTATAATAACTTTGCTCAAATTGTGGATGATCAAATGAGAAAATAGGCCTCTTATTTATAGAATGATAGGATGGAGAAATGCCCAAAATGGAGCAATGTGGTACTAATATTCAACAAATGGTAAGGTGCCACTTGTCCAAATGTGAATGGACGGAGGATGTGCGCATTTTGATGAATGTGCCCATAAATGCAATTAGGTGATATTTGAAAATGTTGAAATGACATGTAAGAGGGAAATGAAATGTCTTAAATGCCACTTGGCTCAAGGAAAAAGGAATTATTAGGTGAAGTAAATGCCTTGTTGGAAGGAAAAAGTCCACTTGGATTTTGAATTCAAATTTGAGAGAATATTCCTCCATTTTGCCATGTTGAAAGAAAATAGAGATTTAATAAATGAATTAAATCAATTTTCATGTGCAAATGGAAAAAGCTAGAGGATGGGACATGAATGATGATTAAATTAATCAAAGGTTAATTAATTTAATGAAGGATTAGATGATGTGACAAATTTGACTTAGATTTATAGGTTAATTTAAATCAAATATGAGAAGAAAGTGATTTTATACTTAGTTAAATAAATATTTTGATTTATTTAACAAAAGAGGATGATTAGTTAGCTTAAATTAAACAAGGTTTAATTTATTTAATTTAATAGTTAGACTTTAGATATTTGATCAAATAAAGTGAATTATTTAATCAAATATGGAAATAGGGTTAATTAGATCAGATAGATTGATTTAATTAACAAGAGAGAAAGACTTAATTAGATAAAATGATTTATTTAATTAAGAGAGGAAAATTGATGAATTTAATCAAATAAGGGTATTTAATTAAATGGCTAGACTGAGGGATGATTTTGGATGAAATGGTGTTAATAATCCAAATCAAGTATATCGCTATATTCTCCATGTCTACAAATAAATAATTATTATTCATTTTCTATGTATATTACGACTAAAGTCTTGGTTGATGGGTTGATTATAAAACATCTATAGCTTTCAAACGGTATCACTTTTTTTGAATCTGAAACATGTGTCAGATTCTATTCTTTGAATAATATAGGATTACAAAAAAAAAAAAACAATTTCATGAAGTTTTGACCAAGTTAAGGTGCTCAGACATACGACTTTTTATATTTTTAAAAATTTGTAATAAAAAATTCATAATAAATTATTTACCTAGAAAAAAATTACAAAAAAATATGCATCACATCGAGACATAATTCCTCTACTTATATCTAAAATATTGTAAAAGAATATTATCATTTTATTGTAGTTAGGGTGGTTAGACAGACACCTACTTATTTTTTTTGCTGAAATTTAAGTACTACTACATTAAAATTTCAAATTTTTACCAAATAGATTTTTTTACAAAAACATAAACCTGGTAGTTTAGAAATTAAATTCAATTTTCTACAAATTCTATTCTTACATTTTTTTAAAATAATATAGATGACTTATTCAAATTTTTATGTCAAGTTGCCTAACTTTGATTTTTCTAATTTTTTTGCCACTTAAGGGCGTATTTTTTCCATGATCATCTTGCACATACCTATTTGAATGCTTAGATCTTGAATTGCTTTCTCTAGATGAAAATAATTACTTGAAATCTTGTTTATATAGACATTGTACACCCAATTTATCATTATTAGATCTCAAAAGCTGACATAAACCAAACTTTTGAATTAAAAGCTTGAATTTCTCACTCAAACCCTAAAAAGGGGCCACACAGAACTCATACACCACTTTCCATATATGGATCCCACCTTGGGGACCTCATAGCCCCAAGGTGGCATATGAGTCCCACCCTAGTTTTTTTGGAATGGGCCAATGATGGGTTGTTGTAAAGTTTAATACTTTTGTTGATTTTGTCAAGATTTTAGTTGAAATAAGCCCTGGGATCTGAAATAAAGGGTCTTAGGGGTCTATTAATGATGATTTAAAGGGGTCATGAATGAAAGGGTACCAAAATAGGTGCAAATTAAGTGAGAAATTATACTATCTCCAAGAAGGGGTTACAATTTTTGTTACTACAGAGGGCCAAAAAACTATCTAATTTTTTAGCAGGTATCAACTTCTATAAAAAATTCTATAAAATCAACTCTAAGTTGCTCATCAATCCCATTAAACCTCAATGTTTGAACAAATTGATCCATCCTACTAAAAAATTATTTGTTTGGTAGTAGACAATTATTGATGATATTATGTTGGTACATCTAAGAAACCCTTTAGTAATGGGTAAAAGAAAAGGAGTAAGTAGGGCTCGTAAACTAGATATTTCCAAAGCCTATGAAAAAGTGTTATGAAATTTTTTATTTGAAGTTCTTCTTAGGCTTGCCTTCTTTAGTAAATTCTTGAAAGTCATCCAAGGTTTTTTCACCTCCCCTAGGTTCTTTGTGATTATCAATGGTACCCTGCAAGGTTTTTTCTCAACTTCTATTGGTATTCGCTAAGGGGACCCTTTGTCCCCCTATCTCTTTATAATGATGGACAAAGTTCTTGGCTATAGTTTTGAATGGTACCTTGGCTGGATTTGGACCCTCCTCAATGTCTCAAATAATTTCTCATCAATAATTTGTTGATGATATGATTTTTCTTGGGGTTGCCATGCTAGCTAAGGATAAGGGTTGGATTGATATCCTTAAAAAATGCATGGCTTTTGGCTAGTGCATCAGTTTCACAAAAAGTACTATATTTTTTCTAAATGTTGGCCCTACTCTTCAAGCTAAGATCTCTAGAAACCTCAATTTTTAGATCCTCCCCCTCCCCTTAATATATATGAGCATGCCACTTATTGTTGGCAAGGTGGATAATATTGTTTGTTTCAATATTCTAGAAAGAGTTCAAAGAAATCTTGCTACTTGGAATGGGGATATTCTCACTAATGTTGGTAAGCTCCTCCTTCTCAAATTTTCCCTTCAAATTTTGATAGTCTACCTTATGTCTATTTTTTATGCTTGCTATGTGGTCAAAGAAACTTTTAAAAAATTAGTAGGGATTTCTTTGGTCAAGGACCAAAGAGAGGAGTTGATTCTCTTTGGTGAATTGGTACACTATGTGCTCTAGAAAATTTTCTGGTGACCTGGACCTAAGAAAATCAAGATAGATGAGCATAGCCCTTATAAAAAAAAATTCTTGGAAGCTTCTGAACAACCAAGAATAATGGATATTCATCCTCAAGGTCAAGTATTTACAGGGTCAGGATTACCATTCTTTGTTGGATGAATTTTTTTTTCTTATTTGGCTCTTGGTCTTCATCCAGTTTTATCTGTGATGAAGATGGATTTATGTGCTCAAGTGGGGTCTAAGGTTTTTGATTACCTAGACACTTTTGTTGTTTTTTCAATATGGAATATTGATCCCAATTGGTTTGACCCCCACCTTTGTCTAGTTGTTGAAGATATTTTTAGGATGGTTAAGAACCAAAAATTATTTAACTCTAATTTTCTAGACTCTTTGGTTTGGGTGGCTTCTAAAGATGATAATTACTCTATTAATACTAGCTATAATATTCCTTCCAACACCTAGGATCCCTTGTTTGATTAGGTTGTGGATTTCATGCAGGAATTCCCCCTAAGGTCAAATTCTTTTGGTGGAATATTTGTCATAAAAGGATTCTTTCCTTGGATAATTTGTAGAAGAAAGGCTTACATATTGGTAACCATTGTTTCTTTTGTGAGAATGAGGTTGAGTCAGTATCCCACTTGTTCTTCCAATGTCCTCACTCCTGGCAAGTTAAATTGAAAACCAAATCTCTTTTCAATGTCTGTTAGGTCTAGCAGAAGGATGTTAAAGGTATTGTGGATAGTTAGTGCCTGCCATTCACCCACCCTATGCTAGTTAAGATCTAGTGGAAATATCTTTTCTTCACTAGTTGGGTGCTCTAGAAGGAGTGCAATAATAGGGTTTTTAGAGACAAAAGTCCCCTGGGTTGGTGGTTTCCAACAAGGTATTAGCTAGATTGTTGAGAATATTTCCTTAACCTCTTGCAAGCCCAACATAATCCTAATAACTTGGAGGTGTTTATTGCATTAGCTTGGAACCTATCTGAGATCTTGAATTCTCTTTCTCTCACATTCCACTGGACATGAGCAATTCTCCCTTGTCCCCCCAAACCTAAATGGATTAAGCTTAACTTTGATGGCTCAACCAAATCTAACCCTAGTCAAGTGGGTGGGGCTAGAGTCTTTATGATCGCAAGGGTAATTTAATTTTGACTTATGCGATGAACCTAGGGTTACAATCATTCAACTTTTTTAGGGGTGGGGGTGGCTTTTCATGGCATTTAGGTTTCCACACAAGCTAGTATTTCAAATTTTGTTATCAAGGGAGATTCCAAAAATACTATCCTCATGCTGACGAGGAAAGATAATCCTTGTTGGACACTCTAGGACCCTGTGTTGTTTTCTTGTAATCTAATGATCACCCATAGAAATTACAACGTTATTCACATGTTTATAAATGACAAAAAAATTCTAACAAACTTGTTAACATTGGCACCTTCACACCAAATTTAGTAATATGGGATAATATTTCTCATATACCTAGGCATGTGTGTTAATTAATTAATTGCAATTCCAAAGTACAACTAAATTGAGATTGAGCTAGTTCCACTATCAACTCTCTTTTATTATTTTCCTTTTTTTTTACTTATGAAAAATTAATCCCTTTAAGCAGTCTTTTTTCACAAACTCAATTTATATGTGGCTTTGGTATATTTATTGTAATTTCTATAAATTATATTTCCTTGCTTTGTAATTTATGAATTCTACCATGAGAGGTGAAATAGTGTAGGAAGAACATACTAATTGAGAGATGTGGAAACAATACAAGGAACTTTGATCCATCATTCAATGGGGCAAGCTAGCCTCATATGTGGAAGAAATTTTGGGGAATGACCCCAAGATCTCTATGGAATTTGCTACCTCCTTGGAAAATGGTACTGCCATTGTTAATGGGTATTCCTTCATGGTGACTAGTAACCCTATTGTGGATGTGATGGGGATTTTGTTGGAAGGGTTTTTCATTCCTTGTAAGCCCAAAGATTAGCTATCAAAAAGACATGGACCAATTTTTAAAAGAGGGTGAAATTTTGAACAAACTCCAAAGTGGATTCAATCATGATGACCTCCCTAATGCTAGAGTAAGGTTGTGGAAGTCCTCATGAGGTATGCTATGCTCAAGGGCTAATTTTGCTGCTTTAATTTTTTTTGTTTTGAATTCTTAACCAACTTTAGTATAATATAAAGATGAACTTTCCCATTTGGATTTTGTGCTCTCAAACAATCTGTTAAAAATGTCTAGGGTAGAAGTAGGAATTTACCCATTGACTAGGGCCTCATCTTTTGTCTCTGTTAATATCATACTATTGTATTACCGTCCCTTACCACTGTTAAAAAGAAAAACTTGATCATTTGTGACCCCACTTTGGATCCCAATCCCTCCATTACCTTGGAGAAAACAACTCCCACTTCTCATCATTTCACCCACACCTATGGTAAAACCCCTTCCTAATGAGAAAACCCCCCATGACCCCATTAAAGTTACTCCCCTATCCAAGCCCACTCTTATTTCTACTTCTAGTTCTAATGAGTCAAACATCTTGGATGACAAGTCATTGAATCCTACCCCCACCAATTCCTCCACACACACCCCTCTTCATGCAAAGGATTTTGATTTCCCTAACACCTCCTATTATTAACCCTAGCCATCAATTTTGCATGCATTTGGAGGGGACTCATGTTGAACATAGGGTGTTTTTTGACATTCGTGCTCCTTGGAACCCCCTTTGCAATAAAATTAATGAGATTTTAGAGACAATTAATGTCCAAAATGACATTCTTAAATGGCTCTTGGGTTAGTTGGTTATCTCCAAAGAGAGAATCCAAATTCTAGAAAATAAGGTGTTGCAACAAGTTTCATGGCTAGGGGAGGTGGAGGACAAAGGCCATTGGGAAATGATAGCCTTTCTAGCTTAATAATTTGAGCCTTGGGGCATATGGGATAAGGAGCTAAAATGGATGAGAGCTATAGTTGACATGGAAGAGGATAAAAAAAATTACAAATGGAGGTTGATGCTATACATAGAAACTAGGAAGAAACCACTTAGTGCCTCCAGGTCATAATTGATTATAGTAAGGCAGTAGTGAAGAACACTAGCCTCATCATTTAGATCTTCAAGCAAGAGTTTAGGAAGGGCCAAGGAAAATAGGTGATTGAGGAAGGGCAGGATGATGGTCACAAGCAAAAGAAAGGTAAGGTAGTGGAAAACTTAGCTTTGGATGTTGTGGTGGATACTTGGGCTGTGTAGAAAGGCCCTCTATCTTTTGAGGAGAAGCTCTAGTTCCTAACTCAGGAGTTGAAGGCAATCAATGGTCTCCAATTGCTAGGATACTTGTAGGTTTTTGTGGTCCCATGCTAATCTTTATTGTGATTTCTTTTTTACTAGTCAAATTGTTTAAGTTTTAGTTTATTCTTTATTTTGCTAGGAATTTCACTTCTTGTAAGCCTCTCGTTTTTCTTAATGGTTGTTTTCTAATGGGTATTGACCCTTCTAATCTTAATTTAATAAAAAATATCCTCCTAGAACATTAAAATAATAATTTATAAAACAAAATTTAAATATTGATGTAGTAAAATAAATAATGAATGAATAAAAACAATTCATCAAAATAATCTACTATTTATCAATTATCTAACTAAAACTTTAAATATTATGCTTTCCTTCCAAAAAATAAGACAAATATATAATTGATACCTTAACTTATTGCATTCTATTTTATATCAAATTACATTATAAATTATCTTTGTAGTCATTTATAATTCTATTTCAATTAGAATACAACATAATGACCAAATAAAATATATTGAATCCCTATGCTCCCTTAAAAAAATATCTTATATTGAAATGTTTAAGAGGTGTTGCTAAGAACATCAACCTTACATCTCCAACCATCTCTTAATAATTTAAAGCGGTGAGATAAGTTGAATGTGGATGATAGTTTCCACTCGAGGCATTGCTCTAAGAGACGTAAAGAACAATTTAATTTCTTATTCATTAATTTTACGACCATTTTTCATTGGACAATGTAGAAATGGAGCTCAATCCAAATAAAGAATTATGTTTCTTGTTTTATACTAGAAAATTTCCAAGCAAGGTTTGTAAGTGGAGGAAAAATAGACTTCTGTGGTGGAACTAATTATGAATGTTATGGAATCAATATAATTGGTCTGTTGTTTACTGTGGGCACAAGAGATAAGGTCAAATTTTTTGACGTGAATGCTCAGTCGCCATTGTCGCATCTTCGACGGCTGCGATTAAAAAAGTTGAATGATTGTCTTTTTAGCCCATTATACAACTGTCTCAGAACTTTCTCAATAATGGGTCTCATAAATGACACATTGTTTTCCTACAAAAATCTCTTTCGCACTAAATGAAATTCCATTGAGTCACGGAATTGCTATTGATCAAAATGAAAAGACTCTGACTACAGGCAACGTCTACATCTGACAGTATTCATTAATTAATAGAAAATAAACAATAATTAATTAATAACTAGCAATCACACCTTAGTGTGCAATGGGTATGCCGAAGATGGTGGGAAGGTCAATTAGACAATTATTTTTAGGCTGTGACAATCAACATGTGATGCCTCTTATTTTACTTGACCAGATATTTTGTTACAGCTAATAGATTGGTGCAACAATGTTTTATAAAGGAGAAGCCCAAATTTTTGAAGATGTTTGAGATGAAAAAGTAAGTAGGATTAATTTAAGTGAACTATAACAGACAAAATGTTTTGTATTTGTTCTCTGGAAATATTTGACTGGTGGTCTGGATTAGTTGGTTGAAGTGGGCAATCCTGGTCTAGAACTGGTGAGTTAACTGGTGAGATTGTTCTGAAAAGGCCCTCCAAATTGCAAATTAGATGATGTGCGAGATCAGAATGGAGGAGTTATTCTTGGAATGTTTGTTAAATGGGTTTTCTGTGCTATATCAAAGATATGAGAAAAACTATTCTCTCAAATGCAATCATACAGAAGATGTAATGCAACACGATCTGCAAAAATCAAATGAAGAGAAACATGGGGAGGAAAGGAGAGGGATTATAAAGAGATTTAGAAACATTGTATAGATTTAATGACCTATGAAATGATCTTAGGTACTGTAAAATGTAATCAAATAATATACTAAAGTAGCAAAATTATCTGCCTCACTGTTTAAGTTATTTCAATTTTTTTTAACCCCAGGCACAAATCAACATTCTGCGCATAAATTTTCTTAGCCTCTGTTTTCATTTGTCTCCTAAAATACGCATAGGGGATGCAAATTGTATGGTGAAACTTGTAGAGATTCTTATCTCTTGAATGAAACTAAATTTTGAACTTTTTAGATAATGTTGAATTTAATTTGGTAGTAATTCTTCACTATCATCTAATAGTATATTAGAAAACACTCATTTGTTGGACATCTTGTAAAGAGAACTAATTTTAACAGTTAATCATGATGTTTGGCCTTGGAAGAAAAGAACAAAGAGGAAACAAATTTTGTACAAGTTTTCACTGTTCTTGTAAATAGGGAAAAAAGGAAGATTTAATTACATAGTAAAGTAAATATCAGAAACCAAAAAGAAAAACATATGTATATTAATGTTTCTATCTAGCACTGAAATATAAATTACCCTATCCTATCTACTTTGACAGAAAGTCAAATAGTATATAAAATATAGAGAAACACATTCTTATTTAAAAAAAATAGTTTACAACTATTTAAATTTGTAGAAGATAAAATTTGTTGTATGCATGTCTATCAGAGCACTTCCACATGTGTTCCAATCGCTGCAATAACACTACTACATTACAGCTCTTATAAATGTTGAAAAGCATTAATAGAGTACAAGTATTAAAGAATGGGTCATTATATTTCGCAGCAATGATATTTCTGTGATTATAATATTTTTTGAAGAAAAAGGAAATTACAATAGGACTAAATAATAACATTCATAGATCATGACTACAATTTTGTATCTAGCTATCACATTTAATAAATTGCAAATTAAAATAACTTGAAGTCAGTTGTAATAGTATATTATATTATAAGACTGAATAATAACATTCATATATTGTAGGTACAAATATTTTCCTAGCTGTACATGAAGCAAAAAATTTAGTTAGAGCAATGTACAGTGATGTTTGTTATTATTATATTTTGAAGTTGAGATACATTTAATTAGTATATTATGGAAAAGAAAAGGTAAATTGAAATTTGAAATTTGGAAAAGGAAATCTACAATAAAATTTTGATGTATTGCAAATGCAGCCAAATGAACAACAATCTGGAAATGAGTGGTGCAAATCTAAACTGTAAGATTAACAATTGTTTTTGAAAGGAAAGTATCCTGACAATAGGTAGACGTGGTAGTTGTAGGTTATGCTGCAAGAGTTTTTTTTCCTTTATTGTTGCTGCTCTTTAGATTTTCCAAACCTATATGAAAATTAATAGCAATTAGATATTAATGTTTGATTTGTAGTGTATGATATTCCAGTTTTTGGAGTAGGGAAAATGTACATGAGAAAATAAAAGAAACTAACCTGCTACTTGTTTTGGCACTAGTGTTTGTTTAGGAGCTGGAATTTGATAAAGCCAATAAGCGTTCTTCTGCTTACTTTCGGCGAGCTACATATGGGCTTTGTTGCATGTGCGCATATAATTCAAATGTGAAAACTGGTTTTATGTGCAAGCCTGCAAGTGCACGCACTCTTGAAATAGCTGTGAATGTCAGGCCCTGACAGTCTACATTGCTAATGTCGATTGTTGCTTTTTCAAGTGTTAGGCCTTGTTATTTGTGTATAGTTAAGGCCCAATCCATTTTGAGTGGGATTTGACGACAGAGCCCATGACTCAGAGGGTAAATTGGGACATTTTTTAGGATTATTGTGGTCCCAAACAGGGCCAATGTAATTATTGAATTAAACAACAACAAACAAGGGAAGAGAAGGTGGATTCTCATCATCCTTGTAGGCTATTGCTTTTACTTCTCCAAGTGCACCATTGACAAGGCATGTTTCCACTCATATATTTGAACATAGCATTACTTTTTGTTGAACACTTAAAAGAATCTTAGATTGAAGTTGTTCTTCTGCTAGATTTTAACATGGAGGCCCCCTTAGTTGCTCTGCTATTGAGAAAGCAACTAGTGTTGCTAAGGACAATAGCATTCGTTGGTTACGTAGTGAGACCATTTCATTAGTTGCAAAGAGATGTGTTGAGGTTAGGAAAGTAGATTGCTCTCTAGAGGGCAGCACTGAGGTGGAGCGAGACATCAGGAGTTGCCAATCTTCAATTGTCGATTCTGCATTGCATAAATTGGAGAGGAGGTACCGAAAAGAAATCTGTGCAGGATCTTCACCGGTTTGATGAAATATTTTGCTTAATGTGATAACACTTGTGAAGCTATGCCATAGAATTCGCCCATATGAGGTAGAGGCATACATGGGGATGTCCTTGACTGGTGGAAGTTGTCCTAGATCACCGAAGAGAATGATTGAGCACCCTCCAAATGGAATCTGGTTACGGTTGGGGAATGCTTCATGTAACCTCATGTCAATGCGTTCAAGTAATTTGGGTCCAATGAAGCTCATTTCATCTATCAATATGTACTTGATGTAATACATTTTTTCTTGGAAGCTCGCTAGTGCTTGACCTTGTATAGGGTGTATATCTTTGATAGGTATTCGAAGGGCTAAGTGAATTGTTGATGCTTCTATGTTGAATGCTCCTACACCTGTAGGTGCAAGAAGTAGTAATGGAGACCGGTCATTTTAGGTTGAGCTCATTAATGTTGATTTGATGGCCTTTATCAAGTGTGATTTACCAGTTCCAGCAGTACCTTGAACAATTATTCTTAGCGTGGGTTGCCAAGTATCAACATTTAGATGTGATAAGACTATATTAAATGCTTTTTCTTGGTGGATAGACAGGTCATGTTGGGTAGGCCAAGTGGTAAGATGGGGGACTTGAAATGTTGCACGGTTGGATTCTATGAATGTAGTAGCAAAGTTTTGTTAGTGTGGATTGTATTGGGTAGATCCCCACTCATGGTGTAGGTTAAGGTCATGACGACCAAGCATGTTTAGTTCATCAAAGTGAAGAGGAAGACTTGGGTATAGACGAGACAATACTTGCCATTCAGATTGGTTGGTATCTTGAATTATATCATCTTCATTGGAAGAGGTGCTTGAATCAGTATCTTCTGGAGCTTCAAGTCTTGTTCGTAGAACATGCCAAGGCTGATAATTACAGGAAAAACACTCCTAGTGTTGTATAATTTGACTAGATGATGAACCCAAATCATTGGCAATGTTGTGAAATGGCTTGTAAAGAAGTAGTTCACTCCAACAAAATCCTTCAAAGCTTGTATCATCTTTTGCAGGGATGGTTATGAAGTGAGGGGAGACGCGAACAATGGTAGGTATGGAATGCTTTTTCCAGAGACTATGCTTTCTAGATGTTCTAAACATCCATTTTTGGGTTACTTCAATAAGTGGCATGGACTCAAGATTAGTTGGGCAAGCCATGTAGGGATCAATGTAGTTTGGGGAAGTGATGGTTGTTTCTGGGGAGATAGAAAGGCAGTGGAAATTTTTTTGGCTAACATTTAAAGAAACAAATATCCTACTTGATAGGGTGAGGGGGAGTTTTAGTAGGAGGTGGCAACTTTCTTGGGCTCCAATATCATGATCCACTAGTGTCTCAACAAGCATTTTTTGAAAATTTGTTGGGGCTGGCAAGTTAGACTCAATATTGATTGAAATGCGAGAAATCATGTCATGGTATGTTTCTGATTTACTTTCTACTTTTTCTGCATATTTTGAAATGTATTTGAGGACTGCATGGATTGATAGTATAGGTTGGCAATCTACATTGGCCCTCCAGATAGAGAGTATAGAAGGGTTGTGAAGGTTTATGCGATCATCATTGCGACACGAGGTGAATGTAGGTTGGCCATGCTCATCAATTGCAAGGCTTGAGTGATCTTTCAAGGTCCAAGGGGCTTTATATCGACATTGAAGGTTTGGGCCTTTTCTCCTCAGACATGTTTGTAAGGTACACTTGGTATGGCGCTCTACACAATTTAGCAATTCAGTATAATCATTAAAAGGGTCTGAAGACATAATCAAGCTTGTGTCCATTAAGCAAGGATCATCAAGAGGAGTTTGATGCATTCTTTGGTTCCTTAAAGGAAGGGGCTTAGTATTCCATGCAGAGACATGTTTATTTATAAATTCAACTGCACTTTCTACATAGTGGAGGTTTTTCCATTGTATTGTCCCGATATCAGGTGCATCTTGTAGCCACAGGAAACCATGGATATGTTTAGAGCCCCTATGTTGCCATTCATACCTGGAAGGTTATGTTTAGTATTAGCTTAGAAGGTATGCAATGTAAATAGATGAGAGTAGAAAGAGTATACCTGTACTAGTGGTCAGTTGCACCAAGTAGTTTTTCCAAGACCTCTTCACAAAATGTAGTAAATCTTTCCTGCATGTAGTGTGTTGTAAGGTGTGGATTTTGGACTATATTTTCTATCCTCCATCTATAAAAAGTAACAAATATTGTTATTGATACTCAATATTATTTATATTGTATTAAATGTTTATATTTACAGTGTATAGTATATTATATAATATATATGGTGTTATTTCTTATTTATATTTTATAAAATTATTTATGACAAAAATATAATATAAAATCAATATTGGGAAATATAATACATAATTGTTTTCATTGTTTTAAAGAGTTTTTTTTTTTAATAAAATAACTTATAAGATTTGATTATATTTTGATTTAATATTTAATTTATATTTTTGTTATTTTAATATTTGATTCATAATTTATTTTAATTGTCTTTCCACACTTCTTCCCCATACCCATTGCATACTAAGGTGCAATTGCTAGTCAATTAAAATAAATTTTAATTTATTTTAATGGGTACACCCAAGAAGTGTGGAAAGTCAATTAAGATATATTTTAATCTATTTTTTAGTATATAAAATTATAATAATTATTATTTATAAATTTAATCATTTTATGTAATTAATTTTATTTTAAAATATAATTTATAATAATAAGTATAAATAAATTATATATAATTTATTTTTTATTATTTAAATATAATCCAGATTTCATATAATGAAATTAAAAATCAAATTTTATATTATATATATAGATATATATATATATATATATAATGAACATATATATAAATAAAATATATTTGATAAAACTCATTAAAAGATGTTTAATATACTTTTTCAAAAAATAAATGTATTTGGTAATTTGAAAAAACCTTATTTGCATTATTCTACAACAATTAAGATTAAATATCTATCGCAATTCTCTATATTTTCTCAGGGAAAAATAACCTTTAGAGTTAATTGAACTACGTTGAATTGCATCAGGTAACTACTTCGTTGTTTAAAAAGAATATAAAATGTAGATCTTTCTTTTCCAAAAAATGTGGATAGAAGATCAAATTATTAAAGTGTTGTAAGGTGTGGATTTGGACTTTATTGTTTCGGTACCATCTCTCTTTCGAATGGTTGATGGAGAGGAGATGTGCAGGAGAATGCCAATGACATCTACGAGGGTATTAATAGGTAATGACATTATTGACTCTATGCTTCGGATATGATAGTTATGCTTGGGTACACTGGAGTCTGCACAAGTGGATGGACTTATGGTTGAAGAGGAATGGAGGAAAATTTCATAAGGTTTTGTGTTGCTACTATATTTCAAGTTAGCAACTCTGATGTGACCATTAGAAATTACATAAAGGCTATTGGAGTTTACAATATGGTAGAATGTGTCTACAAGTTCATTAAAGTAGGTGACATGTATTGCAAAGCCTGCTTTATCTACAAAATCAAACCCAAAAAAATTTCCATAATCACTTGCATTTTTGTAATCATGAATTGGACTTTTAGCCAATGCATGACCCTCAATTGTCCAATACTTATGGTTGGGTGTTAACAATGCAACTGGAATTGGATCAGAGGGGGCCATCTTGTGGTGTGCCATTGATGTTGTGGATTCTTTGACAGAGGAATTGGTGGCTTGAGAATTGGTAAATTGCTCTTGAGAGCTGGTAGAGGGCATATGGGTTGTAGCTTGATTGATAACAGTTGGAGTTCCAACCAATGATTCATTTTTTGATATTATTTCCAAACTATGTATTACAATTTCCCTGTAATGAAAGGACAAAGAGATATATTAATGAGAAGTAGATGCTTAACCAATAAGATTCTAAACAATAGAAGGAAAGTATGCACATACGTGAATTTGGTGAACTTCTTGCAACTATAGTTTTTGAGAAGAACTATAGATCCTTTAACTAATGCCTCCTCTAATACAAGCTCATTGAATTGTGTTGGTAGTAGAGCAGAATGTGTGTGTGTCCCATCAGATAGTTGCATACAAAATTTGACAATTGTAGGTTTAGGTTGTGGAATGGAGTCAATAGATGCAACCTATAAAACTGGTTCTAAATTGGGTATGCCATCAAGAATGTTGGCAATTGCATTTATAGTTAATGTTGACATCATAACGTTGCAACTTTGTGGAGGTGGTTGTCATGCATGCAACTTAAGAGTATGGGAATTAGGTATCGAAGAAAATTTATTTCCAACCTTTCATATGTTTGAACTACAAATATACTTAGAAAATTAAATGGTAGGTGTAGAAGGTAAATAAGGTAGATATTTTGGAGATGATGGATATGGTGTCTACGTTTGAATGTATCAAGTGTATGTGTAAAGAAAACATGTATAGAGTGAAAGTTGAAATGTACAGGTAAAAAATTGTATATTGATAAGGGAAAACTAATAGCTAAAAGTATTGTAATACAAAAAATAAAAAAAACATGTTTTCCATAACTCTAGGTTACAATTATTTTGTCAAATTGAATAACATTCTCCAACACAATTATAATATCAAAACATGAAATTAAAAGATTTTGCAATTATAAATATAATGAACAAGTACTTTGAAAATAAGTGTTTTTTATTCCATCGCATATAAGTAGGAGACTTTTTAGTCACTTTAGATCAAGTAATGTACATGAGGTCAAATAGTACAAAGTATTATTGTAAACATAGTGAGCTGTATGAGCTTTACAGGGTGAAAAGTATAGGTAATAACTGACATATTAAGCACATGGATATGTAAACAAAAATTGCATATCATCAAAATGAAGGGTTCTCTAGAGGGCTATGATTATATACATAGTTAGCTATAGAAAGGTTACATGGTAAATAGTTCAAGTATTTGATCACATTTTTTGTAGGTACATCTCAAATGCATCGACTAGTGAGGGTGTATCATCATTTCCATACAGGTGATCATAATAGATTTCCCTTAGGAAAGTACAAAGGCCCTCCAATTGAGTGCAACTCTTTTGGAACAAGGATAGTGTGTCCTGAATCTTGTTGATGTCCAAATCTTGTACCTGAGGTGTTGACTAACAAACATCTTTAAAATTGTTGACAATAGTGTGGTAGCTATTTGTGATAGTAGCTGCTAGATGTTCAACATCTAGACCAAGGCTTTCTGGTTTATTAACAGAGGCACGAGAATCTGCTACAATAGGATGGGGAATGAAAGAGACATTTGGGTTATCTTTAGTGTTCAATATATCTACACTAGAAGCTCAGATGATATTATGCATTTGATTGTGGCTAGCCATCTCTTGAGATGAGTTAAGTCAAAGATTATATCAATAAAATACAAAAGAATTGAAACAATGGGGAAACACAATTAATATAGCTAAATGAAAGTTAAAGAATTTTTAATATAGGTTTTTCAAATAACAATCATAGTAGACTAGAACAAATTAGGTATAGAAAATAATTTAATTGAAGTTTGGATAATGAGACAATAATATTATTATAATTTCAATTAAATTTGTAATACATATAATTTGAATTTGTAATTTGAAAACATGGGTAAGCCTAATTAAAGTTATGGCACAAGCATAAAGAGTTTGGATTGTCAATTTGAATAACATTCTCCAACACAATTATAACATCAAAACATGAAATTAAAAGATTTTGCAATTATAAATATAATGAGCAAGTACTTTGAAAAGAAGTGCTTTTTATTCGAACACATATAAGTAGAAGACTCCTTTAGTTAGTAGATCAAGTACAACAATAATAGGAACATAGTGGTTTCCAATCCTAGAAAATAGGAACATAGTGGTTTCCAGTCCTAGAAAACTAAGGTCCAGCAAAAGCCCTCGAAACAAGAATTGTGGTTGTTTGATGTAGGATCTTTTATGGTTGGATGTTGAGAATATGAGCTATAGGAAATTTATAATAACAAGCTCATTGAAAAACGTAATTTGAAAACATGGGCTACACCCTAAACCCTAAACCATAAAAAAATAAAACTATAATGGCAAGCCTAATAAAAGTTTGAAAAAAAAAATCCTACGAAAAGGTTAGTAACATATGATTCAGGTGATATTGAGCAATTGAACCACAACTAAATTACATTAAAATAAAGTTATTGAATATTTTTATCTCAAGTATTTAATATATTTTAATAAATTAAAATTGTCTATAATTTTGATTTTAATCGTAATGTATTATTATGTGTAAAAGAATTACTTTACAACAAATTATAATATAAAATAAATGAAATATAAATAATATATATTTAATTGATTTTAATTTCTTGTACAGTAGGACAACTTAAATGGATTTCACAACATTAGAAATGGTAAGGATTTTCCCAAGCAAATTTGCGATTATATTTTGGGATGAAAATCAATTGTTACCACTACTGGTAAAAAAAGAATTATTGATGGGAGGAGGACACGTAAGAGATAATGGATGAATAATATGTGCATAAAAAAGAATGACTCCCTTCTCATCTGATAAAAAAAGGTGAAAGGTTAGTTAGGGAAAAAATGGTTTATGATTTGCACACATTTGTGTAGTAAATAAGATCAATTGATAGCTCATGTAGAAAATAAATTTAGTATTATTATTAATTTTTTAAATTATTATATTTATTAATTTATATTTTTATAATTTATATAAAAATTTTAATTTATAATTTATAATTTATATTATTATTTTATTTATTATAATTTTATTATTAATGTATATAATTTTTTTATATATTTAATCCTAAACAATAATAATTAAGATTTATTAACCCTGGAAAAAATAATTAAATTTAATAATATCCATAAAAAGTCACAAATATTGTTATTGATACTAAATATTATTTATATTGTATTAAATATTTTTATTTTTATCGTACAATATATTATATAATATATATGATGTTATTTCTAATTTATATTTTATATAGTATAATATATACTACAATTTTATATAACAAAAAAAAAAGTATTTAATTTTTTTTACAAATTTAACTTTATTTTGTATTAAAAAATTATTTATGACAAAAATATAATATAAAATCAATATTGGGAAATATAATGGCACAAAGTTATCTATTTTCTTTATGTATTTGTGTTTGCTATGGGTTTTTACTTATAAAAAAATTGAAATGAAAGGTGAAAGCTCAGTTAGGGAAATATTAGGTTATGTTTTGCACACATTTGTGTGGTAAATAAGATCAATTGATAGATCATGTAGAAAATAAATTTAATATTATTATTATTATTTTATATTATTATATATATATATATATTTATATTATATATAGAGAGATCAAAAAGAAATGCTCCAAGGAAGCACCGGGGAACGAAGAGTACAGCTCAAGAGAGGCAAGGCCTCACATCAAGAGCACAAAGAGTAACATGAGTACAAAAAGATATATACAACACCAAGACAGCAAAAAGAGATGCGGACACAGATCAGAGCAACCACTAGCTTAAAATGTCTTCGATGTTATCAACCCAGGCCATCCATCCCATGGCACCTTCCATCCAGACGATGCACTTTGTTTCTTGAATCTGAGCCAGCATGAGGATCTGCTCCTTGTTGATTTTCCTGTTGTTCTTCACTTCTTGGGTCATAATTTTTCACGTTTTCTCAAAAAGTTGTAGATTGTCCATAGTCTGCCTCCAAGCGTATCCACCTTGCATCTCGTATATGAAGAATGTGGAAAAGCCATTCTTAAGGAATATTTTAAGCTTCTATTTTTCAATTAGCATAGTAGTGCGGACCTGCAAGAAAATTTTAAGATAAATGAGCTTCCAAAAAGATTCAATAAGGATTTTGGGATTGTTCTGATATCTCTCTTCGTTTCTACATTTCCAGATTTTCCACAAAATAACAGAGGAGATGATTTTCCAAAATAGATTAGAATCATGTTTCAAACCAACAATATGCCCGGTAATAATCTCAATGATATTAAAAAAAGAAGGATACATAATGCCAAACATATGACATATCTCTTTAGCAAAAATGCAGTCAAAAAGAATGTGTCTACCAGTTTTGGGTAACCTGCACATATGACAATGATCAGTAACCAGGGAATCTTTTCTAATAGGGAGCCTATTAAGAATAACCAGCCAGTTAAAAAATTTTATCTTAGGTTCAGTAGGCCCTTTCCAGAGATTTTCAAAAGAATTTTTCCAAGCACGGGTGTCAAGGGTAGAGTACCAAACCTTGTTAATATGATCTATAACGGCCTCAGAGTGCCCGATAGTATTGTAAATATTTTTAGCTTTGATTTTGTTAAGAACGGTCCCATCCGGCCATTTAATGTTTAAAAATCTGTGAGAATCAATTTGACAAGAGGCCGGGAGGTTCATGGTGGCCTTGTGGATCAGGTTGTAGGTTTTCTTCTGGGAGGCGGGAAGGACAAACTTGTTATTGAGATCCTCCCAGCTAATTAATCTGTCATGCTCAAACAAGTCCGCCAATTGGGAGATGCATTTACTGTTCCATTGCCTAGTAGAGCAGCCCTGAGAGAGGGTGAGGGGTTTGCCAGAATAGTTCAGGTTCCACCAAATGGATCTTTCACCGTAAAGATGGGTATCATCGTGGAAGGTCCTGTTGGTTATAAAATGTTTCACATAATTCTAGGCTTTCCATATGGATCTAAAAACAGTAGATCCTTGCACATTCACGGGGAAGTCACCAAGGACAAGATCGTTAAAAGGAAGATTCTTCCAAGACTTGGCCTTCTTGGGGATACCCCTTTCAATATTATTTCTAACCAGGACCTTCCAGGGATCATCACCATCCAGAGAGTGAAAAATCCACTTGGCGGCCAGGGCAATCCCCTGGAGCTTAAGATCCCTCAGGACAAGCCCCCCAAGAGCTTGTTGGTATGACACCACTCCTATTTAACTGCGTGCATTTTGTTCTTGCCTTTACCATCAGACCAAAGAAACTTCCTAATCTCCTTTTGAATTTCAAAGATTTGATAGTTACTGAACATCCAGGCTGAAGAGTAATAGATATTATAAGAGGATAGATTTTTTTGGCAGACCTGCACTTTGCCGGCCAGCGACAGGGCCCTGTTATGCCATTTATTGAGCTTCTTTAAAATCTTGACTTTGACCCAATCCCACATATCTTTGAGGGAGGGGTCGATGGAGAAAGGAATACCAAGGTATCTCACAATCTTGTTAGGGCCACCCCACTGAAGGTTATACTTCTTGAACCAGTTAGGCGGTTGCTCAGACCAACCAAGGCAGACAGACTTGAGGTGGGAAAGGCAAGCACCTGAGATCTTGCAGAAAACGTTAAGCTTATGATACAGGGTTTCGAAGTTGTCAGCCATAGCTTCAAGGAAGATCGCGGTGTCGTCCGCGAACTAGCAGTTAATGAGCTCATTGTTATCAGGAAGAGATATACCTTTAACACCTGGGGAGATAGAGTTGTCTCTTAGGATGTAATAAAGAGCTTCAGAAGCAATCACAAAAAGGGCAGGGGCCAAGGGGCAGCCATGTCTGATGGATCTTCCAAGAGAAAAAGAATCAAAAAGGGATCCATTCACATCGACCTGCGTGAAGGCATCTTTGAGTAAAATTTTAACAGAATTGTAGAAAAAACTGGGGAAACCAAAAGCTTTGAGCATCATGGAGATGAAATTCCACTCCACTCTGTCATAAGCTTTCTCGAAGTCCAGAAGGAACATGACAGAGTCTTGCTTAGAAACATGAGCCCAATTCATGGCTTCCCAGCCGGTGATCAAATTTTCCAGAATATATCTCCCTTTAATAAAACCAGTTTGAGTAGGGCACACAAACTTGGGCATAATATTTTTAATCCTAAGAGCCAGAATTTTGGCAAAGATTTTATAGGAAACATTGAGGAGAGTAATAGGTCTCCAGTTCTTGATGAGCGCTTTGTCCCCATCCTTGGGGAGCAATTTGATAATTCCCTTGTTAATGGAAGTACCCAGGGAGCCTCTAGCAATGGCCTCAGAATAGATATCCAGCAAGTCATTGTAGATCCAATCAATATTGGCCTTGTAGAACTCAATAGGTAGACCGTCAGGGCCGGGGGCCTTGTCATTATTAAGCTCTTTAATGGCTTTTTCAATTTCTTCAAGAGAGATCTCTTCAGACAGCTGATTAGCTTCTAAAGAGGAGATCCTATTGGGAATGAGGGAACAGATTTGGTCTCTCAAGAGGGCAGCATCCTCCGAGTCCTCAGAGGTGAAGAGATTGTGATAAAAGTTGGCAAAGGCTTTTTTGATGTTATCCAGATCGTTAATTTCATGGTTATCAACAACAAGTCTTTCGATATTCTCATTAGACTACTTCTGCTTGATGAGGTTGAAGAAGAGTTTGGAGCCTCTGTCCCCACAATGAAGCCAGTGCGCACGGTATCTGACCATGGCGCCCTTGACCTTGACCTGTTGGTGTTGTCTAAGGGCATCTTTAGCCTTCACAACTTGAGAGATGAGTTCACAATTAGCAGGATTGGCCTGGATATTGTTTTCGGCAACCTGCAGCTCGGTGGAAAGCCTCTTTTCCATAAACCTAAAGTCTTTGGACCTTTTTTGCCCTATGGTCCTCAAGAGATTCTGCCAGGCATGAATATTCATGTTCCACCTATCTAAGTGAGACATGGTAGGGAAATTTTTCCTATTTAATATGTTAATGATACAGATGGCGCAAAGAGTGTCTTCATCTCTGAGTAGGTTAGTGTTGAGGAAAAATTTGGGATTGGGTCTTTCACAAGGATAAGGGGAGCTATTGATCCTAACACAAGAAGAGATAGGGTGGTGGTCGGAGAGAGAAGTGGGGGTAACCAAGACCGAGCGGCCTAAATTATCAGGAAAAAAGGAAAATTTCTTGTTGGCATAGAAGTGGTCAAGCCTGGAGTAAATCCTATAGGGGGCCTGCTGGAAATTACACCAGGTATGCCAAAGACCAGGGTGTGAGTCCTTAGTGCCGGTTAAAGGATCAAACAGATGTTTGGAGCTTAACATCTTGTACCATTTCATTTTTTCAAAGTCTTTCCAGACAAACGGATGGCCTCCAAGTTTATCCTCCTGAGACTCAATCATGTTGAAATCTCCCCCAACAAGCCAAGGGATATTAGGGAGAGTAGCCAACCAGTCCCAAAGACAAGCTCTCTCTTTGGAGTCATTCAGGGCATAAACAGAGCATATACCAAATATAAGATTATTGAAGTTGAGAGTAACCCACACCACCCTGTTAAAGGGGGAGGATCCATTACCGGTGATAAACTTGGCCCATTTCTTGCTGATCAGAAGGGCAATGCCACCCCGGCCTCTAGGGTGGTTGGTGTAAAACTTAATGGCATCTTTCCATAGAAAGTTGAGATTGACATCCAGAATGTACCCGGTGGCCTTAATTTCCTACAACATAAGGAAGTCCAAGGCTTTAAAGGTGTCAAGGAACTGCTTAATGATCCACTTTCTGTCAGGGGATTCAAGCCCCCAAATATTCCACAAAATGCAATTCATTGGGGAATAATTAAGGGGGGTACGCTAAGGTCAGAGTCGCCTGCCAAAGAAGCCAACATAGTGCCATGAGAGTCACCCATTTTTTTTTTGAGGGGTTCTTGTTTTTGGAGCCTAAGCGTCTCCCCCTCTGCTTGGCCATGGGAAAAGCATCTCTTAATTCATTATCATTCTTAGAGTCGTCATGGGAAATATATTCCAACTCCACGGAATGTTTCTGCAAGAGAGAGGTCGAACCCTCAGAAGTATTATTGGCCGGGATGATTTCAAGCAAACAATCATCTTCGATTTCACGAAACACTTTAGGAGGGAATCTTAGGGAAGGGGGCGGGTCCAGACACCTGAAGAAACAGTCCATCATTGCCGAGCCTGAGGGGGTGGGGTTGGGTAGAGGTTCTTTAGGTGTGGACTCAACAGAATTGACAGTGACAGGGGTAGACTGCGAGCAAAGGGCCCGAGATTCTTCTAGCTCAGTAGTGTTTTTCTTATTGGTCCTATGCCTTCTCTTGTTAGACGTTTTAGCAACCATAGTGAAACCGGCGTTCGGAGCACCAGCCACGGGAGGGAAGGGATCACCCGAGAAACCAGACAGGGGGGGAGCATAAGCGGTGGATGGGATGAAGGATGCCAGAGGGGGGGCGGGTTTCGTGGGCACCTCAGAAGTAGGGACATTCTCTAATGAAGATTTCGGGTTAGGGTTACCGGTGGATGACGAATTACGGGGATGCGAGGTTTTGGCGGGCACAGGTTTTTTCTTAATGATAGGGCAATCTCTTCTTAGATGCCCTTCCCTTCTGCATAGAAATCACGCGTTCAGACCCCCTAGAATATCAATGAGGCACACAATTTTGTCATTCGTGATACAAATATTGATTTCAGGGGGGATTTCAAAACCGGGATTCAGAGAAATAAGAACCCTAGTGTCCATGTGAGGGACCAGTCTAACGGTGTCGTCCATACGGATGACCTTACCGATAGGTTCAAGCAACTGCGGGAGAAAATGCCATAAGAAGGGCGGGATGTGTTTGAGCACAATCCATCGCGGGGCCGAGAGCGCAAGGACTTCTTCATGAATGGCTTCAGGTGACCATGCAATGGCGCAGAATGAAGTATTTTCGACGGTCCAGTATTGTTTTTTTGAGAATTTCCATTTGGGTTTCATGGGTGGTAAAAAAAATAACAAACAACCCTTTCTGAATCTGTCTACAGAAGGAAATGTGGAAGCCAAGCTTCAGATTCCAAAAGTTGTGAAACCAATCATCCATAAACTTTCTTGGTGGACATTTATCCATATCGACAGCAGAAAAGAAAATAGCAGAACTTTTAAGTCTATTTTTCTCCTTACTGATTTCAGCTAGAATTTCGGGATTAGGAGAAACAGAGAGAGATGTGGGAGCAACCCCACAATCCTTACCTGTTTCGGCGGTTTCATTGGGGCTCGATAAGGTGAACCTCGCATCCGCGTCGATGGAGACACCAGCTTTCACCACCGCCTCAGAGAAAGTTTTGGGTCTCGAATGCAGAGGGGAAGAATCGGGAATGTTTGGGCAAGAGTTGTCAGAAGCCATAAATGTTAGAGGAGCCGCCGAAGGGGGGTTAGGGGGTACGGCCTCTGCCGAACGGCAGAGAGAAGAGGATGACGAATTATTCAACATAAATGCTCATAAACAAAACCTAATCTACACAGGAAAGAACACACCTGATATGCAGCTTTAGCCCGGCTTTCGAGGAGTACTAAAAATTGCATCCGCGTCTAAAAATTGCAGACGAAAAAATCTTTCTCCTATTATTATATTTATTAATTTATATTTTTATAATATATATAAAATTTATAATTTATATTATCATTTTATTGATTTTAATTTTATTATTAATGTATATAATTTTTTTATATATTTAATCCTAAACAATAATAATTAAGATTTATTAACGTGAAAAAAAATAATTAAATTTAATAATATCTATAAAAAGTCACAAATATTGTTATTGATGCTCAATATTATTTATATTGTATTAAATGTTTATATTTATAGTGTACAGTATATTATATAATATATATGGTGTTATTTCTTATTTATATTTTATAAAATTATTTATGACAAAAATATAATATAAAATCAATATTGAGAAATATAATACATAATTGTTTTCATTGTTTTAAAGAGTTTTTTTTTAATAAAATAATTATATTTTGATTTAATATTTAATTTATATTTTAGTTATTTTAATATTTGATTCATAATTTATTTTAATTGTCTTTCCACACTTCTTCCCCATACCCATTGCATACTAAGGTGCAATTGCTAGTCAATTAAAATAAATTTTAATTTATTTTAATGGGGACACCCAAGAAGTGTGGAAAGTCAATTAAAATATATTTTAATCTATTTTTTAGTATATAAAATTATAATTATTATTATTTATAAATTTAATCATTTTATGTAATTAATTTTATTTTAAAATATAATTTATAATAATAAGTATAAATAAACTATATATAATTTATTTTTTATTATTTAAATATAATCCAGATTTCATATAATGAAATTAAAAATCAAATTTTATGTTATATATATATATAATGAACTTATATATAAATAAAATATATTTGATAAAACTCATTAAAAGATGTTTAATATACTTTTTCAAAAAATAAATGTTTTTGGTAATTTGAAAAAACCCTATTTGCATTATTCTACAACAATTTAGATTAAATATCTATTGCAATTCTTTGTATTTTCTCAGGGAAAAATAACCTTTAGAGTTAACTGAACTACATTGAATTGTGTGAGGTAACTACTTCGTTGTTTAAAAAGAATATAAAATGCATATCTTTCTTTGCTAAACAAATGTGGATAGAAGATCAAATTATTAAAGTGATTTTACAGTAAAAAGTGAATGGGAAGACTCAATCCCGAGACTTCCTCGCAATAAATAAATTTCAATCAAACCCTAAAACCTTTACCCTCACAAAAATTTTCTCCAAGCGGATTTATTTCCTAGGAAGTGGCCAAAATAGGGGAGTCACCGCTAAATTTAGCCCTAAAAACCCCACTTCATCCGCAGTCAAAAACATTAAAAAGGCCCCGAACTAAAATAAAAAACTAGAGGAGCTTCCGAAGTAGACAAACACCACATTACATTACATACCATTGCAGATGCACTCAACTCCTCTGGCTTTTCTAAGCGAGACTGACACTTTTGATGGGAAAAACTAAGGCAGATGTGTGGTGATGACGAGGACAATTGACGGCCCATCACAGAGCGCCAGTAGAGTGGCTGGTATGGTATGGTATGCGGTAAGTAAGTAGTAAGCCTTCAGAAAAAAACATGGGTGTTTATTTCCCACATAGCACTGGGTTAAAAACAACTGATGAACGAGATGCCAAAAAAATTGGCGAAAATTGATGAATGGATGAGATTTATTTAGTGGTCGGAAAATTCATCTAAAATGTTGATTGTTCATTTTTAGCTTTGTCTTTTTTCAAAGAAGAAGAAGACAAATAAGCTAGATGAAAAGAAGCAAGCAAACAACTTAAGTGTAAAAAAAGAATACCTTATTCACTGAAAGAGGGAAGGATTTGACGGTAGAATTCATATAGTTTTTTTATTTTGGCTTTGTAAGAGAAAATTATCTACAGAACATGAACACATATACAAATAATACAAAAATGAGTCATATATTGGCAAGTGAAACAATTGTAATTTAAAGAAAAGGCTATATTCACAAAATGTACAGAGGAAAAAATTTAGGCTTTCACCAACATACAGCTATGAACGAATTCTTCATAGTGGAAAAGAGAAGCTTAAGCAATTGCAACTATGAAGAAGTGAGTGGTTTTAAGAAAATTGATGAGTTAAAAGGAGGATAGATAAGTAACATGATAATATCTTTACCCAGATTAGAGGAAAGAAATTAAGGTACGCTGCACTGTCAGAAAAACTCAGGTGAAAGAAATTAATGCAAGCTACGCTATCAAGTAAATTTCAGGTGAAATAAATATAAATATAATTCGACCGAATTAAAAAAAAAATCTATTGAGTTAGGTGGTAAGAACCGCCGAATTATTCTGCCAAAATAATAAAGTATGCAATAAAACTGATGGGGAATTAAAGGATGGCTCCTCCTTCGATGAAAATTTAGGGAAATCTAATATTCCCAACTAATGAAACTCTTAAAAAATCTAAGATAGGGTACGAGAGTTTTAAATAAATATATAAGATAATGTCGTGTGTAGAAAAATTGAAGATATTTATGGCACGCGATGGTGTAGGAAGTTACGGAACCATTTAAAGACTCCAACACAATAGCCAAGGATGAATAAAAAATTAACAAAGAGCAATGAATGGGTCAGATCGACATAATTGTATTGCAATGCCTATGGTTACTTTTGACCGTTCGTAGGTAAAAAATGGCCGGCCATTTCCAAATAGGATACGCCTTTGGCATAAATATAGATAAATATTTATTGGTTGTTCAAATGTTTGGTTAGATAATGTGTTGATATGATGACTGAATGAATATTAAGTTTGTTGAACACTTAATTACAAACAATTTATTGAATGTTAAAAATAAGTTTTATGATGTTTACAAAATTTTGATAGTTGGCTTACAACTATCCGGTGTTTATTTTTGTAATATAGAGTCAAATTTGGAAAAAATCCTAATGACATAATAAATCCTAATGACATTATGATGGTTAGATAATGTGAGCATCACCTAGATGCAATGAGTGCTAAGTGGACCATTTATTATCATGAGAGATGAGTTCTTGTGAACCACTACTCATGAAACATGGGTCAATGAGTTTGACTCGAAAAACTACACAATTGAATCTTGATAGCAATATCAAAATTTGACATGCTATTGAAAATACCTCCTACTTATGAATATTAAGTTTGTTGAACACTTAATTAAAAACAATTTATTGAATGTTAAAAATAAGTTTTATGATGTTTACAAAATTTTGATAGTCGACTTACAACTATCCGGTGTTTATTTTTGTAATATACAATCAAATTTGGACAAAATCCTAATGACATAATAAATCTCAACTTTCAGAGGAATTTAATGGATATGGATCTATTTTGTAGAGCTTACACTCCCAAATGCCCTTCTATCCTATAAATATACATCTACTTAATAATCAACCATTATTTTAAAAGGTTCACATACTCCACCATTAATTTAAAGGCATTTATTACATTCATTCCAATCTTCCAATCATAACTTGATCATTAAGGAATCTCTTATATCTTGTCTTAGAACATTGATATAATACTTTATAGAAAAAAAAATGAATTTTGGTGCACTAAAACATTAATGAATCTATATCTTAGACTCTTATTGATTTTCTTCAACATTTATCAATATTGTAGAGATTGATTTAACATAAAATCTCCTTGCAATCTATGAACAGTAAGGTGTTTTCAATGCCACCAATCCTCAAAGATGACATAAATATTATAGTAGGTTAATATCAACAAAGAAAAAATAATAGTAGAAGTTCATGTTAAGGCTAAGGCTGAGTTTATGTCTAGAGGACTAAATCATAGTTGTGGACTTACACCAAATCTACAAACCTATTTTCTTACAATTTATAGAGCAGAGATAGAATCATAAACACTTATCAAATAAAAAGGTCACATTTTTCAAAGAATCAAAACATTTCAAAATCTTCATCATTTGACATCATTATTCAATTTTAAAAATAAGCATGGGCATCCTCTTTTCCTCTTTAAATATCACAAATCCACTTGTCAAAATAACCTAGTATTTATCTATCATCTAATTAATTTATATTTGCATATAATTTTTATTATATTGAATTAGACTAAAACTTTAAAGATTGTTCTTTCCCATTTAAAAAATATATCGTTAAGAACGGGGTTCAAATTTACCGATGTGAATGCTCAGTCGCCATTGTCACATCTTGGGCGGCTGCGATTACAAAATTGAAGGATGGTCTTCTTGGCATAATCTACAACTGTCTCAGAAAGTTTCCGCAATAATGGGTCTCATAAATGACACGTTTTGTGGGTACTCAAATCTCTTTCGGCCTAAATGAAATTCCATTGATTCACAAAATTGCCATCTATCAAAATGCAATGACTCTGACTAGAGGCAACGTCTACATTTGATTGTATTTATTAATTAATTGAAAATAAAAAATACGTTGTATTTTGATTTTAATTATGTGGAAGGCATTCTCTCAATGAATTTAATCAAGTTTATTTTTGTGATCAATGGTTCATATTGCTTGAAAGGCATGCAAGACAATTGAAAACTTGATGACCATCTAATTTCGTTGTCACCGTTGTCTATTTTTTAAAGTTTTCTGCTGCTTTTTTAATTTTACTTGCAAAATCAGCCCATTTTTCACCTACACATTGTTCGAAGCATGGTATGTTTTTAGTATTATTAATTTTAATAATTTTTTATTACTCATTATTAATTTTATTTTTTATTATTATAATAAAAAAAGTTTATTTGAATAAATCTACTTTTTAGAAAGTCATATTGTTGTTTTATTGTATGTCAAATTGTTGATAGCAAGGTTACAAATGGAGAGAGAAAATAAGTGTCACAATTACAATATCAAAAATTATGGACATGGGATGTGAATGAATAATAATGCTTCTTATTTACAGAGGATTTTTTTTATATTTTTAAAACTCAGAGGTAAACATGTTTGTTGAGATTTTTTTTGAGTAATAATTTTTTGTTCTTCAACTAAAAAATGTTTGTTTCCTTTCTTTTTTTAATGTTGGATCAACTTAACAATTACAAAAGACTTTGGAAAACAAATGTAATTAGACTTAAAAGTGTTATTGTCTATTATTATAATTTATAATATATTTAAAAATTTACTTATTTTCAAAACTATGTATTAGTAATTGGGTTTATTTGGTCATGTGCTCATAATACTTAGTGTCTTCATTTGTCAATAATCTACAAAAAAAAAAAATTATGTTTGTTGGTGGATAGGGGTTTGCCTTGGTCAAACCCCAAGTTTGGTAATTAAACCTTGATGGTGGATAGAAATCTGAACATGAAATGTGTGTGTAATCCTAACCTTAAGTGTGTCTAAGTTTAAGATCTCTAATGATGCAAAGAAACCCTACTCAATTGTGTTAGAATAGGATCCTAGAATGAAATATGAACAATGTAAACAACCTACTTTAGGAGATGCCAAATCCCCTTACTAAGTCATAAATCTGATTATACCTCTCTTTAGGATGAAAACAAAATTATCATAGAAGATGGAATCATTTAGGAAACAAATTACTAGGCTTGGTTGAGTCTCATGGTGTTTCTCCAAAAACCTAGAATCCATCATGATTCTCCATAGGAATCTATCATAACTTCTTCAATAATCCTTAATCTTTGACAACAAAATGCACTTGGAGACCTACAAAAACAATATAATCTTTCTCCAAGACTTCACTCTTGCTTGCTCCTTGAATATCAATGCTTGTTATTGGGACTTGGACTCTTGAAAATCTCTAGATTCTTTCTCTTGTTGAAGCATAGTGAAACAACCTTGTATTTATATATAACTTAAGATTGATTCCCAAAATTTAAATAACACAAGCCATAATCAAATCTAGGATTTGAAATCACTAAAATCCCATTAAAAGCATATCCTAAGGGTGGATCCTAGGTCTAAGTGAGGACCCATTTTCTATATGGTGAATGGATCCTACCTCACTTAACAAGGGCATACTTTGGGGAATGTGAAAGATCATGTGAAAATAGGGTCCTAGGACCTAGTGAGGACCCATTTTCCAGGTGGTGAATGGGTCTTAGGTCACTAAGCTAGGACACACATCTTCAAAAATTAAGTGTTATGTAATCATTTATCAATGTTGGGTATTATCCCTCAAAATTTGTAATTAATTAGGCTTGAATTTGAATTAAAGGGGCCAATTAAGATAAACTAAACTCAATTAATTAATTCAATCCTAGATTAGTGTGGAAGTGTAAAGTTACACCTTACAATAGCCTAAATAAGGCACAATTAAGTCCATTTTATTAAAAAGGGCCCTAAACTGCATGTGAATGTGTAAAACATATTACAACACTAAATCAAGGTAGCATTAGGTTCAATTTATTGTTAATTATTCCCAAATTAAGTCTAAAAAAGGGATACTTTTTTTTACACTACATTTAGCCACCACTTTAGCAGCCATATGATACTATGTTCATATGGAAGCTAAATGAATTAAACCTCTATAAAAATGATACTCCTATGGATTCATTGGGGAGAATGAAGCCCCATTTTAGTTACCTACAAAACCACAATATTAAGGACTTCATCCTACAACATAGGTTTGTTATTTATTCAAAAATACTCTTATCAAACTTCTTGGAGAATTAAATTTGAGGGTAGATGTATTCCCCCCTGATTCTGCTTGCTTTATGGAGATGGAATCAGGTTGAATATGAAACCACATAAAATTACTAAAAGGTCATATCATAGGGTATTTTCAAATGCAAGAAACAACATTGAAAATGGAGTCCTCTAGCCCCCAATATGTTAATTTAAATGAAATTCCCTAAAAATTAAATAAGTTTTATTTAGTAGCCCATTTACTATATACTAATGAAAATGACACATTTTACTATTCATTTGACATTTAGATTTTTGAAAATTATCTTCATCTAGATTGATCTAGGATGTTGAGCCAATAGACCTACAAGCCTCCTCAACTCAAATTTATTTGCAATGAGGTGGCATGAGGTGCACTTCTACAGATGGTGAGTGGATTATGCTTTGATTTTTTGTCATTTCCATGCATTTACTATACTTCTTCACATATTTTTAGTAATTTTTAGGACCTTGGAAAGGATTGGTGTAAAGCGTCCATCTTGGTTGTAAAGAATCCATTGCTAGTGCAAAGTGTCCCACCTTGATGACAAGTGTCCCACTTTGGTATAAAGTATCTAGAATTTTTTCAAGTATCTAAGATCCCTCATCCAAAAGTGGCATAAGTGTCCACATTGGATGTAAACCATCTTAGAGAAACTCTAATGTTATTTAATTGATAAATTTAGGCTTTATTTTATGTATTTTTCTATCTTAGATTCCTGCTTGAGCCCGACAGCACCTTAGAGGGAGATAATTTTGTTTCCTTCAAGAATCTATCACACAACTATCAAAGGAGGAGGTCAGCCTTCTACATGATGTAGGATTATTTTGGGCATACCTCATTGCCACCTATGAAGTGTCACGATGCTATTATGATGGCCTTGGTAGAGAGATGGGACACTGAAACATGTACCTTCCATCTTCCTACAAGTGAGATGACTGTCACCCTAGAGGAAATGCATCACATCTTCTAAATTCCTATCCGGATGAGAGTACACTCAATAGAGAAGTGATCTTTTAGGTAGATGTGAGTTGATATTATATACTATCTCTAGAGGCCTATTTAAAAATTGACCATCGATCAAAAAATTAAGCTAAGATGGCTTCTACATGTACAGACACCACTACTTTGATAGATCATGATCACTATCATAACACTTACATTAGAACTAGATGGTTAAGGAGCACATTTAGATGGTGGAACTGTCCATATTATCAGAGACATGGAAGATCATAGGAATTTTGATGATTGGGGTTGTAGTATCCTTATGCTTCTATATTATGATTTGGGGTGGTTTGTATACTAGGAGCTCGACAACATAATACATTGTACACTCTTACATGTATGGTGTTTTGAGCACATCACATGTACCAAACCAACTGAATTTCATACCATAGCAGCCATGGGTTACTCATGGGCCTTCAATTATGCACTAAGGATATCATGGCAGGAGGGAGATTTACTGCATTGGCATAATAGATTTGCTTGACTAAATGACAATGATATTAGATAGAGACTATATCTTAGGATTCCTTAGTGGATGGATGACATACATGTGCTAGTTGAGAAATAGTAGTACAAATTTCTTTTAGGAAGATAGGATTACATAGTGAGACCATTCTACTATGATCATTCCATGCATTAGTTTAGACATGTTTAGGTACCACCATATGCTATACTAAGATAGCTATGATCAACATGGAGTGCTCCTAAACTTGGGACAATTGTTGGCTTACTATTGAGGATGTATACATTAGTGTTTCAAAGGATGAGGACAAAAACATGTCGCCAATCTCCAAGGTTGATGATGTAGGGACTACTTAGGCCTATGATGAGTGGTGGGTTGGAGCATGACCAACCCATGTCTCTCCCTTTCACTATGTTGTAGGTCACAACAGACCTCTTCTAGGTTGCAAAGATGATAGGGATGATGAGTAGGTAGATGAAGATACAAATTATGACATAATTCTTGATATATTTCTAGGTTTGGATGAGGATTAGGATGAGGAGGAGGAGGAGTCCAATTATATGAGTGAAGATGTTCATGAGATAGAGGAGGATCCAATTTCCCTTGATAGGTGAGATACTCCCCCTACCAAAGTCACTAGATCACATGCGACGACCACATCAAAGATAAACACTCATGAGTGTGGGGAGGCCAGTAGTAGTAGGCCATCCACACCTCCCATTTAGAGCGTGGCCACCATTGTAGGGTTATAGCATGACTAGCAGGCTAGAGATCCAAGTGATGATTTGATACTTATTTTTTTGTTATGCTCTTTAACTTCATGTATATATATATATATATATATATATATATATATATATGATGACATGTGCTAATATCTTTTATGTTTTTCATCTTGTAGGGTCCATGAAAGAGTGGTGTGAGCTCTATCTATGTGTTACTATATAGATGTTGTCTACACTACACATGGAGGATGATCTACCCTTGAAGTACATTGTTCCAACTTCTATGGGGAAACACGTAGATCTCTTAGAGGATTTTGCTAGATTGAGGACAAAATATGAGAGTGTGACTAGACACATCAACCTAGCTATATGATAGCTTTCTACATTGTAGGTAGTGTTAGATGAACTCTAAGCCTCTAGAGTTCCATCAAATAGTAGGACAAAGACTACCTTTTGAGAGGAAATCTTGAAGTTGGAGAGAGATATGGCTAGGCTACATGAACAAAGAGATCACAAAGAGTAGGAGCATGTTGATGCACTCATATGAGAGGTAAGTTTATGATGCATCACCATTAATGGCCACCAATCCCTTGCATTCACCTTTTCCACTATATAAATTATTGCATATTTTCTCATAGCGAAATGGATAAAAATATTTCTTTCTATTCTAAGACTATTATTTGATCTAATGTGCTTTTGAAAATTCAAGTTTAGTCAAATAAAGTTGCACTTGAGGTGTCTCAAATTTAGGTGCTTCTAAATCACTAGGGTAATGCCCCATGAACTTTGGCTCAAGTTCCCTCTTCATGCACCTCCTCCCACAACCGGTCACCCTCTTAGGACTAGTGATAGAATGGTTCTACTCAGCCCCGCTCCTAGGGTCCTCCTTAGTGTGGCTCCCACCCTCTGTGGGCTAACCTGGGGTGGCCCTCTGGAGGGGTGTTAGGGAGTAGCAATAATGCTTCTAGGTGGCCCTTTAGTAATGCTCCTGGTAATAGCTCTAGTTGGCCAAACAATGGTAAATGTTTTCCACATCTAGCACTTGCAATCTTTCCTCAATGAGAGGAAAAGAATGAATATAAATGAAAGGAAGATGATGATGGTTAGGGTCTTCCTAACATCACTTATAAACCCATTGTTGTATGGGAGAAAAATGGATGGCATAGACCCTCCTAGCTTTGCTAGCATTGCTTTGGCCACATAATGGCCTTTTCTATTTATATATGTTTGTAATTATGGACTACTGGGCTAGGCCCATATGACCATTTTTTTAGTTTTTTAGGCACTTCCCATGTTAATCTCGGGGTGTGCCTTCTTACCACCCATATTTTTGTGAATATTTATTTTATCTTTATAATTAATATATAGATAGCTACCTATTCTTCAAAAAAAATGAATGACCTAGGAATGAATATAAAATAGAACAATAAGATATGAAAAATAGACATGCACCTGGAAACTTGAATGTGCTTGGAACAATCTCTAAAATCTTGGAAATACTTTTTTTAGGGCACATTGAGACTCATATGCAAGGATGGGAATATTAGTCCCATTCTAGGGTTTCTAGGTTGAAATAGGAATTTGGCAATATTGACTTGGGATCTCCAGAAATCTGAAAATTTTATTGTATTGGGACTCATATACCACTCTTGTTGTATCGGTCCTATTTTTATGTTTTGAAAATTCAATGTTTGGATCCGCTCTCTAATCTCTAATCTTTCCTTTTTGACCCAGTTTTTGGATCTAAACCTGTAAAAAGACCTGCAAAATGGAATATAGTGTTTATTTTCTTATGGGGGGTTTTCCTTGGTCAAACCCCTAGTCCAATAATTAAAATTTGATAAAAATAATGGGTTTTGAAAGTAAATGTAAAGACAAACCCAAATCTTAAGTTTTTCTAGGATTAGGAAATTTCAAATGCAATGCAACCCTATTCTAATTTAAAGGTGGAAAATTGTAGGCTTTTCTAAGCTTTAGGACCTAGAATGACAATATTCACTCTCTCTCTCATTCAAGAAAAAACTCTAGAGATCTCAATGCAAAAGAGGAAGAGATCTTGCTATAGGGTTGTCCTAGGGGCTAAATGTAAACTAGTGAGGAGTTCACCACCAAGTTTAAACTTGGAAAGATAAATGAAATGCAAGATGAAATGCTAAACCCTATTTCAAAGTAAGCCTTAACTAAATGACCTAAAAATGCATATAAAAATGAAAAAAAAACTGTAAGATGAATTGTGCTCACCTAGGAATGTGAAGATGGCTAGAAGGTAGTTTGAAATGCAAGAAATTTTGACTTGAATGCTGACTAGGAATCATTCACCAAGTTGGGTGAATCAGTCCAAAATCTAGGTTTTTGTGTAGGAATAGGAATTTGGAAAAAGGTTATATGAATCTACAAAAATATGAATTGTGACAAAAACTAGGACTCATTTTCCAAAAGTGGAAAATCAGTCCAATTAGGCTTTTCTAAAACTTTAGGACCTAAATCTACTCTTCTCAGTCTGCTCAACCTACTTCTTCAAGTTTCTAGATATGAATCAACTTGTAGGTGTTGTCCAATGTTCTACAATGCTTAATGACAACTTTGAAAACTTATAGGCACTTTGACAACTTGCTTCAAACCTTCTCTTCAATATTTATTCAATATAAACTTGAAAATAACACACGCAAGAGAGGGAAAAATGTTGTTTTGTTAGTGGATAGGGGTTCTCCTTGGTCAAACCCTATTTTGGTAATCAAACCTTGAAATATAATGAAATATGAATGGAGAAAGATGAATGAACAAAATATGATGTTGCAACTCACCAAACCCTAAAAATGAAGTGTTCCAAAAATGTATGAGATGGCTCCAATGGATGTAGACCATGACTCTTACTTGAACGTGATAGATCTTGAATAAAATAGTAGGTTGCATAATGAAACCCTACATTAAAATTGTTAGCTCAAAAACAAACTTGATGCATTAAATATTTGACATGATGCTTGATGCTTGAAGAATGCTCTTAAATGCTTGATAATCTACCCTTGAATGCTCGTGTGAACTCAAATTTTCTATAAAAATTCTCATTCAACTTGCTAGGTGTAAAATGAGTGAAATAAACTTGTACTTATACCTAATTATGCAAGAATTCCCAAAACTAGAACACTACAAGTGACATCAAATCTAGGAAGATAAATTCCACTAGAAATTTGAATAAATTTTTATTTTTGGCCACATGGGACAAATTTTCCCAAGGTGGCGAATGAGTCCCATCAGGCATAATTTATGGCACCACTTTCAAAAATGATTAGAAAGGTGTGAAACTAGGTTCGGGACCCAAAACCCTAGGTGGGACTCAATCGTCCAAGGTGGCGAATGAGTCCAAGATCGCTAAATATGTGGCCATTCAACCTGGAACACTCAAATTATGATTGGCTATTAATATGTGACAAGATTATCCTCGAAAAGATGTATTAAATGAGGCTTGTGGGTGAAAAATAAGACTAAATAAAGCATAATAAATCCACACTTTTCAACACACTAAATAAGGTAGGATTAGGCTTATTTAGTTCACAAGGTCCCAAGACCTAATGTGAGTGTGTTAAACACATTACAACACTAAGTCAAGGCAACATTATGCTCAATTTTATAAGGAGGGATTAAACAAGTGTAAAAATGTTACTGATGACATTTTTTGACACTACACTAATGTGCTAGAATGAGGTGCATGAATGAGGCATGAAGATGAATGACTCACTTAGGGAGATCTCTAATTACCCTAATAAGCCATAGTAATGCATGTACCTTCATTTACACTAAAAGTGGAACAAAAATAGAGGATGGAACCACTTACGAAACAAGTCATTAGGCTCGGCTTGATGGCTAGTTACATCTCCCCAACCTAGAATCCATCATGATTCACCATTGGAAACCATCATCAATCTTTGAAAATGTCAGATCTTGAATAAAAGTGAGATTGAAGACCTACAACAACACTATTATGCTACTCCAAGACTTCAAATTTTATTGCTACTTGCTCTTGAATGCTCTTATGAAACAATACTTGGGTATGTGCAGGATCATGATGGGCTAAAAAGTGGCAATATGATGGTTATGTGTAGGGTATGTGGCTGGTGACCTTTTTTTTACCCAAAATTGATGAAATGAAAAGGGTTTATAAAGTAGATTATCATCTTTCCACCAATATACATTATGCTTTACTTTGAATTTAATAATGTGAACCAAGATTCCAAACCTGCATAAACATAAGAAACAAACACCATATAAGATCAAATGCAAGTTAGTATCATGATTCCCAAAGAAATCCATTTGAATTGCAAAGAAAAGGAAATGAAAGTAACATAAACAAGCATAAACCAAAGATGTTAAATCTTATCCAAATACAAAGTAAACTCTCAATCTCTTGGGGGAGTTTGTGCCAATTTGATGTGGAAATTGTCCCTTTCCCAACTCCTATGCAAGCTTTTGATGATTTGATGATGATGTGATCCACTATGTTGATGATTGAAGTATGCTCCAAGATGAAAATATACATAACCTATCTAAGATCGGATAAAGATGGATGATAATTGGTATGGATTTGAGTATAATAACTTTGCTCAAATTGTGGATGATCAAATGAGAAAAGAGGCCTCTTATTTATAGAATGATAGGATGGAGAAATGCCCAAAATGGAGCAATGTGGTACTAATATTCAACAAATGGTAAGGTGCCACTTGTCCAAATGTGAATGGATGGAGGATGTGCGCATTTTGATGAATGTGCCCATAAATGCAATTAGGTGATATTTGAAAATGTTGAAATGACATGTAAGAGGGAAATGAAATGTCTTAAATGCCACTTGGCTCAAGGAAAAAGGAATTATTAGGTGAAGTAAATGCCTTGTTGGAAGGAAAAAGTCCACTTGGATTTTGAATTCAAATTTGAGAGAATATTCCTCCATTTTGCCATGTTGAAAGAAAATAGAGATTTAATAAATGAATTAAATCAATTTTCATGTGCAAATGGAAAAAGCTAGAGGATGGGACATGAATGATGATTAAATTAATCAAAGGTTAATTAATTTAATGAAGGATTAGATGATGTGACAAATTTGACTTAGATTTATAGGTTAATTTAAATCAAATATGAGAAGAAAGTGATTTTATACTTAGTTAAATAAATATTTTGATTTATTTAACAAAAGAGGATGATTAGTTAGCTTAAATTAAACAAGGTTTAATTTATTTAATTTAATAGTTAGACTTTAGAGATTTGATCAAATAAAGTGAATTATTTAATCAAATATGGACATAGGGTTAATTAGATCAGATAGATTGATTTAATTAATGGGAGAGAAAGACTTAATTAGATAAAATGATTTATTTAATTAAGAGAGGAAAATTGATGAATTTAATCAAATAAGGGTATTTAATTAAATGGTTAGACTGAGGGATGATTTTGGATGAAATGGTGTTAATAATCCAAATCAAGTATATCGCTATATTCTCCATGTCTACAAATAAATAATTATTATTCATTTTCTATGTGTATTATGACTAAAGTCTTGGTTGATGGGTTGATTAGAAAACATCTATAGCTTTCAAACGGTATCACTTTTTTTGAATCTGAAACATGTGTTAGATTCTATTCTTTGAATAATATAGGATTACAAAAAAAAAAAAAAATCATGAAGTTTTGACCAAGTTAAGGTGGTCAGACATACAATTTTTTATATTTTTAAAAATTTGTAATAAAAAATTCATAATTAATTATTTACCTAGAAAAAAATTACAAAAAAATATGCATCACATCGAGACATAAGTCCTCTACTTATATCTAAAATATTGTAAAAGAATATTATCATTTTATTGTAGTTAGGGTGGTTAGATAGACACCTACTTCTTATTTTTTTCCTGAAATTTAAGTACTACTACATTAAAATTTCAAATTTTCACCAAATAGATTTTTTTACAAAAACATAAACCTAATAGTTTAGAAATTAAATTCAATTTTCTACAGATTCTATTCTTACATTTTTTTAAATAATATAGATAACTTATTCAAATTTTTATGTCAAGTTGCCTAACTTTGATTTTTCTATTTTTTTGCCACTTAAGGGCCTATCTTTTCCATGATCATCTTGCACATACCTACTTGAATGCTTGTAAATGCTTAGATCTTGAATTGCTTTCTCTAAATCAAAATAATTACTTGAAATCTTGTTTATATAGGCATTGTACACCCAATTTATCATTATTAGATCTCAAAAGCTAACATAAACCAAAATTTTGAATTAAAAACTTGAATTTCTTGCTCAAACCCTAAAAAGGGGCCACACAGGACTCATACACCACTTGCCACATATGGATCCCACCTTAGGGGCCTCATAGTCCCAAGGTGGCATATGAGTCCCACTCTAGTTTTTTTGGGGTGGGCCAATGATGGGTTATTATAAAGTTTAATACTTTTGTTGATTTTGTCAAGATTTTAGTTGAAATAAGCCCTAGGATCTGAAATAAAGGGTCTTAGGGGTCTATTAATGATGATTTAAAGGGGTCATGAATGAAAGGGTACCAAAATAGGTGCAAATTAAGTGAGAAATTATACTATCTCCAAGAAGGGGTTACAATTTTTGTTACTACAAAGGGCCAAAAAACTATCTAATTTTTTAGTAGGTATCAACTTCTATAAAAAATTCTATAAAATCAACTCCAAGTTGCTCATCAATCCCATTAAACCTTAATGTTTGAACAAATTGATCCATCCTACTAAAAAATTATTTGTTTTGGAGTAGACAATTATTGATGCTATTATGTTGGTACAACTACGAAACCCTTTAGTAATGGGTAAAAGAAAAAAAGTAAGTAGGGATCGTAAACTAGATATTTCCAAAGCCTATGAAAAAGTGTCATGAAATTTTTTATTTGAAGTTCTTCTTAGGCTTTCCTTCTTTAGTAAATTCTTGAAACTCGTCCAAGATTTTTTCACCTCCCCTAGGTTCTTTGTGATTATCAATGGTACCCTACAAGGTTTTTTCTCAGCTTCTATTGGTATCCGCTAAGGCGACCCTTTGTCCCCCTATCTCTTTATAATGATGGACAAAGTTCTTGGCTATAGTTTTGAATGGTACCTTGGCTGGTTTTGGACCCTCCTCAATGTCTCAAATAATTTCTCATCAATAATTTGTTGATGATATGATTTTTCTTGGGGTTGCCATGCTAGCTAAGCATAAGGGTTGGATTGATATCCTTAAAAAATGCATGGCTTTTGGCTAGTGCATCAGTTTCACAAAAAGTACTATATTTTTTCTAAATGTTGGCCCTACTCTTCAAACTAAGACCTCTAGAATCCTCAATTGTTAGATCCTCCCCCTCCCCTTAATGTATATGAGCATGCCACTTATTGTTGGCAAGGTGGATAATTTTGTTTGTTTCAATATTCTAGAAATAGTTCAAAGAAATCTTGCTACTTGGAATGGGGATCTTCTCACTAATGTTGGTAAGCTCCTCCTCAAATCTACCCTTCAAATTTTGATAGTCTACCTTATGTCTATTTTTTTATCCTTGCTACGTGGTCAGAGAAACTTTTAAAAAATTATTAGGGATTTCTTTGGTCAAGGACCGAAGAGAGGAGTCGATTCTCTTTGGTGAATTGGTACACTATGTGCTCTAGGAAATTTTCTGGTGACCTGGACCTAAGAAAATCAAGATAGATGAGCATGTCCCTTATAACAAAAATTTCTTGGAAGCTTCTGAACAACCAAGAAGAATGGATATTCATCCTCAAGGTCAAGTATTTGCAGGGTCGGGATTACCACTCTTTGTTGGAAAATCGTGATATCCCTCTTGGCTCTATCATCTGAAATGACCTCTTGAAATTCAAGAATTTGCTATCTTTGGGCTCCTTTTGGTAGGTCATATATGGTACCTTGGTCTCTTTCTTGGATGAAAAAAACTTTCTTATTTGGCTCTTAGTCTTCATCCAGTTTTATCTGTGATGAAGATGGATTTGTGTGCTCAAGTGGGGTCTAAGGTTTTTGATTACCTAGACACTTTTGTTTTTTTTTCCATATGGAATATTTATCCCAATTGGTTTGACCCCCACCTTTGTCTAGTTGTTGAAGATATTTTTAGGATGGTTAAGAACCAAAAATTATTTAACTCTAATTTTCTAGAATCTTTGGTTTGGGTGGCTTCTAAAGATGATAATTACTCTATTAATACTAGCTACAATATTCCTTCCAACACCTAGGATCCCTTGTTTGATTAGGGTGTGGATTTCATGCAAGAATTCCCCCTAAGGTCAAATTTTTTTGGTGGAATATTTTTCATAAAAGGATTCTTTCCTTGGATAATTTGTACAAGAAAGGCTTACATATTGGTAACCATTATTTCTTTTGTGAGAATGAGGTTAAGTCAGTCTCCCACTTGTTCTTCCAATGTCCTCACTCCTAGCAAGTTAAATAGAAAACCAAATCTCTTTTCAATGTCTGTTAGGTCTAGCAGAAGGATGTTAAAGGTATTTTGGATAGTTAGTGCCTGCCATTCTCCCACCCTATGCTGGTTGAGCTCTAGTGGAAATATCTTTTCTTCACTAGTTGGGTGCTCTAGAAGGAGTCCAATAATAGGGTTTTTAGAGACAAAAGTCCCCTGGGTTGGTGGTTTCCAACAAGGTATTAGCTAGATTGTTGAGAATATTTCCTTAACCTCTTGCAAGCCCAAACATAATCCTAATAACCTGGAGGTGTTTATTGCATTAGCTTGGAACCTATCTGAGATCGTGAATGCTCTTTCTCTCACATTCCACTGGACGGGAGCAATTCTCCCTTGTCCCCCCAAACCTAAATGGATTAAGGTTGCTCAACCAAATCTAACCCTAGTCAGGTGGGTGGGGCTGGAGTCTTTCATGATCGCAAGGGTAATTTAATTTTGACTTATGTGATGAACCTAGGGTTACAATCATTCAAATTTGTTGGGGGTGGGGGTGGCTTTTCATGGCATTTAGGTTTCCACACAAGCTAGTATTTCAAATTTGGTTATCAAGGGAGATTCCAAAAATACTATCCTCATGCTAACGGGGAAAGATAATCCTTGTTGGACACTCTAGGACCCCATGTTGTTTTCTCATAATCTAATGATCACCCTTAGAAATTGCAAGGTTATTCACATGTTTATAAATGACAAAAAAAATTCTAACAAACTCGTTAACATTGGTGCCTTCACACCAAATTTAGTAATATGGGATAATATTTCTCATATACCTAGGCATGTGTGTTAATTAATT
>VDFB02271358.1:478622497-478694518 GCA_007258455.2 Sequoia sempervirens | reverse complement strand
GAAGTTCCAATTTCAAAGAGCATTTGCAATTGTATCTTCTAGAGAAAGTCGCCAAATTTCCATGACCATAAGTTTGATCTAGGACTCGATTCACAAACCGGTTTGTACCGTTGGAAGGTCCTACGATCATCAATAACACACTAAAAATAGCTAATTTTGTAAAGTTTGCAGGGCTGTTTGAGGGAACTCTAAGTGCCTCAAATACTTATTTCGAGGAAGATTTTTTAGAGTTACAAATCTAGAAACTAAAACTACAATATCTTTCAACCAGAATAGAAAACAAAACCTCATTAGAATTTCATTATGACGAAAAGGGTATACAAAAATGTAAAAACATCTAAAAACCAAGAAACTTGAAATTTAACTATTTTTGGGTGATGCGAGATTGCCCTTACACCACTAGATGCTCCTGCATCAGACACCCAAGGTAATTTGAGAAGTGACCCTGTCACATCTTAGATTGTGGAGGAAAACCCAAAAGGTCAACCTCTACCTTAGACAACCAGGATGAATCTTCAATAGGCCTTCCTTTCCATTTCACCAAATATTCTTCATATTGCCTGTTCTTGGTACTCCTTCCCACACGACTATCCAGGATTTTTCAATCTCCTCCTTTTCTAAAGTAGGTGCTGAAATCCCACACTGTTCCATTGCTGGTACTTCCTCTGTGCCACCTTCATAATACTTTGTCAAATTGGAAATGTTGAACACACGGAAAATGTTGAATTCATCTGGAAACTCTACCTCATATGCATTCCCTGAATCATGCCTCTTCAAAATTTTATAGGGACTGAACTTCTTCATCTTCAATTTGTTATATGTTCCCACTGAAAACCTCTTTCCTCAAGTGGACCATCACTTCATCACCAATCTTTATACCTCCTCTTCTGATCTGCCTTAGCCTTATACTACATATTCATCTTGTTAATATGTTCTCTTACCTTCTCATGTATATCCTTGATGTGTTCTTCAAAATCTTTAGCTTCAACACTGATTTTCTTCTCTTGGTCCATCTTCCTCAATTCTGGAGCTGTTCTGGGGCTACCTCCATGCACAATCTGGAATTGTGATCTACCAGTGCTTCTGTTGACAGAATTGTTGTAAGAAAATTCTGCCTGGGGTAAGATCAAGTCCCATCCCTTGGGTTTATCTCCTACCAAACATCTCAGTAGGTTACCCAGACTCTTGTTAACAACCTCTGTATGCCCATCTATTTGTGGATGGTGTGCAGAACTAAATTTCAACTTTGTCTTCAGCTTCTTCCACAAGGTCCTCCAAAGAGGGTACCCCACAAATTTGGTGTCATGATCTGAAACAATGCTGCTTTGGCGAGACCATGTGGTCTCACCACCTCTTTGAAGAACAAGTCAACAATGTGGACTACATCATGGGTCTTAGGCATGGGTAGAAATTGTCATCTTTGAAACCTATCAACCACCACAAAGGGCCCAAATCCCATTCCCTCATTGTGTCCTTGACCAAGAACAAAGTCCATACTTATATCCCCCACACCCTCTAAGTACGGTGAAGGTGATATAAACCCTATATTACGACTCCTCCCTTTAGCTATAGGCATACCCATAACTTTGTACAAACTTCTTCACATCCCTATGACAAGTAAATTTAATAATAATGCTCACTAATAATGGCAATGAGATTTTATCCAGGAACCCGAAAATGTCCTACCATTCCTCCACTATGCTTCTCCTTTATCAAGTTCTCCCTCATGGAACTCCTTTGAATACACAATTGACTTCATTTAAATAACATGTCATCCTGGATTATGAAATCCAACCACCTTGTCCTATCCACTATAACAAGTTCCTTGCAAACTTTCTAAGCCTCCGCAAAATTAGGATCTTCTGTATAAAGTGTCTTGAGTTCATTGAACCCAACCACTTCAATCTGCATCTTTATCATTAATGTATGCCTCCTACTTAAGGCATCTGCAACCCTATTTGACTTCCCACTCCTATGTTTCAAAACAAAGGTATAACTCTACAAAACTCTACCCATTTCATATGCCTCTGATTTAATTTTCTCTGACTATTTATGTACTGCAAGGCCTGATGATCAGTATATAGAACAAATTCCTTGACAACAAATGAAATGTCTCCATTTCTTTAATGCTTTGAACTATTGCATAAAATTCCTGATCCTTATCACAGAATGCTTTCTCTTGGCATCCATTTAACTTTTCAACTGAAATGGGCAATGGGCTTACCTTCTTGGCTCAACACTGCTCCAATGGCACAACCACTAGCATCACAATCCACCTGAAACACCTTGTTGAAATCTAGGAGGGCTAGAATAGGTTGCTCTGTCACCTTTTGCTTCAACACTTCAAAAAAATTTGCCGCTCCAATGCTCCACTTGAATTCTTTTCTATCCCCTCTCATTGTTTCAGTCAGGGGTCCACAAATACTATTGAAGTTTCTAATGAAGTTTCTATAAAAACTAGACAAACCATGGAAAGATCTCACCTTGGTAGCAGTTCTTGGAGTAGGCCATTCCAGAATAGCCTTCACCTTCTCTGGGTCCATCTTGAGACCTTCTACTGAGACAACATACCCCAAGTACACTAACTCCCTCTTCACAAAATTTCACTTCTTCAAATTAATCAATAGTTTCTCTTCTCTTAACTTCTCAAAGACTCTCTGAATATGCATCAGATGCTCATCCAATGTCTTATTGAAAATTAAAATATCATCTAAATACACAATAACAAAACTTCTTAGAAATTCTCTTAGTACCTCGTTCATGAGCTGCATGAATGTGCTCGGTGCATTGGTTAACCCAAAAGGCATGACTAACCACTTGTATAGGCCATCCTTGGTCTTGAAGGTAGTCTTCCATTCATCTCCCTCCCGAATCTGAATCTGGTGATATCCACTCTTTAGATCAATCTTTGTGAAGTACTGAGCTCCACTCAAACAGTCCATTAGGTCATCCATCCTTGGCAAGGGAAATTTGTATTTGATTGTTATCTTGTTTATGGCTCAGGAATCTGTACACATCCTCCACTCCCCTTCCTTCTTTGGTGCTAATATTGTAGGTACTGCACATGGACTCAAAATCTCCCGAATCAAACCCTTTCTCAACAACTCTTGAACTTTTCTGTTCAACTCCTTATTTTCTGCTGGAGTCATTCTATGAGCTACCTTATTTGGCAAACTGGCTCCAGGAATCAAGTCAATCTGATGACTGATCTTCCTTATTATTGGTAAACCCTCAAGTACATTATCAAAAACAATATCCTGAAACTCATCCAACATCCTAGAAACTTCTTCTAGAATCTTCTCACTATCCTCCTTACTCACTCTAGGAATCGATGCATAACACACACGCTCATGCTTCATACCTTCTAAAAAATTTCTTCCATCTACATAACAAATTCTAGCACTACTGCATACCTTTTTTTCAGTTTCCTTTAGGGGTTTTAACTTGTGACGAACCCCATCTTTTGTCAAGGAATAAGTGTTTGCATGGCCATCATGAATAGCTCGCCTATCGATCTACCACAGCCTCCATAACATGTGACATGCATCCATGGGGATGATATCACAGAGTACCTCATCATGGTAGCTCCCAATCTTGAACTTTACTAGGCACTGTTTATTGACCAAAACTTTGTGGTCTTTCTACAACCAGGCAATCCAATATGGATGCGGGTTCCTTTCCCTCTTCAGCTTCAACTTTATGACCATCTCCTCTGACACCAAATTATCAGTGCTCCCACCGTCAATAATGACATCACAACATTTTCCTTCACAATTGCACCTTGTGCAAAATAGATTCTTCCTCTGTTCTGGTTCATTTTCCTCAGTCACTAGGGCTCTTCTAATCACTAGGGCTTATCCCCTTTCAGCATCATCAAAATGTTTATATTGGGCCTCTTCATCTGCATGCGCAACCCTTCCATGAACTTCTAGCCTTTTGTTTGCCATTCCTTGGTGTTGTGGACATTCATAGGCTCGATGCCCTTCTTCACCACACTAGAAACATATTCCTCTGAAACCACCTCTTCTAGATCCTTGTCCATATCTTCCTCATCCTCTACCTCTTTGATCACCACTGTTTTGATCACAAGGGTGGTAGAAGTTGTCATTTCTTTGGCTTCGGCTGGTACCCACATCTTCACTTTTCTTTTCATCATCATTTCGGCTTCCTGAAGGTCTTCCATTTCCCCTTCCGCTTTGACCTCCTCATCCTTTTTGCTTGGCATCAAATATTTTGTTCAACTTCTCTTCCACCTTCAGAGCAAACTGATACACATCCTCAATGGTGGTCATTCTAACTAGGCTTAACTCCTCCTGAATGCTCGGTCATAACCCATTAAGATAGCGGGCTACCTTCTCCTTATTGGCCTCTATGTGACCCGTTCTGATGATTATTTTTTGAAAATTTTTAGTATATTCTTTCACAAATCTACTCCCTTGCTTCAACCCTTGCAATTTCTTCAATAGATCTAACTCCTAGTCCACTGGTATGAACTGCTTCTTCAGTTTCTCTACCATGCGATCCCATTTGGTGATATTGCCTTTTCCTCTTCGATTTCTTTCCAACTGAACCTCTTTCCACCAAATATTGGCATGGCCCTTGAACTTCATTTTCACAAACTTAACCCGATCTGGGTCCTCTATTTCCTCATACTCAAAATATTCTTCTAACTTGTTGATCTAGTCGATCAACTCTTCTGAGTTCAGACTTCTGGAATAACTAGGGACTTCTGCTCTCAGTCTTTTCCCGATCTTTGAAATGGCCCTTATTAGCTGCATTTGGTCTTAATCAATTGCTTCTTCTTCCTCTTCTACATTTGAACCTTCTTCCTCTCCTTCATCCTCACTTTCCTCCCTCGGGTTTAACCCTCTTCTCAACTGCTCTTGTAACGCATCAATCTGTCTCTGGAGGGCTGCCAGTGCATCTCTGCCACCAGCATTTCTGCTGCCTCAACCACCTATGGCACCACCACACCTACCATGCATCACTCTTAGAGGCATCTTTCTTGACCTCGACCCACAACCATGGTCCTGGTGTGAACTGCCTCACAATTGGTGATCTGTCCACATGCTCAAGAGAACCTGCTCTGATACCATTTGATGAGGGCGTAGCCCGAGACTTAGAAAATAACCCACAAACAAGAGAATAATTTTATTATTCAAAAAATGGAACTTCTTACATGTAGAGGATCTCAAATTCCCAAGTTCTACAATACATGCAAGTTACAAAAAGCTACAGAATAACCCTTTCACAATTTGTGAGCTTGTCCCCAAAAAGTTGCCCAAAAATTAGAAACCCACCATAAATAGAGCTCCTCAATAGTTTGGAGCCAAAACAACATTCAAATTTGAGTTTAGGTGGTTTGGCACCAAAAATTTATAACATGAAGTTCAAATTTCAAAAGAGGATTTGCAATTGTATCTTCTAGAAAGTGCACCAACTTTCTGGGGCCATAACTTTTGATCCGGGACTCTGATTCGTGAACCATTTGAATAGTTGGAAAGGTCTCGAATTCAATAACATGCTCAAAATTTTCTATGCCAATTTTAGCAAGTTTTGGGGCCATTCCAGAAAATCTAAGTACCTCAAATCTAACTCGGAAGATTTTTAGGTGCAAATCTGGGAAACTAAAACTGCAATATCTTTCAACCCAAGAACAGAAAACAAAAATTGTAAATTGGGAATTTCATTATGATGAAAAGGGTATCCAAAAATGTAAAAACATCTAAAAACCAAGAAACTTGAAATTTAACTATTTTTGGGTGATGCAAGATTGCCCTTACACCACTGGATGCTCCTACATCAGACTATTATAAGGAAAGTCAAGGTGTGGAAAACACTCTCCTACGGCCAAAACCATAGGGAAGAAATGTAGAGACACTTTTAATTTTTCAATTATAGTCCAATTAAGATGCACTTAAAAATAGAGAACAAAAATAGAGAATTGACAATCACATATGAACACTAGATATACATGGGAAAACCCTTATGGGAGAAAAACCCACCACACCAAGAGAAATGACTTTGTATTACGGTAATAAGGATTACATACAAGTATCAGAATGATCTTTCTGGTGTCTATTTACAACAACATTCACCATGAACAATCTAGTATAGGAACCTTCAGGTTATAGTCATTACAGAATAGAAAACATCTACTGATACAATCACTCAACAATCTGTCAATCCAACCAACTGATCACAATCAGCAATCATAGAGTATATCCTTGTAGTTCCATGTTTGCTGAGCTACCTCATAGAACTGTCACAATGAACAAACTTCCAAGTATTCAGATTTTACTTCTCCTATTGGTCCACGAGACTCCACATAGGATGGTAAAACAATAGTCAATAAAATTCACACTGTGTTTGCATCTTGATGAGACACTAACAGTGTCTCGCCGGTGCCACATAACCTTCATATTGATATCCAGCAAGAGTTATCCATTTTTCTAAGATGTTACATTGAGTTCAGAAGACTATCACTTAGCTTTTTCCATGTCACTAAGACATATCACTTTCGCTAGGACGTTATACCAAAGCCTCAAAGTCACATAGCCATGAGTTTTCCATTCGACAAGACTACCGCTCTTTGGTGAGACCACATATTGATATTCAAAGTGATAGTGATCTCAACATCCCTATCAGTAAGACTTACTACTCACCAAGAGGTTTCATCGAGCAACATTTGGTTACACCGAAAGCATACAACTATCGGCAAGACCTATCACCTTCGCCAAGATATTATGCCAAATACACACAAGTCATACTGAGCACCAAGTCACAGTTGGCAAGACAAAAGCTTATTGTGGAGACATCTTCTCTAGATCTTTATTGTCACCCTGAAGCTATCATCAATCGCCAAGACATACACCCTTTGCTAAGAGAACATACCAAAGTCCAAGACTTACCCTAAAGGCTCCAACATAAAACATTGTCGGCAAAACATGTTTCAATCACTAAGACTTTTTACCGAGCCCATTGAGTTACTCTGACAACAAACATTTAAACCTTCATCAGTGAGACATTTATACATTGGTAAGACTTCTTACCGATGGGTCACAAGATACACCAAAGACTACTATGTGAATCACTATCGGTGAGACTTTCCAAATTTTCTGGGACTTCTTCTTGAGTGTTGAAGTCACTCCGAAGCCACAAGTCACTGTGAGTCTCCCTGAAGCCCAATTGAATGGCTTTTTGGCTAGATATGTTTACTTGGAAAAAGGTTACAATGACTGCTCTATGTCACAGTGATAGACTCCAAAGTGAAAGTGGTCGGTAAGACTTCTGCAAGGTCTCAGCAACCTAAACAAAACATGGTGTTGCATACTGCTTGTCGGCCAGACATTGAAGTTGTCACACTGACTTGACTCCTAAAGAGGTTTCATCCTATATTGATTGAGGCATACATTTCCAACAATCTCCCACTTGACGAAGATCATACAAACACCTCCAGAGCACAATTAAAACTTACTGAAAATCATGAGCACTAAGGCCCATTGAACTAGAACACCACCTGAACTTGTCTGTGCTCACTGGCTTTGTCAATGCATCTACAACATTCTCTAGAGTATCCACCTTTTCCAAAATTACCTTTCCATCCTCAACCATATCTCGTACAAAGTGATACTGCACATCAATATGTTTCATCCTCACATGGAAAGTAGGATTCTTTGCTAGACAAATTGCACTCTGACTGTCATAGAAAATAGTTATCTCCCCTGTATCAAAACCAATGTTAGAACACAAAAATTTCAACCATACTAATTCTTTACAAGCATGAGTAGCTACCATGTATTCAACCTTTGTAGTGGACAAAGTGACTACAACCTTCCGCTTGCTCATCCAGCTCACTGCACCACCATTCATCATGAATATGTATCCACTAGTGGATCTCCTTCTATCAATGTCCCCTTCCCAATCAGAATCCACATAGCCACAAATACTAAGAGTCCTCTATGACTCAACCAAGTTCCCATGATAACACAAAGTAAAATCTGAAGTACCCTTCAAATATTTGAAAACTCTCTTTACAACATCCCAATGTGTCCTTCTAGGATTAGCCATAAACCAACTAAGAACTCCCACTACTTGGGAAATGTCTGGCCTTATACAGACCATTGCATACATGATACTACCAACCACACTAGCATAAGGTACATTGGTCATGTCCTCCATCTCAATAGGAGATTTTGGATAGTTGACAACAGATAGCTTCATTCCCTACAAGTCTCGAACAACTAGTTGTTTGCAATCATTCATACAGAATCTCTCAAGAATAGTCTTGATATACTTACTCTAATTGAGCCATAGTTTTCTATTCTTCTTATCCTTGGTTATCTCCATCCCCAAAATATACCTTGCTACACCAAGATCCTTCATTTTGAACTTAGCAGATAGCTGAGACTTAAGATCAGAAATCATTAGCTTACTATTGCCTATGAACAACATATCATCAACATAGAGAGCAATAATAAGAACTCGATCACTTTCAACTTTATAATATACACAATGATCTAATTTTGATTTCACAAATCCTAAAGACAATACAAAAGTATCAAATTTCTGGTACCACATTCTAGGTGACTGCAAAAGACTTCTTTAATTTGCATACCAGTTTTTCTTTACCTTTTTCAACAAAGTGCTCAGACTGGGACATATTTATCTCTTCTTCAAGATCACCATGAAGAAATGTTGTCTTCACATCCATCTATTCAACCTCTAAGTCGTATGCTATTGCAAGTGACAAAAGAAATCTGTTAGATGTCAGCTTTGCTACAGGAGAAAATATTTCCCCATAGTCAATTCCCTCTTCCTGGGAATAACCCTTTGCAACCAGTCTTGCCTTGTACTTTTCTACACTACCATCCAAACCAATCTTCTTCTTAAATACCCACTTGCAACCCACAGGTTTTCTACCTTCAGGCAAGGGCACCAGACTCCAGGTTTTATTCTTTTCTAAAGATACCATCTCTTCCTCCATGGCTTCCAACCAAGAATCTGAATCAGGCATTTTAATTGCCTCCTTTACAGTCTTAGGCTCATCAGTGCTAGAAATCAAAGCATAGGCACAATTAGAATCAATCAAAGAGAACCCATACATATCTGGTTGTTTTCTTTCATAGGTTGACCTCCTCACTGGCTGAGGCTGAGGTTATTCTTCTTCAAAACTTTCAGAACTGCTTGAGCTCTCCTCAGTTTTAGGTACATTTTGAATTTCAATTCCTCTTTCTCTGGAGTAGGAGGAATTACTGCTACATCCTTATTGTTTTCTAACTTTGCCTCTGACTGTAGATCTAAGGTGGAAGGTTTTAGCTCATGAAAGATTACACTTCTATTGTATACAACCTTCTCTGTAACAGGATTCCAAAGCTTGTATCCTTTAATGTTAGCACTATAGCCAATAAAAATACATTTGACAACCTTATTCTCCAACTTAGATCTTTTCACATCTGGCACATATGCATATGCTTCACAGCCAAAGACTCTAATATGTCTAAGAGAGGGTTTCTTACTAGACCACACTTCCAAAGGTGTTTTCTCAACAAGAGCAGAATTAGGAGACCGATTAATCAAGTAAAATGCAGTAGTAGTAGCCTCAACCTAGAACTCCTCCAAGCCAGCACTACTAAGCATACTTCATGCTCTCTCCATCACCGTCTTATTGAACCTTTCTGCAACTCCATTTTGTTGTGGAGTATAAGGTGTAGTCTTATGTCTTTTAATCCCATGGTCTATACAGTTTCTTTTAAGTTCATCAGAACAAAATTCACTGCCATTATCAATCCTTAACCATTTGATTTTTCTACCAGTTTGATTTTCTACAAGGTTCTTAAATTCCTTAAATTGATTGAACACTTTTGACTTACTTTTCAGAAATTATACAAATTCTCTTCTTGAATAATCATCAATAAACGACACATAGAATCTTGATTTAGACAAAGAAGGAACATTCATAGGACCAAACACATCCAAATGAATATAATCTAGGAAACCAAAAGATTTGTGAGGACTATCATAAAATGAAACATGGTGCTACTTTCCATATATACAATTTTCATAGAAATCAAATTCAAGATTACAATCATCAAGCCCCTCAACCAAGTTTTTATTCTTCAAGGTTTTTAAACTTTTTTCTCCTATGTGGCCTAACCTATGATGCCAGAGCATAGTCTTATCTCCTGGAAGTTTTACTTCCATAGAGTTTACATAATTAGGAACAATTTCCTCTTTCTCTCCATGAATAGCTTTAAGTGAATTTTTAGATACACTGTTACATTGAACATCATGTGCATCCAACTTGTATAGGGTACCAATTCTATTACCTCTAGCCAGCACCATTGAACCTCTAGTCATCTTGCAGCCATTTTCAGAGAATGCGATTTGCACTTTGATATCATTCAACTTACTGAAAGATAGTAGATTTCAAGCCAGACCTAGTATGTGCATTACATCATTAATTCCCTTTATTTTTCCGTCAGGAAATTAGATTCTGACTCTTCCACGACCAAAATTTTCCAAAGTAGAATCACTTGCCAAGTACACCTTTCCACCATCAAAATATTCATACTTTGTGAACCAATCTCTATGAGATGTCATGTGAAAAGATTCTCCTGAATCAATCAGCCAGACATCTTCTAATGCCTATGTAGCCAAGGCAGCAATGAAGGCATCTAAATCACCCTAAGAAGAATCATTATTGGAAGAGTGTTTCTTCTTCTTCTTTTTCTCCTCTTTGTAATTCTTATGGACATGACCAAGTTGCCCACAATTCTAGCACTTCACCTTTGAATTATTGCCAGGAGACTTTGATCTCCACTCTGATTTTGATTTTGATTTCTTGTCCTTCTTCTTGCCTTTCTCTTTTGACCTTCCTCTGACAACAAGAGCTTCCTTCACCATCTCTAAAGATTTCCTCCTCATCTCTTCTGACAGCAAAGATGCAACAACATCATCCACTTTGAACTTTGATGTTGAACTCCCAATAGCCATCACCAGATGATCCCATGAGTCTGGCAAAGAACACAACAAAAGCATACAACGATCCTCTTCTTCAATTTTTACACCAACAGATGTCAATTGAGCAATCAACATGTTAAATGTATTCAGATGATCAGCTACAGACCCTCCTTCCTACATTCTCAAATTATACAGCTTCTTCCTCAGGAAAATTTTATTCACCAAGGACTTCCCCTAATAAATAGATGCCAATTTTTTCCACAAAGAGGCTACAGTCTTTTCTTCATGCACATTCAAAAGAACAGAGTCTACTAGACAAAGCCTTATTAGCCCTTTTCCTTTCTATCTGTCAAGTCCCAATCCTCTTGCTTCATGGTCTGGGGTTTCATTCCAGACACTGTAAGCCACATATCATGATCAACAAGGAGATCCTCCATTTTGAGTTTCCAAAACTCAAATTTATTGCCATTGAATTTCTCTATCTCCATCTTCCCAGATGTGCTAACCATCTCAACTTGTAATCAGAAACAACAAACTCTACAAGACTCCCAGTGAACAGAATTGAATCAAAAAACCTAGTTTACCCACAAGGATAACACAACTAGCTAGGCTCTGATACCAGTTGTAAGGAAAGGCAAGGTGCAGAAACAACTCACCTACCACCAAAACCATAGGGAAGAAATGCAGAGACACTTTTAATTTTTCAATTATAGTCCAATTAAGATGCACTTTGAAACAAATAATAGAAATAGAGAATTGACACCTTCAGATTATAGTCATTACAAAATAGAAAACATCTACTGATACAATCACTCAACAATCTATCGATCCAACCAACCGATCACAATCAGCAATCATAGAGTATATCCCTATAGTTCCATGTCTATCGAGCTCCCTCACGGAACCCTCACAATGAATAGACTTCCAACTGTTCAGATTCAACTTCTCCTATTGGTCCACAAGACTCCACATAGGATGGTCAAACAATGGTCAAGAGAATGCACACTATGTTGGCATCTTGGTGAGACACTAATAGTGTCTCGCCGATGCCACATAACCTTCATATTGATATCAGCAAGAGTTATCCTTTTCACCAAGATGTTACATTGAGTTCAAAAGACTATCACTCAGCTTTTTCCATCTCACCAAGACATATCACCTTCGTTAGGATGTTAGATCAAAGCCTCAAAGTCACATAGCCATGAGTTTTCCATTCGACAAGACTACCGCTCTTTGGTGAGACCACATACTGATATTCAAAGTCATAGCAATCTCAACATCCCTATTGGTAAGACTTACCGCTCGCCAAGAGGTTTCATTGAGCAACATTAGGTTACACTGAAAGCATACAACTATTGGCAAGACCTATCACCTTCACCAAGATGTTATGCTAAATACACACAAGTCATACCGAGCACTAAGTCACAGTTGGAAAGACAAAAGCTTATAGCAGAGAAATCTTCTTGAAATCTTTATTGTCACCCCAAAGCTATCATCAATCGCCAAGACATACGCCCTTCGCTAAGAGAACATACCAAACTCCAAGACTTACCCCAAAGGCTCCAACATAAAACACTGTCGGTGAGACATGTGTTGATCACTAAGACTTTATCGAGCCCATTGAGTTACTCTGACAACCAACATTTAAAGCTTCATTAGTGAGACATTTATACATCAATAGGACTTCTTACCGATAGGTCACAAGATAAGCCAAAGACTACAATGTGAATCCCTGTCGATGAGACTTTCCAAAGTTGTTGGGACTTCTTCTCGAGTGTTGAAGTCACTCTGAAGCCACAAGTCACTATGAGTCTCCCCAAAGCCCTATTGAATGGCCTGTTGGCCAGAGATGTTTACTCAGTGAAAGTTTACAATGACTACTCTATGTTACAGTGATAAACTCCAAAGTGAAAGCGGTTGGTAAAACTTTTGCAAGGTCTCAGCGACCTGAACAAAACATGGTGTTACATACTGCTTGTCAGCCAAACATTGAAGCTGTCACATCAACTCGACTCCTAAAGTGGTTTCGGCCTTATTTATTGAGGCATACATTTCCAACAACTATTCTAGATATGTACATGGGTCTACTTCCTTTAAAACACAAGAAAATTCATTGATAGATTTCAAGAGTTTAAGGCTCATACTAAGAAGGAATCTAGAAAGTGTGTCAAAATTATCTTCACTGATAATGGAAAATAATATGTGAACCATCAATTTGTTAAATTATGTACTCTTCAAGGGATTGATCTTCAACATAATATTTCCTACATGCCACAACAAAATGGTGTACTTTAGAGGAAAAATAGGTCCCTAAAAGAGATGGTTGGTTACATGATCTACGCTTGCTCCCTTGCACCTGCATATAGGGAATAAGCTATCAATTGTGCTACTCACATCTAGAAAAAAGTTCCACATAAGGCATTAAAAGGCATCACTCCCTTCAAAGCTTGGTGTGGTTAGAAACCTATTGTGGGGAACTTTAGAGTTTTTGGCTCCCCAACATGGGCACATATTCCTTTAGAGAAGTGCATGGCCTTAGAACCTCAAAGTAGGCCTTGTATCTTTCTTGGTTACCCTAATGGTGTCAAATGATATCAGCTAATGGATCCTACAACGCATGAGATCGTCATTGAGTGTAGTGTGTATTTTGAGGAAATCTCTTCTATATCATCATCTACTCTTCCTTCCTCCATAGTAGATTTAGAGGATTCTAACATTGAGGATTTTCCTCAAGCTTACTCTAGTTGTCAAGTTGATCATGACATTTGATCTTCCTCTTCAGAGAGTTTAGAATCTCCTCCTCCATCCCCTACCATGCCTCATTGGGCTCATCAAACACTTGAGTCTATAGGAAATCTTGTTGGGGATCCTTCAAAGACAAGGAGGACTCGGTCACAACATCATGAAATTCCACATTCCTACATTGCTACAATTTCAAATCCACAATCATTTCATGAAGCTTCTAGCATTGCTGAGTGGAATTATGTAGTGGAGGAAGAGTACAACTCTTTAATGTAGAATGGAACATGGGATCTTGTTCCACTTTGTATGGGAACAAAATTGATTTGATGTGAGTTTATCTATCGAACCAAATTTGTAGTGGATGGCTCAATTGACAAGTATAAAGCATGACTTGTTGCCAAAGGTTTCTCTCAAGTACTTGGCATTGACTACACTAAGACCTTTTCCCCTATTACCAAAATGAACTCCATTCACTTGTTAATTTCTATTTCTATAGTTCATGGTTTGGTTGTACATCAAATGGATGTGAAGAGTGCATTTCTTCATGGAGATCTACATGAATAAATTTACATGGAGCAGCCACAAGGATTCATTCAAGATTCTTCATCGGTTTGCAAACTAAAGTCTCTATATGGTCTCAAACAAGCTCCATGAGCTTGGCATGCCAAAATGGACTCCTTTCTTCTTTCCATTTGGTTCTATAGATGCCACTCTAATCTAAATGTCTACATCTTGCAGCAGGAGGATGCTCTTCTCTTATCTTTCTATGTTGATGACTTGATTGCCATTGGGAGCACTTCATCCATCATCTCAACTGTCAAGATTTTTTTACATGATATATTTTCCATGACCAAATTGGGTCTCTTGCACTACTTTCTTAGGATCGAGATCAATCAAACTTCTTATGGGATCTCACTTGCACAACCAAACTATGCTCTTGATCTTTTTTCATGTGTTCATATGGTTGATTGTAAGCCTGCACCAACTCCCTTTCTATCTAGAGCTAAGCTTGAGGCCAAATGTTCCACACCACTAGATGATACTACTTTGTATTGTCAACTTGTTGGTAGCCTCATCTACTTGACTCATACTTGCCCTAACATTTCCTTTGCAATTGGAATTATTTGACACTTCATTCCATAATGACATAAGATTCATTGGAAAGCTACCAAAAACATCTTGCAATACATCTAAGGCACTTGTTGGTATGGGATTTAGTATGCAACAGACACAAGTTCATACTTACTTGCATACATAGATTTTGATTGGGCTCCTGATACTGATGATTGCAAGTCCACATCCAGCTAAAGTATTCACAATGGTACTTGTCCCATTTTTTGACAGAGCAAGAATCAACATTCCATTACTCTTCAATTGAGATTGCGTATTGAGGAGCTATCAATTCTACCACTAAAGCTATTTGGCTTTACAATATCCTCACTAATCTTGGAATCACTTTTTAGAAGCCATTAGCCATCTATTATGACAACTAGAGTTCCATCTAGATCTCGAAGAACCTAATCCATCATCAATGCACCAAACACATTGAGATCTATCTACATTTTCTTCAGGAGCAAGTCGTTGATTTGTGATTCTATCCTACAATAGATCAAGTTGTAGATATATTCACCAAACCCTTCATTGAGAGAAAGTATTTTCATCTTTGGTCTCTCTTGGGGGTGAGGCACATCTCTTTTTCAGGGGTCACTTAGACCTTCTTCATTCACCCTCTCACGAGTAGGATTTTTTCCCACTGGGTTTTCTCATTCTTTATCATTGAGATTTTATTATGTACATGGGTATCTCATTAGGCCTAGTATCCAAGACCCATATTTGTATCTTTTTATTGCATAATTCTCCCTAAGTTGCACTTAATGGGAGGAATTAGTGTGAGAGGGGCACTTTATATAGCTATTCCATTGTTAGATAGTTCTCCACTAAACTCCTCTTCACACTAGCTTAACTTTACATAAGGATGAGGTGGTTGAGCCTTTAATGACATGAGTTGTCACAACTCATAGGATGCCAAAACCTTTCACAATCTAGGTGCATCTATCTCTCCCCTTGGCCTATATAACCAATGAGTTTCCTTTGTAATTCTCAATTCTCAAGTTTAATATAGCTTGCATTCTTGAGAGGAATACAGTTTATTCCTCCTCATATTTTTATTTTTTCTTTCCTTTAGTCATTAGATTCTTGGGTAGGCTACTTAGCAAATATCACAATTTAAAATGGAACTAAAATAATTTTTGAGAGGTTCCATAAGCTCCTATTCATGATAATTATCCTGACACCTTTTCTTGGTTGGATAAGGAAAGCTCTAAATTTGATGGTACATTCCTTTCAATGGATGACCTAGAAGATCAAAATTATGATTTTTTTGATGACTTTACTTTGGACCTATTGTAGAAACATGAGATTTCTCAAACTATCAGTGCAAAATATAAACTTGATTGTGGCTCAATATGTAAGGTTGGAAGCAATTCTAAAGCTAAAAAGCTTTGCATTGAAGGTATGAAAGAAATGGAAGCTAGCTCTTAGTAGACTTTGGAAGCTTTCCTCCTTCAAAATAATCAAAGTGTTTATTCTTTTTGGTGCCTATGATTTTTTTTTTTTTTTGGCTATTATTGTATCAAGATTGAAAAATTGTTTCGATTTTTTTCTCCTCTATAGGTATCTTTAGATTTATGAATATTAATTTAATTAAGAAAATATAACTTATTCAATTAATTGATGAAGGAATGATAGTCTAATTAATTAAGTAAATAGCCTTTTATGTAATTAAATAGTAGAGGGAAAATAACCTTATGTAGTGTAGAAAATTGTATCCATTTAAAACTGTAGCAAAGCTTGGTCCATTGGAGGGCATGTAAATACAAAAAATATTGGGGCAGAAATTTAAAGAAGAAAACATAGAAAGGAAGATGAAGGAGAACATTGGAGAATCAACAAAAGAAGGAGAAGATTACTCACTAATTCATGGTGCAACAATAGTTGAGCAAAATTTGTAGCATCAAATGATGAGGTAAAATATGAATTTTGTGAAATTTTTGATGAAATAAATTTATGTGTAATTGAAATAATTGAGATTGATAAATATGAGAATATGAAAGAGTATAAATTGTAGTAGTAGAGAAAGAGAAGAAAATAGAGGCAATGAATTGTTTTTCTATGTTTTGTAAAGATGATGTTATAGCTAGTTTTTCTTCAAATGAAATAGCAAAGGGATATAAAGAAATAGAATTAGAAAAGTGCAGCAATAATATGCTACAATTTGAGGTACAAGATGTTCAAGATGATGGAATAGAGTGGAAAGATATATATTGGCGGAAATTGGATTTTAATGGGTTAAATATCCTAAGAGGAAGAAATGGGAAGATACATATTGGCGGAAATTGGATTTTAATGGGTTGAATATCCTAAGAGGAAGAAAGAGAGGAAAGATTAAAGAAGGAAGAGATGAAAAGGTGCAATGAAAAGTGAAAAGGAAAAATCAGGTAGACAAAGAAGAAAGATGGATGAAGAACAAACACTAGATATTCAAATGTTCATGAGCTCCAACTCATGGAACATTTATTATTACCCTAGGTGTTTGATGCAGGAGCATCTAGGGATACTAGGCAATCCTACATCCTTAAAAATATTTTATTTTAATTTTGTGTTTCTTTTTCTTGGTTTTCCTTGTAGGCTCAATTTATTTAAATGCTCAACTACTCCAACACACTAAGGATTGATGTTGGAATGTGAAAAATCAATGGATTAATTCATTCACTTGTTAATTATTTAAATATCTTTAAGATTCATTGATTTTTCAAAAATGAATGTTCTCATGCCCATTCCTATGAGTGGGCATTTATTGAAAATTTTATCTCCATTCTGGAAGAAGGAAAAATGGAATTTTGTTAAAGAAGTGGAATGCAGGGGTATTAAGAGAGTGGGTTATGATGTGGGATGAAATTTTTTGAATGAAAATTAAATGTACATACCTAAAGGAGAAAAACTCATGCCAAGAGAAGAATCAAGAGAATTCAGAAGGTTTGACTAGGAGAGTGAGATTACTAGAGTTGTACCTAAGAGGACCAGCTTTAGTAATAATGGCATAACTTTCTCATATGAAATAAAAATCAAGAATTTCAAAATGATCCAAAAACCTGAGAATGAGATGCACTAAACCCAAAAGGAATTTTAAATGATTTGTGATGATTAGGGAGCATGGTTAGAAAAAATGTGATGGGTTTTAGAAGTTCTAAGATGGAAAAGAGGAAAAAGGAAAGTAGAAGTGTGAAGGAGAGCATTTGGGTGCCCCATTCTCCATGCTAAAAATTTGGAGAGGTGATGTTGTTGCTGTTTTGATAATGTTTGTAGCTGATTTCTAAGTTTTGTAAATCATGTTTGTAAAATTTGGAGGCATTCTTTCCTATAGATTGTTTCAAGGAGGATTTGATTTTCTCAATGTGTTGTTGAATTTGAAGATTTAAAAATATTCTCCATTGGATTTTTAGACACCCAAAAATGTCCTCTTACAACACCTATCTCGTCATTACATCATTTAGGGATCTTGTAGCACACTTTGCCCTAGGTACCCATGTCATCATCTATTTAATTAAATAAATTTTATTTATTTAATTAAATTCATATTCATAATCCATCCATTTCGCTAATGTTAATTAAATAATTTATATTATTTAATTAATTAAATCATTTCTATTCATTCTTCTAATGTTAATTAAATAATTTATATTATTTAATTAATGAGATCATAAATTCAACGTTAATTAAATAAATCCAAAATTTATTTAATTAGTAAAATCCTAAAAAGATCTTCTCACTTTCTTTCCAAAACTAAACTCGTGTGCATCTAATTAATTTATTTAATTAGATAATTCATCAATTATCCTTCTCATCTTTTTCAAGATTTATTTCCTTTAAAAGAGAATCAAAATCTTTCTATCTTTTTGAAATCTTATCTCATCTTCTTGTATTTCCTCTTTTGTCAAAAATCAAATCCTTATCGAATCTTGTCAAATCTTATCATTGTCAACATCATGGCTCTATAAATATGGTCTCTCACAATCCATTTAAGGGGTTGATTCATCTAGCATCCAGACTCTATCAAAATCAGTCTTCTATCTATATCTATCATTCTCTCCATTTTCCATTTTCATCATCAAGTCGTTATGCTGCAGGAATGAGCACTCAACATTCCTCCATTGTCAACCCTTCAAAATCTCGCATTCTCATGCAGGTGGAGAAGAGCAATGGAGATAAATCAAGTTAGCATAGAGATCAGTTTGCATTTGTGTTTCGTGTTGTGATTTCCTTGTTATTTCGTACTCTATTGTGCTTGATAGGATCTAATTAGATTATTGTTTTCATTACACTAAATCTGCTGATTTTTCCCCTATCTACATTTGGTGAACCCGACGTGAACATGCTCCAATGATCTAATCATTAGCTTTGCAAGTTTTTATTGCAAAAAATTATATATTTTTTTTAATTTCTAACTCTCGTTTTGTCCACTTCTGAGAGTGAATCATTGCAGTGACTAACCTTTGTTGACCTCTAGGTATTCTCCATTCTCCATCGACTCATTGTTTATGCTCCATACCCTGCTCGTGGGAGTCACAATCTTGGTGGTAGCTTCTCGATAACCGCCCATAGAGCTCACCATTATTTGCTAATCTTTTCACTCGTCCACCACCACTGTCCATTTAGTCTTCCATTATTTCACATCGTTTGCTTGTCATCTCATGAGATCTATCATCTCATGGGATCTGTAGGTGTCCTTGCATTCATCACTGGCAGTTATACTTTACAATTTTTGATGTCCTCTATACTTCCATCTACACGCCTAGTATCCGTCCCATTGGAGTAAATTAAGATCTGCACCTCTGATCTAATCTATCTGTGTGGGCAAGGAATATTCCCTTCACTTGCATCAACCTACCTCCTTTTTTGTAGTCAAATCCGTCTCCAATCTCCATCAGGCTGTCTTTTCTCTATTCAATCATCACACTTGGCAGATCTGCCATTTTCTAGAGGAAACAAAGCATTTTGTGCATTCAAATCGGCTTCATCCTTGCTACGCTAACCTCCCATTGCCTCTGTTTACATCCATGTTGCCTCCAATATGAATTAAGGTTGTATTTTGTAATTATCTTAAGTCACCTTGATTCGGTTTAATATCCTTCACATCTGCAAATGTGACTCTGTTTGGCAGATTTGTTAACCCTTTTGCAGGCCTTGGTCACTGCCCATTTTCAATGGTTTGCAGTTCAAATCTCCATCAACATTCATTTATCCACTGGGTTACATTTAGTTTTCTCGCCTCTCATTCTTTTTTTTTTCCACTTCAATCGTGCTTTTGGTTTTCTTTAAATGTCTTTCTCTGCATAGTTTAAAGATTTCACAAACTCTTTTTATCTTCTATGCAAAGATTCGCTAGTTTCATTTGAATAAAAATATGAGCTTTTTCTTATTTCTTATAGTATCTTTTAAGTTTTAGGATTTTATAACAAAAAAAAAAGATCTTTTATTTATACGTTCCCCCTTAGTAATTAATCTTTATTATAAGTTAAGGTAAGTTTTCTTAGAGAAAATTTTTTATTTGGTAAATTTTGATAGAATGTAATCTTGTTAGTTTCTAATTTTTAAAAATTAGATTTTTAGCTTTTAAGTTTTTAAATTAGATTTTTTTTTAATTTCTAGTTTCTAATTTTTAAATAGGATTTTTAGTTTTAGTTTTTAAATTAGACTTTTAGTTTTTAATTTTAGTTTTAAATTAGATTTTAAATTTTTAATTTAGATTAGATTTTAATTCTAATTTAGTTTACATTCTAATTTTTAATTTAGTTAGATTTCTAATTTCTAATTTAACTTAGATCTTTTAACTTTTTAAACTTAGTTTCAACTTCTAATTTTAATTTTGTTAGATTTTTAATAGATTGCTTGTTTTGGGATCTAATATCACTTTTCTTTGCATGTTTTTGTTTTTTTTTGTCTTGGTGACTTGTCGGTGAATCACACAGAGCTGGAAAAACATTGGCATCATCACACACATCAAATTGGAAAGTAAAAATAATCAAGTGCACACATTCCATCCTTCATCTCATTAATCTTGTTTGTCACACATTTCAAATTTGGGCTCTTAAAATAAATCTTGTCTTCAATCACATATAAAAAATCAGATCTAAAATTAACCACTGTCTTCCTACACATTTGATTTGGGATCTAAAAAGAACAAGTGCTTGAACTGTTTTACACACATTTCATTTCTAAGGGAAATTAATCTTTGCGAGTGTGAATCAAGTGTGTGTGTCCTCCAAAACACCTCACTTGGTTTTCTTTTGTCATACCCTTCGTAGGAGGCCTGCTTGGAGCACACACCCCTCCAAGGGACGACCTCAATAGAGTGTGAATCCAAAGACATGCTCATTTGGGAGTTGAAATCTTGTCACTCTGAGCTAAGCCCCAAAGAACTTTATACCTTTGGGAAGTGAAGGTGAAGGGTGGGTTACCCCTTTCTCCCAGCTAATTGGCAATATTTTGCTTTCAAATAATCCCTTAGTCAACCTAGTGCAAACTAGCTTGAGACCTAATCGGCCATACCCCACTTGACTATTCATAGGGCTTCTTGTTGTGTATTTGAGTGATTGCTTAATCATAACATTTAATCTTCAAAGACAAATTTTTTCATTGTGTTTGGTGTGTGTGTTCATGTATTTACATGTGAAATATTGTGTTTGATAGTGCCCAAGTCAAACTTCCAATAAACACTTGCCACATCATCCAAATCATACAATCTTGTCATTCCACATCATATCCTAAACATCGTCATTTCTTTAATCCAATCAACATCATTTTACACCATGAAAACATTGGAAGACATATCACAAGAGCTTGTTCACATGCTTCATGTGGCTAAAACAAGTCAAGCACCTTTACCCCAACAAATCACTCATAGATTCCATGACATGATCCAAAAACTTCAAACCAACCAATCACTTGAAATGCAACAACTCATAGCTCAAATCCAATACCTCATGGCCACTTGTCAAATCCAACAAGCACATCATCAAGTCCAATCACCACATCAAAAAATTTCACATCAATCATATGTGTCACCTATATCATCATATCAACCTCATTCATCCATGTATCACGTTACCCCTTCATCAACCTATCACACATCTTCTAATGTCAACCCTTATCCATACCAATCCACTTCTCAACAATCATTATCCTATACAACCCCTCAATCATCATTAAAACAACAAATCATATCACAAGTCCAAACACCATTTCAACCTCAACACATTCAACCCCAATCCTATGTGTCACCTTCATCATCATGCCAACCTAACACATCTATCTATCATGACAATGCCACATCAACATGTCCACCCATATCGCAACAAGAACATAGGATACCAAGTCCACCTTGGCAACAAAATCAAGAGCCTTTAAGTCTTAATGCCACCTTTGACAAGGGGAACACCAATCTAGTTCATGCGCCCTTACCCCCATCCAATCAAATTCCTATCCATAAGCCACCATTTTTGAGTCCTAATTCATTGGCCTCTTTACCTTCTAACCAATCAAACTCTTCATTACCCCCATCATCATCTAATTCTCCATCAAATCAATGCCCTACATTTAGATATTTAAAAAATAAATTGATGGCATTACCTAAATCCACCCATCCACCTATAAAGGATGTCACCCAAGGGCTACAAGAAAGGAATCAATTGTCTCCATGTCATTTAACACATATACTTGAACATACAAAAGAGTCCTCAAACATCATGCCAAGTCCTTTAATTCAACCATGTCATCTGCAACCCCTTGAGCGAATTCAAGATTCTCCCTTCATAAGTCCAAGTCACCCTCTTTCATGCTCCTATGTTGACCATCAAGAACATGTCAAGTCTCTCCATGAGAAATCCCCTTCCACTTCCATTCAAGCAACACAAGAGTTATTTCAAGAGTCTACTCCCAAGCATGTGGAAACATCAATCCCTAGTCCTAATCAAGATCAAATCATTTTCATCCAACCCATCCATAATCTATATCATTTTTATGATCAAGATGATATCCATAATGATGAAGAGCCTATCCAAGAGCAACTTGATCCTATACCCATCCATGAGAAATATATTTCAAATTCACCTCCACCTAGTCCTATCCATGATCCATCAACATTCAATTCCCTTGATGAGACAAGTGCCTCCCAAGAACACATAGAAGATCAAACAAATACCTTGGATCTAAGTGAACACAATGCTAATCAAGATCCCAATGATCCCATGTCACCCACTATTGACCCCATTACAAGTCCTCCATCATATCCTATTGGTCTTTCTACCCTCATTCATGAATGTTCCTCCTTTGAACAACAACAACCATTATCTTCTCCATCCAATAAGGAACTCATGTCTAGTGTTTCACCTACACCTAGTCCCATTGTCCATTGCACACACCAAAATATGAACCACCAAGGTAAAGTTTTAGGCCTTCATGAACAAGATATTTTGGAGCCCATCCATGTCAAAGTCCCTCCACGCTCTTATGCCCTTGGACATATATCTCAAGGACACCAATCTCAAGATGTTGGTATTTCCTCCATGCATCCTAAGTCTAATTTCCATCATAAAGCCTATCATATTCCTAAAACATATGTTTCCATTCCACCATCGTCATCCTACAAATGTCAAAAGCATGTGACCATACACTTCCCTCCATCCACTCTACCACCATTGCTTCCAACTCCTAATATCCCTCCATCCACTTTACCACCATTACTCCCAACACCTAATATCCCTACCATTCAATCCTCTTATCCATTTATCCATAAATCCTCTAAACATCTTAATCATGACCAATCAATGCACACATTGTCTAAACATAAAGCTTCCACTCATTCCACCAAACCCAAGGGATTCCAAAATAAAAATTTGGATGCCTCTACACATAAAGTCAAAAATTCTAATGGTCCTAATGCCTTAGCATACAATTGCAAAAAGTCAAAGCCAAGTACATCTAAAAGGCTATTTAAGCCCATACCTCCAAAAGTAAAGGCCAAAACTCAAATGGTTTTGGTACCTAAGAAAAAAGAAACTAAGTCAAATGAGGCATCCACATCACAAAAATCCCAACCATCCCCTTCCATCAAAAATGCACATTGCATTCAAAAATCTCCAATTCCTAACACCCACAAGCAAAATAACAGTCATAAAAATACTAAGTCTATGTGGGCACCTAAATCACTAAATCACCCATCTCCTAAGCAAGCATCTTCATTGCTTCCTACACCCCATCCACATCAAAAGCTTCAATGTTTATCACAGTGTGTGCAACCATTGGTCACGGTTCCCTTCCATTTCACAACAAATCTACATAACTCCTTCTACTCATCCTTCACTCATTATCCTACATATCTCCCCCATCATCTTCCTATGGTCCATGCTTTTGGCTAAGCCTCCCTATTCATCTTTTTCATAAGTCCCATATAATCCCTATCATCTTCTCGACATAATCTACATCATAATCCATTATTGTCCTCCATAATCCACATCATAATCCATCATCTACCTCCTCCATCTCCCTTTCATGTCATCCCTTACCAACATCTATGAGCATAATGACATTTGACATGGTCCATGCAATGACATCCATCCCTAGTGGGACTATCACCTTTCATGCAACTAGACACTTAAGTTCCTCCTATCCAAAAGTTGAAAAGTCAAAAAGTCAAGAAAAAAATTAAAAGAAAGAATTAAAAAAAAAGAGTAAAGAGAAATACCTTCATCCAATGGTGAAAACTTGGTAAACAGGTGCCCTAGATAAGTACCATGATGAAAACCTGGCAAACAGGCATCATGTGTAGGTTGATCTTCTATGTCACTTACACTTGGGGGCACAATGTCTTATCTATCCAACCTATCCTTCATGTCATATCATTTCCATCCTACCTACCATCTTATCCATCATACATATCTATCATATTGAGTCCACTTATCCACCCTAGTCCTTTTGATCTAAATGAAGATATAGGGGCAAAAGGTTGAAACATGTTTTGGGTATCTCTTGACATACCTCTTCCTATCTAAACAAATCATGTAATTATCCTATTGTCATACATTTTGTCTAGAAAAATCCTAAGTCTTGTACCTAAAATAGGGCAAGTTATTCCTATGCGACATAGTCTTTGGAGATCACATCCTTGCACTCTTATGATGCATACATCAATACCATCCATCCATCTATCATGAGCCTTTTATCCCTTATCCCATCACCCACCCTTGCACCTAGACTTTGTTTTCCCCTTGTCATTGGTATCTAGCATAAAGGCTACTCATTTTTTCATTCTTTGACACCTCAAAACATTTCAAAAGTCCAAAAGAAAATCAAAACATTCCAAAATTCCAAAAAAAAATCAAAACATTTGAAAATTCCAAAACAAATCAAATCATTCCAAAAGTCCAAAAAAATCAAAACATTTGAATAGTTAAAAAAATCAAAACATTTCAAAATTCTAAAAGAATCAAATAACCAACAAAAATCCAAGCAATAATTCAAATGCAAGTCAGTCCTTAATCCATACCAATCAAGTCAATCAATCTTGTCAAATTATCCAATCACATCCTTTGGTCTTGATCCTAATCTTGTTGTAAACCTAATCAGTCAAAGTCAATCTATCAATTATCAATCATCCTTGTGTTGATCTAGGGATATGTCACTCCCCGCAATGACAACACTATCATCATCAACCAATCCATCAATCAACAGTTTAGAGCTTGATAGGGGCAATACCTTGTTTGTTTTTGTATCATTTGTGCATGCTCGCTTGCTTGCTTATGTGTGTTATCATAATTTTATCTTGCATTTGTATCAAATCTATATCATTCTAGGTAATATTCATATCTTGTGCATGTTGGAGTAGCTTTTTGCACTATCCATTCTATTTAAGGTCATATCATACCTTTTGTGCGTTAGGACTTTAATGCTCTAAGTTTACTTCCTCATGCATCTAAACAATGTTGTATTATGCTAGGGCATGAGACAAATCGTCACCTTGGTCCTTATACCTTGGTGCATAACATCTAGTGCTAAATCAAACATCATGGTTGCTCACTTTCATTGTAGCATAATGCATCTTTCACTTCCTCTATCCATTCCTTCATCTTTAGTTCTTGACCCATCCCTTTCATTTTGAGAGCCTACTCATGCTTGTCCAACCCACCTATCCTCTTGAGGGGCCATCATCATATTCTGATATCATTATCCATTTTCCTCTATCCATACCTTAGTTTCTTTGAAATGATGTTACTCGACACAAATCGCATCATCTCAAACATCATCTCAAAGAGGGGAAAAATGTAGACACCCAAAAATGTCCTCTTACAACACCTATCTCAGCATTACATCATTTAGGCATCTTGTAGCACACTTTGCCCTAGGTATCCATGTCATCATCTATTTAATTAAATAAATTTTATTTATTTAATTAAATTCATATTCATAATCCATCCATTTCGCTAATGTTAATTAAATAATTTATATTATTTAATTAATGAGATCATAAATTCAACGTTAATTAAATAAATCCAAAATTTATTTAATTAATAAAATCGTAAAAAGATCTTCTCACTTTCTTTCCAAAACTGAACTCGTGTGCATCTAATTAATTTATTTAATTAGATAATTCATCAATTATCCTTCTCATCTTTTTCAGGATTTATTTCCTTTAAAAGAGAATCAAATTTTTTATATCTTTTTGAAATCTTATCTCATCTCGTTGTATTTTCCTCTTTTGTCAAAAATCAAATCTTTGTCAAATCTTGTCAAATCTTATCTTTGTCAACATCATAGCTCTATAAATATGGCCTCTCACAATCCATTTAAGGGGTTGATTCGTCTTGCATCCAAACTTTGTCAAAATCAATCTTCTATCTCTATCTATCATTCTTTCCATTTTCCATTTTCATCATCAAGTCGTTATGCTACAGGAATGAGCACTCAACATTCCTCCATTGTCAACCCTTCAAAATCTCGCATTCTCATGTAGCTGGAGAAGAGAAATGGAGATAAATCGAGTTAGCACGGAGATCGGTTTGCATTTGTGTTTCGTGTTGTGATTTCCTTGTTATTTCGTACTCTATTGTGCTTGATAGGATCTAATTAGATTATTGTTTTCATTACACTAAATCTGCTGATTTTTCCCTTATCTACAGGATTCTTAGTGATGAGAATGAATTTTATGTTATGGATTCTTGGATGGGTTGTTTGACAAAACCCACCATCCTCGATTGCATCACTAATCCTCACCACAGTTTTTCCTTATTTAGGTTTTCCAAGTAAAATCCTAGTGTCAATGTGTTATGATTCATTTTATGTTCTAGCTTACTATTGTACCTAGTTGTGGATTGATTATTGGATGGTTAGTAATTAAAAATGCTAGTAAAATACTGATTCAGCCCCCTCTCAATATTCAATGCATTCAACAATTGGCATCAAAGCTTGGTTCCTCTGAAGAAGTCTTAGAGCTTGAGGAGGGTCCCAAAATTTGAATACATGCCTAACATAATCTATCGTATTCCTCTTGAATAAAAATTTGTATCAGAGGAAATCAATGCTACACTTGAAGAATTAGAAAGAAGTGAAGATGAAAATGAAACTTTGAAATGAAACCTAAATGAAGAAAAAGAGTGTATTACAAAGTTGAGAGATCAGATCAAAAAATTCAAAGAGATATAAAGAAGTCATTTATCAATTGAGGAAAGGCTAATGAATACATCACCGAACTAAAGGTACAAGTACAAGAAGGAAAATATAGTGAGGAATGTCAAAAGGATGAAATCTAGATTAAAAATGATGTGTGCAAAAAGCTTGAGGAAGAAGTGGTAATCCTAAGATCTGATCTAGAAAAGGTGAAGGCTTATGAAGAAAAATTTAAAACAAGCTCTACAATGCTTGATGAGTGATTGCATCTCAGAAACTTGCCAAGGATAAAAGTAGTCTAGGTCTTGAAGGACATAACTCAAAGGAAAAGCTAATTTCCAGCAAAATGAATAGTCAAAGGAAGTTTTGAGGTAACATTCATCAAATCAAGAATGAAAGGATCAATACTAGAAGGATTCCCATCTGAAAAACCTAATGCTCAAAGGTACGCATCTTTCAATGGTTTGTATTTCTCATGCAATAAAATCATAAATAAAACAATAGAATGTAGAAGTAGAATGAACTAGAATCGAATGAGTTAGAATATTGGATTCTTTATTAGGAAATTTTTTGCTTGCAATAATTATGTACATAGAGATGGCGAATGTAGAAGTTAGATGATGATGAAAAAATTCAATACTAGTAGAAGGATTCAATCATTTCAAGGCTATTACTACACATGTAATTTTTTCATGCATAATGAAAACCAATACAAGTCAGGTTCATCAAAGACATGTTGTGTGTTACACTTGTAACAAATTAGGACACATCTCAAAATTCTATAGAAGCAAGACTGGGAAAAAACCTAATCTAGAAGAGAAAATCAAACCAATAAACAAAGTAGGCCAACTGAAGTAAGGAAATAAATGGAAAAGATTTGGAGAAAGAAGGAAGAACCTATGAAAATGGATGAGTTACTTACATTTGTATCTGCATCCAGTGCATATACCCCTACCAAGAATTGAATCAGGTATTCAATTAAGGGGGAGTTGCTATAGAGAAATCTTAAAATCCCTCAATCTATGATGTGTCAAGTAGTGAAATGTGAATATGCAATATGAATTTTCAATCAAAAGTCTTTGGAGAAAATTCAGGTAGAAAACAAGTAAATCTAGAGATGTGTGGAGCATCTCATGATTTAGCAATACACGTTTAATAAAGTGCTTTGAAAATGAAAAAAAGGATTGAAATTGTACAATAAATGTGAGTTAGGGAAAATTTGATAAGTGATAAAGCAAGGTTCAAAGCTAAGGTAAAGTGCATTAGTGCATTTGGAAAAAGGAGCGAAAGATGAAGTGTGTTGAAGGTGTCTCAAAGCATCGATCATCGAAACCCTAGTTCTCAATGAAATAAAAAAGGTACTTCATATTATCCACAGTCTATAATTTTTGTTGATGAAGGTCTTGGTTAAAAATCATTTTCAAATCAATTAAGGATAATGGCCACTTCCACTCTTGTGGAAGCATCTAAGAGACCCCAACAAAAATTTAAGAGTGTATCATGTAAATTTTATGAGAATGATCCCATGGGTGTGTTTTTGCACATACCGAGTAATTTTTTACCCATTGAGGATCCTAGGACCTATATTCATGGAAAATTGGATGAATTTGGCCACTAAGAGCTAAAATATTTATGGTATAATGAGCTAACAAATGATGAGCTTTTATTGAAACTGGAAAATGAGAACCTAGTTTGGATGAGACTAAATGTTTGGAAGTGGTTTCCAAACTTCTCCAGTGAAAGTGAAGAAAATTTTGTGAGGATGGCCCTTAGTAGGGTTCATATTAATCTTTTATGGGAAAATGTACTAAGTGTTATTAGCAAGTAGGTAATTCGAGCGATGACTAGTCTTTGTGATATTGGACTCCTTCCATTACTAAAAGCCATGAAAAATGATGAAGTGACAAGGTTGACTGGTGCTACCTTTAATGGAAGAGCCTTAACCACAATGTCTATCACAAACCCTATTGATAAGTATGCTTCCATCATGATTGGGTAGAAAATCTACTTTACCAATAAGGAAAACTCAGTCTCTATTGCAAATATCCATACTACAAACAAAATGGTGGAAAAAGGGAAGGTTTTTGGCCTATGTGAATTGCTCAAGATACAACTTATGGAAAATTTGAATGCAACCAAGACAAAGAAGCATGTTTTCAAGTATGAAACTCTAGTTGTGTGCCTATTTTTTTATTTTCTAAAGGTGCTACCAGGATTGAAAGGCATAAATTGGGATGTCAATAGGCCAATAACACATCAGATATTTGATCATTAGTGCATTCTATGAGACTTTAGGGAATAGAAAAATTCCATGAGTTCCTTCTTTGTAGTTTTTGAAAATGAAATGCATGATAGAGGAAAAATTCCAAGGAGTCTAGTGAAGAAATAGGAGAAGGAGATAACATTCTTTGTATCAACTGATGAATGCATTAATGAGGTAGTTGAACCCAAAATTGAATGGATTGAACCACTGGTGTACAAAATTGAAAAATACATTGCAGATAGGTGTATTGAGATACTATTGGATAGTCCTAAATATCCCTCTCTTCCTAGGAATGGAACATAGATCAAGAAAAATCTATAGAAGTACATTTGGAGGCAACTCCATCTAAAAGAAAGAAGAATATTGATGCTTTCTTTAAAGGAGAAACTTACACAAAGGATGATTTGAAATTTTGAAGGAGGCTTGAGATGATAGAAAATTAAAATATACTCAACAACCCTCTAGTCCTAGGAAGTATGGAAGATTATCTTCTAGTGTTTCCCCAACACCTCCTAGTACTGCAAATGTTGAGAAAGGAAAAAGGAAAGAACATTGTTCCCCTACATCTATCAAGGTGGATGTCCCTACCAGTCCTAGCACTTGGGCATCTAAGAGAAAGGAAAAAAATCATGCTACATAATCTATTGCTTCAAGGAAAAGAAGAGTAAAATAAAAGGCTAACAAAAAATAAAATTTGAGTGATGTTTTTCTAGAATAAATTGAGCTCAATTTAGAAGAACACTAGCTGAAAAGAAACAAGAAGAGTGGTACTTCACAAGAAGAAGCTAGAACCAGTGTATGTATCTCTATAGATAAGGAATCAAAAGAAGTTGAGGATGCTTACCATATTCATGTGCAGAAGAGGAAGAATGAAGAAGGATCATCTGATCTTGTGAAGGACCTACCTGAATCTTCCCTAGTAAGAGATCATCCATCTCTAGGTCTAGGTGCTTTAGTGAAAAAAATGATTGATAGTGATCTTTTTCTGACTGCTAAATTATTTGATGGAGTCAATGATTTAGGAAAGGAAACTATACTCAGTGTGTTTTTTCATTATATGGTTACTTGTAATGTAAATATTGAAGTCATACATTCAAAGGTGACTAAAAATGTTTGGAAAGCATTAGTTCTTAGAAGACAAGATTCCCTAAATATTGAAGATAAGGAATGAGGCTTTAAGATCCATTACTTCTACCCATTTTGACATTGAAGTTGCTAATTTATTGGAAGAATGTTCTAAGATGTTTAAAGTTAAGTATAGAGTAAATATGATAATGACTAGAGAAGACGAATACATGGAAAAAGTAAGAAAAGATATTCACGATGTGATTGGGAAATTTACAAGGAATCTTAGGGAAAGAACCAGTTTTTCATCTCACCACATTTAGATATAGGAACATGCTACTGTTATAGAAGAAATGGATAATCCAATCATGGAAACTATTAAGGAAACCCTTGGAATCTTAGAGACCCTATCCCTCCGATTGACATAGAAGAAGCTACTAGTAAAAGGTCAAGTTATCATTATGAAAGGGATTTTGGTGACAAATAGGAAAAACATTAGGAACATACCATAAACAAGGATAAGGAAAGTGAAGGTGAGAAGAATGAGGAAAAAGAGAAAAATAATGGCAAAGATGAGGAAAAAAGGATGAAAGAAGAAAAAGATAGACCCTCTAGAAAGCCATCCAGAGAAAATGAATAATAAGAATGAGAAAAAGAAGAAGAAAAGAAGGAAGAGGAAGAGTTGAAAGTTAGTGCTACTGAAAGAGTGAAGGAGAGACTCCTCTAGTACCTAAACTATCAAAGCAATCCAGAGAATCATCTGAAAGTACTCTTAAAGGTCTTCTTTTGAGGCAAACAATAATCGAACCTACAATACCACCTTAGCTAGTTAAACTACCATCTCACTTAGGGTATGTGGACTTGACAAGAATTGTACCATGTGAAAAAATTAAATTAAGTGACACGTGTCTTACCCCTATCACACAAGATGCTACAGAGACATATGGAAATGGAAATGTGTTGATTCAAGAAGCTATTAAAGCTCTATAGGAAACTGTTCCTAGTGTCTCAACAGATAACTCTAGAACCAATTGAAATTATGAAACTCATGGTTGATTCAATCAAATAGCTTACATCCAAATATAAGGAACAAATTGTAAAAGAGGTAGAGTTGAGTCTGATAGGGAAAATATTGTTGTGATTACAAGAAAAACGTATAGTTGTGTGTGAAAATGTTTTGTAAATCCTAAAGGAAGTAAAGGAATTTGATGATGAGTCCTAGATATTATTTTCTTACTATATCAAGTAGCTGAAATCCATTAAGGGTATCCAAGATTTAATGGAATCCATTGAAAATAAACTTGCAAATGTATCTAGGAACTATATAGTATCAGATGACAAAAACAATGTTGAATGGATGTCTATTACAGATCTTCAAAGGAAAATTTTCATCTTGCAAAGACAGAGAGAAGATGCTATGAGAACATATGCCCAACTTGGAGACTTGGTTATGGCCAAACATGTTTCTATATCAAATGATTTAATCGAGGTAGAAAAATTTGAAAGGATAACTATAGTTCTATCCACTCCAGAAGAAGGAGAAGAGTCCCCAGTAGAAATTAGAATATCTAAATAAAACCCTCTCCAAGGTTAAGGGTGTCTAGGATGGTGGAAAACCAACTTGGGAAGCATTTCTCATAGATTTTCAAGGTTCTCTATACATATTTTCATATTTTCTATATATATCTATTAAGGGGTGTTGAGATTTTTTTTTTTGAAGCATTTCTTGTTTTATTTTGGGAACATGTTTCCATCAATGACAGAGGGGGAGATTTTTGGAAGAATGAAGAAGGTAACCTATGGGTTTGTTGTCATTAATGCCAACATTGTTTGGTACTTTGATCTAGAAATTCTCTCAGTTGAAAGGATCCCCATAAAATTTTGATATATTGATAAGGTGTATTTGATATGGCTATACACATGTTTTTCTGGTACTCTAGTTAATCTGGTTGTGTTTCCTATATGAAAAAAGTTTGACATTTTTGTCTTGACTAACAATGTTATGGAAAACTATCTTTTTCTTGGGTAATGTATTTCTCAATTGGTCCAAGCTAACCCAATTCATATGGTTTTTTGTATGTCCCAAAAAGTTTTTTGAATTAATCCAACAAGTCATCATGTATTATGCAAGCTGACTTAGTCAATGTTTAAAGAGAAACACATATATAAGTGGTCATGAAGTTTAGATGAGTGTGTGTATAAGAGTTTGATGCAAAGAAGGATTGTAGAAGTGAAGTGGTACATAGTAGCACAAAGGTATTTTCTTGTAAGGAAAAGATCACAGCAAAATCTTGATATTCCAGACCTTAATTAGAATTGATATCTACATATTCTAGGTGTATTTACTCAGTTCATTATTGGAAGTGAGCCATACTTCTTTTTGTATTTTGGTAGTAACCTATTTTTCTATAATCAGAATGTGAGCATTTTTCAAGGACAATTAGTCCTAGCAATGATCCATGTAATATCTTATGATTAGTTATAATATATTGTGAGCTAAAATTCACCATGATTTTTCCTTGTTTGGGTTTTCGACATAAAATCCTAGTGTCAATGTGTTATGATTCATTTTATGTTATGGCTTACTATTGTAATTAGTTGTTGATTGATTATTGGATGGTTAGTAATTAACAATGTTAGCAGAATACTAATTCGCCCCCCCTCTTAGTATTTAGTAAATTCATAAAACATAAAAAGAAAATTATAGTGTGAATTATTATGAAATGAAGAATAGAATTATACAAGTGCATGGTATAATATCCTTGAAATGAAAACTAGTGAAACAATTTTAATATTTTGAAATAACAAACAAATAGTAAAATCAAATTGGAGAGTTAATGTTTTTGCAATGAAGAACATAATAATAAAAATGCATGGTAGAATATCTCTGAAATGAAAAGTAGTGAAACCATTTTCATATTTTGTAATAACAAACAAATATTAAAAAAAATATAGAGTTAATGTTTGTTCAATGATGAATACACAAATAGAAGTGTATGGCATAAAATATTGAAATGAGAACTAGTCAAACCCTTTCCATATTTTGTAATAACAATAAAATATAAAAAGAAAATTTCGAATGGAATTATTGGGAAATGAAGAATCAAATAATACAGTGCATGGAAGAATATGTTTGAAATGAAAACTAGTGAAACCATTTGCATATTTCACAATAAAAATAAAATATTAAAAGAAAATTATAGAGTTAAAGTTTGTGCAATGATAAACACATAAATAAAAGTGCATGGAAGAAAACCCTCAAACTGAGAACCATTCAAACCATTTCCATATTTCCTAGTAACAGTCAAATACAATTGATAAAATAGTAAAACCTTTATCATAGTGCAATGATAAACATGTTGAAGGAATGAAGAAGGTTGTCATTAATGAGCTATCATTGATGTCAATACTACATCATGGATGCCAACAGTATGTGTTGGAACACAATCATCTATTAAGAGAGGGGTGAATCAGTAGATACAAAAATCTATCCCTTAAAAAACCTTTATGTAGATTACTTTCTTAGCTCCAAATACTTTGCGTAGATTTATTTCTCAAACTCTTAATCTATAGATTGAAAACTAAAGATGCAAACATAAACATGCAAACAAAAAATCAACACAAACACACATCCCCACAACACGAAATATATGTGGAAAACCTAATATGGGAAAAACCACGATGAGAAATGTTGCTTGAGTCTACTACTTGAATACAACCTCACAATCCAAATCTATGTTACAATGTTTAGGGCTTCAACCCAAGGATTCTTCAACACCCTGATTTATGAGCTCCAACTCCAATGAACCAAAAAATCCTTGCTTTAGAAGCTACCACTTCAAGGATGCTACAACACTCTAATATGAGCTACAACTTAGTACAATGAAGCTACAACCTCTGTAAGATTATAAACTCAAATTTGCATAAAAGTGGTTCTACAAAACCTAATAATGCAACATTACAATCAATACTTTGTTGTACACACTGTAACTCACTATCAAATGCTAAAGTTGCACTCTTAGCAACACACACAATTTGTACGTCTCTAATCTTTTCTTCACTGCACTCTTCTCTACACATAAAACAATCACTATTTTATCTTTTTGCACTACACATTCTCTTCACCATGAATGTAAATGCCTAGAGGATGTTCTATATTATAGTCTAGGACTTCATAAATGTATTCACTTTCTTAGGCACTTCTCTGGTTTCCCTTTTTTGTGTCTAGGTTACACATATCAACATTCCCTCTCTACACACATAACACTTGTTCTCATGCATGCAAACTTCTGGAAGATCCAACCTTTTGACAATATCAAATTGTCTTCTTTCTCCACTAACCTGCAATCTCTACCTTGAGATTCTCTCCACCGTCTATATCATCTCCAACTTACTGTTAGGGTTTTATTTACATACTAACTTTAGTAGTAAGCTTCCTCCACCTCAAGCCACACACCACTATCCAACTCATCATTAAGACATCTAATAGGGTTTATTAGAAATCACCATACCTTGCATCAAGCTACCCAACATTTAATTCTATTACAAAAAATTTCCCTTCATTCATTCTCTATCAAACCATAGAATCATATATGCATTAAATGCATTCTCCTATCCATTCAATTTGATTTGATCTTGATCACCTTTGCAATCTATTTTGCTACCTTGAAGATCAAATCTTCATTTACATTGTTCACTTGGTAAAGTTGAACCAATTAATTCTTTCTCCTATGTCGCTTACTAGTTAAAACTATTATTCACACTATCATAGCCATTGTAAATCTTTATCTTTGAATTTGGGCCATCAATATTCTCTTCATGCCATGATCCAACATTCCTCATTCATAATCATATCTTTAAAACCTTTCCATTAGATTAATCACCTTTGATCCTATGTCGTTTATCTTCACTAATTGATGATCACCATTGGATCAATCGCCATAAAATTTGCACCATAAATCTCCTTCATACACTTCTTGCCATACACAGGGTCCACCAAGATATGCATCTAAAGCCTGCTATCCCATGAGCTTTGACAACGGGCCCACAAAAAATTTATGAGGCTTGTGGACTATTTCCATTTGTCACCCCCATAATAGCCACACAACTCACAATAGTGATGTGAGTTGGACTATTGAGCAATCCCTCTTCACCATTAGGACATGTTGACACCTACACTATTGGCTCCTATCAAGTGGATGGTCCCCACCATCCACATGTCATTTTGTTAGAACCATGTAACAACCATCACCTATGTGACTTAGCATGCTAGTTAATCACATACCACCACATGCCACCATTCACCATCATCACCTTCACTTCTTCCTTTGTTGGGTCCCACTAGATACACTACAGACACTATTAGATCTTCTTCGTTCAATCTTAACCATTCACCACTACCAACAATTCATGGCATATGTCACATTCCACTATTTGGTCCAACCATCTTCATCAATGGTCATCACTCATCTACTGTGGATTAATCTACACCATTCCTCACTAATGCCGTGAGACTTAGTCATAACCCACCAATTACTCAACGGGCTGGTGGGCATCGTTAGATCTTGCCACCTTAACCATCACCATTGATTTGTTTCTTTCTTGTCATATGTGGGATCTACCTAACATTTCATCACATTTCCATGTCATTGCCATGTCATAGCTCCATAATCCACCACAAGGATGTGGATTACCATTTACTCAATCCTACCATACCACATGTCTACACCATCATTACTATCATTCACAACATTATGGTTTGGTCATTCTTTCCTTTTGAGTTCCTTCATTACTGTCAGGTCCCACTTAGAGTGTTTCCTTCCTCTTTATTGCTCCATCATTAAGTCACTAAAAATGGAAATCTTAGAACCTCTTGTAGAGGTTATGGCTTTTTGAAAACTTGCAACTTAAGAAATATTAAAGTTGGTAAATATTTGTTGGGCCAATAAGCATAAGGTGAAGGGGCCAGTCAAACCCATGACTTCAAGGATATAAGTTGTAACTTATGTGACCTTCAACCATTGGTCCATAGTCAACAACAAAATAGAATTTTTTTTCATGACTCCATGACCATAAATGCATTAGCCTAGTTTATTTGTAAACCCTAGAATCACTTGAGAGAAAAAATAAATCATTTTTGAGCACATCCTTCACTTTTAGGAATTGTAGAGAACATCACTAGAATTATCTCAAGAAACCCATGTTGATCTGGTACCTAATTTCCCATCAAATATCTAGAAGTAACAGTTGCAAAGAGATGATTTTTTTTTTCAACTATGTAACATATTGAGCAACTTTCTTTTCTACACCAACAACCAATCCAAATACTTAAAGAACTAGATTCACTACTCTCACATTAATCATTTGATTTTTGTAGCATTTAGGCATACCACTAATCTATCATCATGCCAAAATCTCCCTTGCATGATCAATTGCACACTTGATAGACATCAAGGACACTTTTGACATCAATAACAACATCATAGCATATGCATTCACTAGCAACATGTACCCATTCTCCCATATTCATTGCAAACCTTGTCTCTCCTTGACATCAATGACACTTTCCATTGATTCCATCATACTCACTTGCATGAGTAACTTCATTTCATCTCTAATCCTCGTTCATCATCCAACAATCTACCTTGCATGATTTTCCCTTTTGACATCAATGAAAACTATATGCCAACAGTATGATGAATGTCTACACTGATAATTTCAACACATAGTGCCCTTTGATAATTTAGTTTACATTTTTTTTCCATTTTAGATCTACTCTTGTTGTTCATGAATACCACTAACATCTTATTTCAAAATTTAAGTTGTTTTGGATAAGTGAGTCAAAGGGTATGTGTAGGATCATCATGGAAAAAAAAACCCTTAAGTGCCAAAAAATTTAGAAAAATTAGAGTTAGGCAACTTGACGAAAAAATTTGAATAAGTTATCTATATTATTTCAAAAATATGTAAGAATAGAATTTGTAGAAAATTGAATGTAGTTTCTAAACTACGAGGTTTATTTAAAAAAATCCTATTTGGTGAAAATTTGAAATTTCAATGCAATACTACTTAAATTTCAGGGAAAAAATAAGAAGCATGTGCCTATCTGACCACCCTAACCACAAAAAAATGATAATACTTTTTTATAATATTTTAGATATAAGTAGAGGACTCATGTCTTGATGTGATGCATATTTTTTTGTAACTTTTTTCCAAGTAAATAATTAATTATGATTTTTTAATTAAATTTTTTTAAAAATATAAAAACTTGTATGTGTAACCACCTTAACTTGGTCGAAACTTTATAAAATTCAATTTTCTATATTTTAATCCTATAGTATGTGAAGCATAAAATGTGATGCATGTTTTAGATTCAAAAAATGTGATATTGTTTGAAATCTATAGATGTTTTTCAATTAGCCAATCAATCAGGACTTTAGTCATAATTCAAATAGAAAATAAATAATAATTATTTATTGAATTCAAAATAAAGCATAATTTATATTGGTGGAAAGTTGAGAATCTCCTTTAAAAACCCTTTTCATTTCATCAATTTTGGGTAAAAAGAAAGTCTTTAGCCACATACCCTACACATACCCATCATATCACCACTTTTTGGCCCATCATGATCTTGCACATACCCCAAAAGTTTTAAGTAACAAAAGTTCAACATATATGGTTTACATAGTTTTCTATGTATTGGCTATTACCTATCTAGTCTGCATTCCTACATGGATTTTAGTTAGACATTGCGGTTTTGGGAGAAGGTTAATACATGTCATTACATTGTATTTTGTAGTTGGAATGGATTTTTGTGATCCATGTATCCTATGGTGATGAGTAGTTGGAGTATTTTACTTTTTGGTTTTATGCTTTCCCAATTCAAGGTATGCAAAGAATTATGAAGATTAAATATATGATGCACAAAGTTATTATAGGTCCATGCTAACCTATATTGCTTTTGTTTTGGGAATGAAGGAAATTTTGGTTTGAATTTGATGCCAACAAGGCACATTTTGTATAATTTGAGGCTACATCTAATTAGGCCAGCCTAATTTATGTTTTCAATGGAGTTTAGTACATATACAAGGCTGATTTGAGTTGATGAAGAGAGAATATAATGCATACATGATCCAAATAAAAGCAGTGATGTGGCATTTTGTAGAATTGTGTAAATAAGTTATGAGTTTTGAGAAAAGGTGTGTGAATATAGAGAAGGGAAAAGACTTGTATTCTAAGTTGATTAGATTGTGTAATGAACTTCAAAGGAACTAAATCTAGCACATCTTAGATGTAATTCTCGTAGTTCAAATTTTGACTATGAGGCCACCTCTCTTTATCTTTCTTTTCTCTGTGAACTATTATTTCATTTGACAATGAGTCCTCTTGGTAGTGAGCCTTTTTGTAATTTCTTATAACTAGTTATAATATATTGTGCATCAATCCTCACTGTGGTTTTTTGTGCATTAGGTTTTCCATGTAAAAATTATAGTGTTCTTGTGTTGTGTGTTATGGATTGTTAATGCTTTCATTCCTTATAATTGTTAAGTATTCTTTGGAAATTGGATGGTTAGTAATTGGATGTTTTAATAGAATATTGATTCACCCCCCTCTCAATATTTTGAGTGTTAAAAAATTGGTATTAGAGCTTGGTTCCTTGGAAGAAGCTTAACTGCATTGGGAAGATTGCATTCTTTTCAAATATGGATAACTTAAAGATGACCTTGAAGACCTTGATAAAATTGAAGTTGAAAACAAATATCTAAAGGAAAATATTAAAGAAACAAATGACTACATCAAAAAATTGAGAGCAAATCAAATAGTTTAGAGGAAGACATAAGGAGGTGAATGAATAATTGAAACAGGTAAATGATAACATCATTAGAATGAAAGTGAAAGTGGAAGAAAAAGGGAGAATTGAGGAATGTTTGAATGCAATGGTAAAAAGAAATATTGATGAATTTACAAAGCTTGAACAAGAAGTGGTAAATATGAAATTAGATCTAGAGAAAGGAATAATTCATTAGGAAAAATGCAAGACAAGCTCTACAATGTTTGATGAGTTAATTCTAGGTAAGAAATCATCCGAAGATAAATGTGGTTTAGGACTTTAGAAAGGAGAAATCTCAAAAGAAGATTGGATACCTAATGCATAGAAGAATTAAGACGAACAATAATGGAAATTTCTGGAATCAAAGAAACAATGCTAGAAGACCCCCCATCAGGCAACCAAATGGTCAAAGGTACCCATATTTTAATGGTATTTATTATTTTAGAAATAAATTTAGACATAGAGCAATGGAATGTAGAAGAAAAATGAAAAAAAAATGTTCCATCCTTAACTGGTCAATGCTTTACATGCAAGATATTTGGGTATAGGGAAAATGAATGGTTATTGCTATGCATGCTATGGATTTATACATAAGGCTAATAAATGTAGATATAGAATGAATGAAAAGAATATTGCTCAGATAAATATCATATGGAACAATTTCAATAGACATAGACATATTGCTAGACTTTTTAGAAACAAAAATTAAAGGAAGGACAATTTGATAAAGAGAAATGAATCAATTAAAAATATTGATTTGACTAAAGTAAAGAAGGATATAGAAAATATTTGGAGAAAGAAAGAAGAGCTTGAGAACAAGGAAGAATCAAAGACTAAAAATGAATTTGTATTATCCTCTCATGCAGATGATTCCTCTCAAAATTAAACCTAGGCATTGGCTTAGGGGGAGAAATAATAGGAAATTACTTACCCCCCAATTGATATGATGTGTCATGACTTGACATGAAGATATGAGATGAATATGGATAGTATGGATCTTTTTGGAGAAGACTTTGGAAGAAAATATGCAAATACAAAGATTTATAGACCAATTTAAGGTTTTTTTGCACATAGAAGGATTTACTGCCTTTAATATTTGGTGCATTAAATATGAATTTAGGGCAGAATTGAGGGATTATTTACCTACCCCTTATTGATTTTATTCACTTTTATGTATTTGGAGTGATTAGAGTGAGTTGAAGTGAATTCAAGAGTTTGAAGGAAACTTGAGAGGCACAATATTTGAACCCTAATTCTAGTTGAGCAAGAAAAAAGTATTTACCATTCTCCAAATCTAAAATAGATTTTTATTTTCAAAGAGTTTAAAATTAGTAGAGATGGAAACACCTACAATTGTAAATGTGAATGAGAAACCCCAACCTAAATTCAATACATAACAAATGAAGGTGTTTGAGAATTACCTACATGGTGCATTTTAAAGTATTCCATATAGGGTTTAGCCTATTGAGGATACTAGGGCATACATCCATGGAACAATGGAAGAATGCAACCATACAAAACTTACAGACCTATGGACATGAAAACTGATTGGAGATAATTTCAACATCAAACCTCAGTACAAAAACCTAGTGAAAAAGAAACTGGATTTTTAGAAGTTGTTTCCATGCTTTGTCTATGACAATGAAATTAAGTATAAGAGAATAGCATTAAGTAGAGTGAATGATAAATTATAATGGCCTGATATACCTAGATTGATAACTAATCAAGTTGTAAGATAGATTATTGGGCTTTGTGACATCAGACCCGTACTTGTGCTAAAATCTGTAAAGAAAAAGGATGTAATGGAACTAATATGAGCCACATTTGACCAAAGGGCTCTCACAATTAACACCATACATAATCCTATGGTAAGATATGTAACAATGGTCATTGGATACAAGATATACTACACAAATAGAGAGAATTTTATGTCTACTACAACAATTCTTGTATCCCATGAAATAGTGGAAAAAGGAACAAATTCTAATTTGTGTGTGTTTCTCTGACAAATTTTTTTTGAAAAACTGAAGCAAACTAAGGATAAGAAATATCCCTTCAAATTTAGTGCTTTGGTAGTTTTCTTGTTATTCTATTTTTTGAGGGAGCTTCCAGGAAGAAGCAATATTACATGGAGGAAAATAAATCATGTATCCCATCAAATCATTGAACATTTACATGGAATTTTGTATATGAAAGATCAATATGAGGCACTTATTGCCTTCTTTGCACTATTTCAAAAGTGAATGCATGAATGGGAAAAGATCTCTAAGTTTGTGGTGAAAAAATATCAATATGATATCACATTTTGGTCAAAATTGATGAAAGTATCATTGAAGTTGTTGAATCCAAAACTATATAGATTCAACAACTTGGATATAAGATCAATGAAAGTGAATTATATGGTTATGTTGGTATATTATTGAATAGTCCTAAGGACCCTACTCAAGAAATATGTGGAACATATGAGGAGAAATCTTTGAAAGTGCACATGGCACTGAAAAAGCCTGAGATAAAAAGGAATGTGAATAAAATGGTACATATTTATTTCAAGGAAAAATGATTCATAGATGAATGAATACAAAAGTTAAAAGAAAAAGTGGAGGGAGAAATAAGCACAACAATTTGTACCACCAGACCTAGAAGATCTAGAATAATTGGTTCCACTAGTATTCAATAGCCCTTTGGATCAGTTTCTACCTCTAGGAAAACAAAGAGAATGGAGACCAATGCTCCAATAATAGAATAACTTTAAGAGGAGGATACCACAAGTCCTAGAAAGTGAAAGGAACAAATTCCAAATCTACAACTATCACTACATCAAAAAGTATAAAAGAGAAAGCTAGGAGAAAAAAGGAACTGAGTGTACAATCTAAAGAAGAAGAGGATGAATGTTCCCCATTGAATATCAAAAGAAGTTGCACTATTTCAAAGAAAAAAAGAATATATATTTTTGATACTTTAGATGATGAAGAAGCTGAGAAGAAAAAGGAAGCCTTTTGGGTACATGTACATAAGAATGAAAAATAAATCAAACACAATAGGACTAGAGAAGAAAAAGAAGAAATCTTTGGAAAGATCACCCAATCTAATGAATTTGGAATCATTATTAAAAAAAATGGAGAAAATTAGGAAGAAATTTCCATATATTGTGTGGAAAATCCTATTGAAATTAGAAGAAAGGAAGAAAATGAAAGGGAGGAGAAGCTCATATCAGATGTTGTGGAGAAAACTAGATTTTTCTTATTTGATGTTGACAAGGCCACACTATGTTGGAAGAATGAAGAACACCCTATTTTGTTGCTTTTGTGTTGTCATTGATGTCACCATGTTATATGAGTTGCAACTACAAGTTCAAGTGATTGACTGATCCAGTATTCTAGACTGGTATATAGTTACTATCCTCTAGTATTTTGGTTTGCAATCCTTTGCTAATGATTATCTTTGCTTGCAATTTTTGGGAATGGATTTTGGATGTTAGAAGCACGTATGTTCAGAATCTCTCATGTTTAGGTGCTTGTACAGCGAGTTGGCATTACTTTGATTGATTAAATTTTGCTATTTGGTCTATCTCTAGCCAACCTAATAGATATTTGGTGTTATGGTGAATTAATTTTGTATTGTGGATTTATTTGTGACCTATCCTAAGTCCATGCTAACATGCTATAGCATTTTGCATTCTTTAATTGTTTTTGGAAAGATTTTGAAAAGTTTGAAGTTGGTAGTTGATCTTTTTGGTGAATAATGGTTGCATCTAATTAGGCCAACCTAATTGTTGCTTGTGGATAGATAAACTATATATATTGGATAGTTTTGAGTTTGTGGATGTAAATTATTTTTGAAGTGTTTGAAGAAGAAAAGTATGATGAAGTGTGTTTAGTTAGTTTATTGAGCATCAAAGGAACTGAACCAACACTTGTTAGGTGTACTTTATTAGTTCATTTTTTGGCTATAAGCCCTTTCATCATTGTATCTCAATAGGAAGTGAGCCTCCCATTTTGGATAGTAAGTCCTAGAAATGAGCCACCCTTTTGTAATATCTTATAATTAGTATACTCTATCGTGAGCTAACCCTCACTATGGTTTTTCCATGTAAAAATCTTGGTGTTCATGTGTTGTCTTTTTTAATGCTCTATTAATTATCTTGCTTATCTTTACTATTATATGCACTAGATTAATTGGACAATATTTGTTCAATAAGTTTAACAAGAGACTGATTCACCCCCCTTTCAGTATCTTGGGTATTCAATAATTGGTATCAAAGCTTGGTTCCTCTGAAGAAGCCTAAAAACTTGAGGAAAATATTGAAGATTGAAAAAATGGATGATAAAGAAGAGCCCTGGGCTTGTCTTGAAGATCTTGACATGGCTGAAAATGAAAATAGAGATTTTAAATAAAATCTTGATGAGGCAAATGAATGTGTCTAGATGTTGAAATAGAAATTGCCGAAATTAAAAGAAAAGCATAGAGAAGTGAGTGATCCATTGAAACAAGATAATGAAGAAGTTATTGGATTGAAGGTGCAAGTGAAGGGAATGAAGAGAATTGAAGAATATTTGAATACAGTGGTACAAAGCAAGATTGATGAATGCACTAGACTTGAACAAGAGCTAGTGAACCTAAAAGTAAATCTAGAGAAAGTAAAACTTTGTGAAGATAATTTCAAGACAAGCTCCACCAATCTTGATGAGTTGATTACAGGGAAGAGACCTTATAAATACAAAGGTGGTTTGGGAAATGAAGCCAGTGAAAGCTCTAAGAATGTACAGAACATAGTGGATAACGAAAAGACTCAAGATAAAGGGAAACATAAGATAAATCAAAGGAAATTTTCTAGAAGACAACCTACCAGAGAAAGAAATTCTCAAAGGTACCCATCCTTAAATGGTTTTTGTTTTTTGTGTAATAAATTTGGTCACAAGGAAATTGAGTGTAGGAGTAGAATGAATCAATTTTTTGGTCCGTTCTCTAAACAATTTTTTGCATGAAAGAAAGTTGGACATAGAGCTAGTGAATGTAGAACTCAGATGATGAATTGGTTTAATGGAGGAAAAATGAATCAATATTTTAATGACTACTACTATACATCTAATGAGTTTGGGCAGAAAGAAAATTAGTGAAGATCAAGGGGTAATGGTGGACAAACAAATCAAAAAAATGTTGTTTTCTATAACTGCAACAAACTAGGACACATTTCAAGAGTTTGCAAAAGTAAAAAGGGAAGGTAGTCTGATTTGGTGAAGAAGAATGAACTAGTGAAGAAAATTAACAAGAATGAGGTTAAGCAAGAAATGAACAAGATATGTAGTAAGAAAGAAGAGCCTGAGATATTAGATGTGTCTGTGCCCCCATTCGGTGCAGATAATTCCTCTAGGAATTAGACCTAGCATGGTCTTTAGGGGAGCTTTAACAAAAGATTGTTCAAATCCCCTGGATGTTTGGCATGTCAGTATTTGGCATGAGGATATGTTGTAAGGAATGAATAAATAGAGTTTATGCAAAAGAAACTGGAAGAAAAAGTGTAAGAATGTTCTTTTGTAGAGAAAACTAGGGTTTTTGGATGTAGTAAAGATGGGTTTTTAGTAGCTTTCTAAAATCTATCACATTTAATGCAAATTAGGGCTGATTGTTGTTTTATAAAGTGATTTTATAAATCATTTTAGTCACTTGTGTGTTTGAAGAAATTGGAGAGCATTTTGGAGCATTCTTGAGGTGATTTGAAGTGTGACCTATGCAAACCCTAGTTTTGGTTTTTGTTAAGGAAAAAAGGTATTTTGCTATTCTATGTTGTTGTGAGTTTGTGTAAATCTTTGTTCTGAAATATTTTAAGCTTGATTTGTGGAGAAATGGAAACCCTTGTAGTAATTAGTGTGTTGGAAAGACCTAGACTGTCATATAGGATATATTCTATGAAGGTTTTCGAAGGCTACCCTATGGGTGCCTTCTCATCGATTCCTCACAAGGTTATGCTAACTAAAGATACAAGAATGTACAATTGATTCAAAAATGATGAATATAATCATAGTAAATTAATATAAATTTGGTATAATGATCTCACATGAGAGGATTTCTTGGTAAAACCTGAGCATTCAAACATAGTTGTGAAGAAATTGGATAGATGGAATTACTTTCCTAATTTTAGCTCCATTGTGATGATAAGTATGTAAAACCAACTCTCAACATAATGCATGACAAGTTCTTGTGGATTGATAGACCTCACCTTATAACCAAGGAATCCATTAAGGCTATTACAAACTCTATGATACTAGATTGGTACCCATGTTGAAACCTGTGAAGAAAGAAGTGGTGATGGAACTCACCTATGTAACATATGATAGGAGAGCTCTAACTACAAATCCTATGACTAATCTTGTTGTGAAGTATGCTACAATAATGATTTTACATAAAATATACTTCACTATCAAAGAGAAATGTGTATATGCTACAACAATTTATACCGATTTTGATATGGCAGTTAATGGTGCAGACTATGATTTGTGTGAAATTCTAAGGAGAAAATTGTTTGAGAACTTGAAGATGAATCAGGAAAAGAAGTATGATTTCAAATTCAGCTCCTTCATTGTGTGTTTGTTATTCTATTTCCTTAATAGACTTCCTGAAAGAGATGATGTAGTGTTTTGGGACTCATCCAGACTAGTCATGCATTAGATCTTTGACTATGTGCATAGTTTGGGTTACTTGACTACTTGAGATAATGTTCCAACAAAATTCTTTGTTGTGTTCAAGAGAAACATGAATGAAATAGAAAGGATCCTGAAGAGATTTGTAGAGAAGTATAAGAATGATATAATATTTCATGTCTCTTCTAATGAATGCATGATGGAAGTTATTGAACCCCAGACCATATGGATTCAACCATTGGGCTATGATATTATAAAGGATGAAGCCAAAGGCTATGTGCATGTTTTTCTAAAGATTATGAAAGATTTCAATGTACCTAAATTTGGGACTTATTTAGAAAAATATATGGAAGCTCACTTGGAGTAGATGAATCCTATAGTAAGAAAGAATGTAGAGAAAAAGCTTATAGAGGCAAGATTTACTGATGAGAAGATTTCACAAGGTAGAGCTATGAGGGAGCAGGTAGTTGGAGAATCATCAAGACCAAGGAGATTTGACAGGACTGCCCCTTCAAATCCATCTACAACTCCTGCAGTGAAAATTGAACCCAGTGCTTCTAACAAATGTAAAGTCCTGGCTCCTTCTGGACCTAATTCTAGATCTAGGAAAAGGAAGGAGACTCCTTCGGTGGTACCTAGAAAGAGAGGAAAGAAATAAAAATCTATGAGGGAGAAAAACCTCAACACCAATAAAGATCAAGAGGAAGAAGAGGAGGACCCTACAAAAAAATTGGTAAGGAAGAGAAGAGGAAGCTTACCTCTGGTGAAGGTGCTTCTTAGGAAGCTAATGTTGGTTCTAAGAGATTACATATTATGTCATCCTCTAAGGAAGATGATGAACAAGAATTTGGTGTTCATGTGCACACTAAAATGGAATCTACGAAATCAAAGGTGTCAAAAGAATCCTTTTCAAACCAGGAAGAAAAAAAGGACTCTTTGGTAAGGCTTGGTTCCCATTTCATATTAGATGCAATATTCAATTCCTTGATACATTTTTAGGATATGCTGAATCCCACAACATATTATTATGAGAAATTTGGAAGAGAAGATAGAAAAAATTAATTTTAGCTACTATTCAGTATGTCATTACTCTAGAATTTAGTTGGGATTATGTCAAGAATAATGTGCCTAAGAAAATGTGGGTAGCCCTAATGAAAAGGAGAATAAAGGTTTTAGATTTGGAAGAAAAGAATAGAAATGATGTATTCAAGAAAATTAGGTCATCTTTGACTCCAAATGATTTGGAAACTTTGAAAAAGATATATTCAAAGATGTTCCTAATGAAGAAAAGAGTGAACACTTCAATGAAAAAGGACAAAAACAGATAAAGAAGATAAGGAAAGAGATGACAGAATCCATTAGGGGTATGGCTAATAAATATGGTATACTTGGTGCACTTCCATCCAGTTTTGCACCCAAGTTAGGTGAATAAGTTCCTTCAAAAGTTAAGGAATACATTCCTTCTGGTATAGGTGATACAAGAATTCCTTCATAAACAAATGATATAGATATCCCTCTAGATACAGGTATTGGAAATGATCCTTCAGAGATAGAGAAATAGAATGAGCGAAAAGCTGAGCTAGAGAAGAATAATGTTGACCCTTTGGAGCATAATGAAGATGAAAAAGATAATGTTGAAGGAGAACAAGATAAAAATGAAGGTGAAGGTAATGAAGAAGAAGGAAATAGAGACAAATATGAAAAAGAAGAGAAAAAAAAATAAGAAGAGGGAAGAGGAAAAAGAAAATGTAGAGGAAGAAGAGAAAAATGGGGAATCTGTTAGGAAGAATGATGAAATTCAAAGGGAGGTTATAGAATCTCTAAGGTCTCCTAGAGAATCCTCCTCTGACGATGATATTTTGAAATGCTTTCTATCTAAGAAAATCAGGTTCTAGCTAGTGATTCCTCCAAAACTTCTACAACTCCCCATGGTTCAAGGTAGTGTGGATTTAGACAAAATTTCTCCTATTCATAAGTTGGTGCTAGGGGATGCATTGCATGCATCCAGTAGAAGAGAAATTTTTGAAACTCACTATAAAGGGACATAACTTATTGATTATTCTCTTAAAGCATTGCAGGATGTCACTCTTGGTACTTCAATGGATACATCTCTCACTCTGGTAGAGAATTTGAAATTTTTATTGGACTCCTTTAAGGAGTATGCCTCTAGACTTGGTGAGAAGAAAAAGTAAGAGGTTGAGGAGAAGTTGGTAGAGAAAAGGCTATTTGGCACTACATTGCAAGTGTACTCTGGCACACACAAATTTTGAGAAAAATATAGAAGCTATGTAGACATGTGAGTCTAAAGAAAATTTTTTCTTTGCTCATTGCTTAAAGTGGTTGGATGCCACTCAAAATATTAAGGATCTTATGGAATCCATTGAGTCTCAGTTGATTGTTGTCTCTGGTACCTACAATGTATCTAAGGATAGAGATAGATCAACACAGAATGCCATCTCTGCTTATAGGGACACATCATTTATTCTTTAGAAGCAAAAGGAGGATATCATCGGGATATTTTGTTAGTTCGGTGGCCTTGTGAGAATGGAATACACCCCATTTGCTAATTCCTTGGAAAATTCAGAGAAATTAGACAAGATAAATATAACTCCTAGTACTCCAAATGATGTAGAGGAAAGTGTAGTGGAATTGGAATCCTTGAAAAAAAAGCTATTGTTTGCAAAGAAGAGTTGGGAGAATGGTAAGATAAAATGGCAAGGTATTCTCAAAGAGCTTCAAGGTTTGCCTTTATCTATTTAATTTTTTTCAATTTTTCAATTTCTTTTTGGACTGCCCTTTGTCCTTGATGTCAAAGGGGGAGAGAATGTTGTGGAGAGAATGTTCTAATAAGGAAAGGAGTGTTGTACATGGGAAGTTTTGTAAATTTTGGCACATCTTTCCATCAATGACAAAGGGGGAGATTGTTGGAAGAATGAAGAACACCCTATTTTTTAAGCTTTTTTTTTCATTGATGTCACCATGTTATATGAATTGTAATTGCAAGTTCATGTCATAACTTGATTCAATATTATGGACCAGTATCTGAACTGGTATGTAGTTATTATCCTTCAGTATTTTGGTTAGCAATCCTCTGCTGATTATTATCTTTTCTTCTATTTTTGGGGAATGTATTTTGGATGTTGGAAGCATGTATGTTCAAAATGTCTCATGTTTAGGTGCTCGTACAAGTTGGCATTACTCTGATTGATTGTATTCTACTATTAGGTCTATCTCTGGCTGACCTATTGGATAGTTGGTGTTATGGTGAATTAATTTTGTATTGTGGATGTATTTGAGACCTAGCTTAAGTCCATGTTGACATGTAGTGTGCTACACACTTGATTTTTTTTTGGAAATATTTTGTAAATGCTTGAATCAGACAATTGATCTTTTTGGTGAATAAGGGTTGTGTCTAATTAGGCCAACCTAATTGATGCTTACAAATGGATCAAATTTATATATTAGATAGTTTTGAGTTTGTGGATGTGAAATATTTTTGAAGTGTGAAAAGAAGGTAGGTATGATGAAGTGTGTTAATTCAGTTTACTGAGCATTAAAGAAACTAAACCAACACTTGTTAGGTGTACTTTATTAGTTCATTTTCTAGATATAAGCCATTTTGTCATTGTATCTCTATAGGAAGTGAGCCTCCCATTTTTTACAGTGAATCCTGGTAGTGAGCCACCTTTTTCTAATATCTTATAACCATTATACTGCATTGTGAGCTAACCTTCATTATAGTTTTTCCCATTTTGGGTTTTCCATGTAAAAATCTTGTTGTTCATGTGTTGTGTGTTTTCATGCTCTATTAATGCTCTTGCTTATATTTATTGTTATATGCATTGGATTAATTCGATGGTATTTTTTCAATAATTTTAACAAGATACTAATTCACTCCCCCTCTTACTATCTTAGTTATTCAACACATTAGACCAAGTACTTAGCAAAGAGTTCAAAACAAAAAGAATAGTCACACTCTTAATGGGAAGAAATTAGGATCAACTTGACATAATGTAGATGGAAATAGAAGGAAAGGTTACTAATTTATTGCACAAAAGTATGACATGATTCCCATTTCCTCTACCAACAAGGGATAAGATCTAATAGATGAAATATAGATTCTACTTATACAAAAGAAAATTTAGATAATATTCTTCTAGATATATATGAACCAATGCAAGAAATTTTTTGAGATGGGGATGTTATTAGGAAAAGAAAGGAAACCACAAAGGATGATACTTCTATTCCTCTGGTAAGTTAGAGGATTACAAATCAAGGCCACTTGGAGACATGTGCTCCTCTAGTAGATACAAAATAGAACATTGATGAAGGTGAGAAGCATGATATAGTCAATGAGAAAAGGAATGGGGATGAAAAGAATATAAAGAGGGAGAATGATGGTGAGAAGGAAGGATAAGAAGATAAAAATGAAGTTGATGACCAAGGAAAGAAGAACAAGGATGAAGGAGATAAAGACACAGATAAAGATAGAATATCTAGTGAAGAAGAAGAAAATGCAGAAGAAGAAAAGTCTAATGCTGGAAAGAATGACGAAGCTGAGAAGTCAAAGGATTTACCTAATACAACTGATGAATCCTCCTCCAATAACCATTTATAAGGTTTTTTTTCTAAATAGTTAAAGTTTCAATAGGTCATTTCTTCTCAATTGTTGTTGTTACGCATGTAGTAGGGCAATGTTGATTTATACAACATGCCTCATATACTCAAATTGTAGCTAAGTGATGTGTTTAGTGTATCAAGAAGAAAAATAATAATTGAAACATATCAAAAGAGTAGTGAATTAATAGACAAGGTTGTAAAGGAATTACAAGAGATCATTCCTGGAACTAATGTTGATACATCTTTACTTGTGATAAAGATGTATGCCCCCTAATTCTGCTTTCTTTATGGAGGTGGAATCAAGGTGAATATGAAACCACATTGAATTAAATAAGGTCATATCATAGAGTATTTCCAAGTACTATACCATATATTGATAGAAATATGATGAGATTGGGAGTGGAATTATGAATCTAATGAAATAAATAACATTGCAATGGAGTCCTCTAGCCCTCAATATGCTAATTTGAATGAAATTTCCTCTAAATGAATAATCTTTATTTATTAGGGTTTTACTATATACTAATGAAAATGACACTTTTTACTATTCATTTTACATTTACCTTTTTTCAAATTACCTTAGTGCAGAGTGATTGAGGATGTCGAGCTGAAGGACCTACAAGCCCCCTAGAATGGACATGATTCATAGTGAGGTGGCATGAGGCACACTTTGATAGACGGTGATTTCTTTTTCATCATTTTCATGATTTTCTGTAATTTTCATGTAATTAGAGTGATTTTAAGATGTTGGAAAAGATTGGTGCAAAATGTCCCTCTTTGTCACAAAGCATCCCTTGCTGGCACAAAGTTTCCCACTTTGACGTGAAGAGTTCAAAATTCTCTAAAGTGTCAAAGACCCCCATCCAAAAATGGAACAAGTGTCCACATTGGTCATAAAGCATCTTAGAGAAACTCTAATGTTATTTAATTGATGAATTTAAGATTTATTTCATGCATTTTTCTTTTTTAAATTCCTCCTCGAGCCTAACAAAACCTCAAAGGGAGGCAATTTTGTTTCCTCCATGATTCTATCACTTGACTATCAAAGGAGGAGATTAGAATTTTTTAGGATGTTGGATTATTTTGGGTATACCTCATGCCTCCTATGAGGTATCATGATGCTTTTCTACTAGCCCTAGTAGAGAGGTGGAACATGGACACATGCACCTTCCATCTACCCATGAGTGAGATGACTATGACTCTAAAGGATGTACACCACATCCTACAGATTCCCATCTGAGGTGAGTTTGTACACCTAGCTAATTATAGATACTTTAGAAATATGGGAGATGATATTATTTATTGTCTAGATTAGCCTATCTGTCGTTCAAGAATCGGTCTATGCATTGAGCTTAAATGTCTTCTGCATACACAAACACCACTTCTATGATAGGTCCTAATCATAACTATAGCGCTCACATTAGTACCAAATGATCTAGGAGCTCATTTAGATGGTGGAATTATACATACTATTAGGGGCATGGATGAGTAGGGGACCATCTATACATGGTGTCATAGTATGCTCACCCATTTTTACTATGACTTGGGATGATCTGTATACCAAGAGCTCGAAAGCATTGTACATTATACACTTTTATAGGTTTGGTGCTTCAAGCATATCACATGTATGCATTTGATCAAGTTTCCTACCATAGCAGCCATGGGCTATCCACAAGCCTTCAGATATCCATTGAGACAACCATGGTAGGAGGGAGATTTACTACACTAGCAAATTAGGTTTATTGATTAGATGAGGATGATATCAAATGGAGACTATATCTCAAGATTCTCTTGTGGGTAGATGATAAGCATGAGCTACACAAATTATAAGTAGACTAATTTATTCTAATTAGACACAATTACATAGTCAAATCATTGTACTATGATTATGCCATGAGGAAATTTGGAAACATCTAGGTACCATCATAGACTAGACTGATGTACTAGTGATTATCACAGAGTGCTTCTAGACTTAGGGATAGTCATCATTTCATTATCAAGGATGTATACATTTTTTGTTCAAAGGATAAGGGCCACAACATGCCCCTAATCTCTAGGGATGATGATGCTGGTATCACTAAGGCCTATGATGAGTGGTGGGATACAACATAACCATCTCTAATCTTCCCAATACACCATCTTACAGGTCATGCCCAACCTCTTCTAGGTCATAGAGAGGATAGAGATGATGAGTAGATAGATGGGGATACAAATGATGATGATAGTGTGCTTGAAATATTTATAGGTTCAAATGAGTACAAGGATGAGGAGAGGGATGAGGAGGACAAGACCCAGTCTATGAGTGAGGATAGTGATGAGATGAAGGAGGATGTAGTTTCCCTTGATAGGGAAGTGACACCCCCTACTAAATTCACTAGATCACATGTCATATCCCAATCAAAGATCCACATGCACAAACATGGGGAGGATAGTAGTAGTAGACCACCCACACTTCCAACACAAAGGGGGACCATCATTGTAAGGTCATACCCCAACTAGAAGACTACGGATCTAGGTGATGACTTGATATTTATGTTATTTTCTTATGATTTTATCTTTTATGTATATGCTTTATATATGATTATGATGTTTATTAATATTATTATGATTTATATCTTGAAAGATCCAAGTGAGAGTGGTGCAAGTTCTATCAGTGTGATCACTAAGATAGTTCCTCCACTATGTGAAGAGGATGATACACTCCTAGAGTACATGCCCCCACCTTCTACAAGGTGACATGTAGACCTCTTCAAGTCAGTAATGAGATTAGGCGTAGCATACAAGAGAGACACTAGTCATGTTGACTAGCTTTGAGTAGAGCTTTCAACAATCCTAGCATCTCATGCTTCTATTGATAGTTGGAAAAAGGGTGACCTACAAGTAGAGATCTTGAGGCTACGAGAGGAGCTAGCTAGGGTATAGGTAGATAGAGACTCAATAGACAGAGAGCATGTCAAGGAATTTGTATAAGAGGAGATATTGTTGGAACTATTGGAGGGCCCATGGTTATCCCCAAGCAGGTCACAATAGCCATGGAGGTCACCATCCCCTGAGGAGTCTAATAGTCAAAGACCTTACTATAATTGTATTCAGTGATGTATATGTACTTAAAATTTTGATGATATATATGAGCATGGATGTTTTTGTTTTTATGATCTTATGTTGAATTAAATGCTAATGTGATTTATCAAATACTCTTTATAAGAACATATAATAAATATCTCCATGATTTAATGTTGTATGTGATCTAATTAAGCCATTTTAAGTTTATGTTAGATGTTACATTGTTATTAAGTATGCTATGTTAAGTTAAATACTCCTATGATCTAATAATATTAAATGCATATAAGGATCTAAATTAACATAACAAACACAAGGTTTTGAATAGTATGGGAATTAAATTAATCATTCAAATCAATTGAACCATAGCCTTAGACTCTAAGACACAAACTATTATCGTGTTTCAAAGAAAGAAGCGATGTGAGATAAAATAGAAATTATCCACTTAATCTAACAATATTGCTCTAATCACACTATTGAAAAGAGAGAATGATATAGGTAGTACTAACACAAATGTACAACATTGATAGGTTCTTTTAGAGGTGTACCATCCATTTATGTTATTATGTAGGCTCTGGTTCCATAGTTTTCCTTGATGACATAAGGTGCTAACTAGTTAGGGCTAAATTTTCCTTTTTCATTCAAGAGAGCATTGGCATTACATTGATTTTCATATAACACCAATTAACCTTTATTAAATTCATGAGGGATGACATTATTATTATAATCACATTGCATTCTTTTAGAATAAGCTTGAAGATACTCGAGAGTATTGATATGTTTTTCATCAAGAATTTCAAGTTGATACAATCATTGTTCTTTATAAGTATTATCAACAATAATCCATTTAAGAGAAATTCTCAAGGAAGGAATTTCTAACTCTAAGTGAATTATTGATTCAACACTAAAAACAAGGTTATACTGAGTTTTTCCAGTAGATTTTCTAACACTTGTGTACAATAATCTCATAACACATAAGTTAGTTGAGTATGCCAATCTTTGTTATGTTGTTCTTTTATGTAATTTGTTCAATAGTCTTGTTATTTGATTCTTTTTTCTTTTTTTATTATGGGTAATATGGTGTTGAAAAGTGATACTAAATATTAAGTATTTCCAAGAATTTCTTCATGTCATTGTTCTTAAATCGAGTTCTATTGTCTGAAACTAATGTAGAGTGGAGACCAAAGTGAGAAGTAATATGTTCCAATATGAAACAACATATTGCATCAACTATCATGGAACAGAGAGGGATAACTTCTACCCATTTTTTGAAATAGTTGGTTGTGGTAGTGATAAAATTGTGTACAACCGAAGAAGGTGGTGATATTTTTCTAATAAGATCCAAGCCCTAAACTGAGAATGGCCAAATAGGAACTTGGAAATGAAACTTAGAAGTAGGAGCATGAATCAAATTGCCATGTTCTTGGAATTTATGACATTTCTTTACGTACTCAAATAAATCTTGTTCCATGTGTCTCCAATAATATCCTTTATGAACCAATTTTTTAACTAATGATATTCCTCTAAAATTCCCCCACAAGCACCAACATGAGCTTCTTCAAGTGCTATAGGGATTTTAGACTATTTAAGACATCTAAGTAAAATACCATTAAATGATCTTCAATATAAAACATCTACAAGGATTATACACTTAGATGCTACTTTTTAAAGAATATCTTGAGCGTTATTAGTTGTAGGCTTAAGAAAGGTACCATCTTTCAAATAGTTGAATATCATTGTATACCATTCACTAGAGTTGTCAGTATTGATCAATAGCACTTCTTTTATTTTGTCCTCTATCAACAATTTATTGATCATTTGAACTATAAATGTGAAATTAGCAAAAGGATCTTTGGGAGAAACAAGAGAACAAATGCTTTCCATTGCATTTGCATGCCACTTATCCTTTTTGTGGTATGTTGTCAATAGTATAAGATTCAAAATTTTATGATAGTGTCATTGAGAGTTCTCTATATCAAATGAGATTATTATGCTTTTCTTTATATGAACCATTTATGTATTTAATAATTAGGAGGGAATCGCCAAATATAGAAATGTGTTTAACATTTAATGCTAACACTGCACATATGCCATCTATTAAAGCTTTATACTCTGAAATTTTATTTGTACATAGGAAGTTTAAATGGAAATATAAGGGAATAAGCTTACTTGAAGGAGGAGTTAATATAACCCCTACCCTAGAGCCGGTTCGACACTTAGAACCATTGAAATATAATTCCCATGTATCTTTGTCTTTTTGAATAGTCAACACATTCTCATTAGGGAATGAGTCTATAGTAGGAAATGATATGGGAGAGGGAGCATCAATTAATTGGTCAGTAAAAGCATGTCCTTTAATTTCCTTTTGAGAGACAAACTTAAGATCAAATTCACTCAATAACATAACCCACTTAGCTAAGCATCTCAATAAATCTATGGTAGCAAATATGAGCGCCAAACACTATTTTTCTATTGGTGTTTATGGTGTCTCATAATAAATTGAAGTTTTGTTAAAGTAATAACCAATATGTTCTTTACCACTTTTGTCTTGAGCCAACAATGTTGCAAGAGCATGGGTTGATACTACTATATAAAGGATGAATGGTTTGTCTAGCATAACAAGCTGTAAAATAGGTGGAGTAGCAAGAAAATATTTCAAACTTTCAAAAAAATATTTACAATCCTCATTCCAATAAAATTGAACGTCTTTCTTAAGTATTTGGGTAAAGGGTAATGTTTGATCCACTAAGGATGCTACAAAATGATAAATATCTTGAATTCTTCCTTATAAAGTACATATTTGAGAAATATTTCTAGGAGGTGGCATGTTAATTATAGCATCATTTTTCTTCGTTTCCAACTCAATGCCTTTGTGAGACACTATAAAACATAAAAAATTTCCACTATCCACACCAAATACACACTTTCATGGGTTCAATCTCATGTTATATTTTTGCATTCACTCAAATATTTTTTGAAGAATATTCACATTGAGTTGTTGAGTTAAATATTTAGCTAGAATATCCTCAACATAGTCTTCCAGAGTATGTAAACATGAAATATCAATGCTATAACTCTTTGATATCTTGCACTTGAATCCAAAATGCATAACTACCCAACAAAATTTTCCCCAAGCTGTAGTAAATGTTGTCTTGTATTGATCTTGAGGTTTAATAAATATTTGATTGTATCCAAAAAATCCATTCATGAACGACAACAAAGCATGTCCCATAGTTGAGTCTACTATCATGTCAATATTAGGAAGGGGAAAATGGTATTTTAAAGTGGCTTTATTCAAATCATGAAAGTTTGTACACATCCTAATATGATTGTTAGGTTTCATAACTATGACAATGTTTGAGACCCAAGGAGAATAATCAGTAGATCATATAAAACTAGCTTCAAGGAGCTTCTCAATCTCAACCTTAACCAATAAAGAAATCTTAGGATTCATGTTTTGTATCTTTTGTCTTACTAGTTTAGCATCCTATGCAAGGACTATGTTGTGTGTCACTATCTTAGCATCAATTCTCGACATATTTGAATAAGTACAAGCAAATAGTTTAGGAAAGTCATGAAGTAAAGTTGCATGGTCTTCTTGTTTATCTTCATCAAGTAACTTTCTTATTTTAATCACTTTTTCCTCCTTAGTTGTGTCCATTGGTATGTTGATTGTATCTCCCAAGGGAAGTTTATTTTTTTTTAGAATTTTAGGATTATATTCTTCTTTGTCCATGTCACTTTCATTACTTTCCTTCTTTTCATATGCTTGTTTAGTACTAACCATAACAGATGTAACCCATTTTATTTTAGGAGTAAATGAATTTTCATAAACTCCTAACATTTATTTCAATGCTTCATTATCAAGTCAAAATATTCTAGTGATTCTTCACAAGTCACATCAATCAATTCAAGATGCTTGAAAGTGAGTTGTTTTATTAGTATTACAAATGACAATGTTGATGTTGAGTGAGGGTCTTTTCATTTCTTACATTACCTTGGAAGGATTATACCCCAAACCACATTTTGTTTCTTTTGTGTTAGGCTCTATAGGAATACATATGCCTTTTTCTTTCCTTCAACATCCTTTTCCACTATAATCAAGTTGTTTTACAAGCTCGTAACCTCTTCCATAAAGTCTCTCCATTTCCTTTGGGTTTGATGGTTGTTGGTAGTCTATCTCATCAACATATGTTGTACAACTTGTTCTTTCTTCTAAAGTAGATGAGGTAGATGGTTGTATGTATTCTTTCGAATTTTGTGTAGACATTACAATTGGTTATTTTTTATTTTTAGTTTCTATTGCAATTCTATATTCTCCCATGAATAATGGTGTGAAATCTAAGGAGCCACAATTATCTTCTAGTAACTTAGTAACCTCATCAAAATTTGTCTCATGTTCTTCTTCCTTTGTAACTTCCACTTTTGTAGCTAATTTTAATGATTCGAATGGATCTTGTCCTTTCTCAACAATAAAATAACTTTTAGGTTCAGGGTTCACTTTTAGTGTGTAAACTCCATTGTTATAGACGTATTTCATTATGTGGTGTAGGGTAGAAGGAATTCCATTCATTTCATGAATCCAAGGTCTCCCTAAATGGAGATTGTAAGAAAGATCATGAGGCATAACATGGATTAGAGCTTCTAATGTTACTTTCCCAACTTTAATATGTAGTATAATGAATACAACTGGCTATTTTCCTATATTGTCAAATCCATGGATAGATAAAGAATCAAGTTTAATGTCCCTACTATCCATGTCAATATTTTCCAAAAGGTTCACACTACACACATTAAGGGTTGAACCATTGTCAACAAGTGTTTGTTTTATTGTAATTCGATTAAAATTGACTATGATCATGAAGACGTCATGTTGTTTTTGAATTTCTGAGGTAACTCTCTTTGGTGAAAAACAATGTCTGAATTTGTGTCATTCATTACTTGAACTAGTGCTACCACATTTTTTGAACCGTACTAGGAGGAATCATAACTTGTTGCAAGGTCGTTTGAAGCATACTATTGTAATTTGGTGAGGCTTGAATAAGATCTCATAGGTATGTCTTAGTAGGAGTATTCTTAAGTTGTTCAACAAGATTATATTCCTTCCCATTATTTATGGGTAAATAAGGAGTGCTAGGAAAGATACGTTGAGGAAAAGATAATGAAACATGAGTTGTTTATTATTTCCTATTGTTCCTTGTATTATAGGTATGCATAATGGTATTATAACCTTTTTGTTGTGAAACATTGTTATCGTCAAGTGAAGGCTTGTTTTTAGGTCGTTCAAGGATAAGCACAAGTTTGTTTTGAACATGAGGTTTTTGCAAGGGAGGGCAAATGATAAGTTGTGGTGCGATTGCATTAACATCTTTATTTTTTTATTTTTCATAAAAAGCCTTAGTAGATGAACCTTGTGAGATGTAGTCCTTAAGGAATTCATCTAACATGTCAAAGTCATCACTACTAAAGGTCATAAGGGATAGGTTAATTGTGAAAGAGGGATTTGGAATAATCAAATAACTATGCTTTCTCCAAGGGTCTTGTTTGATATTTTTGATGTTTTTTAATTTTGTTTTGTTTTCCAATGATTGAACAATATAAACAAAATTATATAATGATGCGATAATTCTGAAAATGTAGAAGTTTAATGCTACTTTTAACTAAAATATACAAGAAATCCTTTTTCCCAATGTTGCAAGATCTATCTAAATGAACAAGAAATTTAATGTAAAGACAATCCGTTTCAAACAACTACTTCTCACATCTGAGAACAGAAACATAAATTTTTATTAGAAACTAAAAATAACTTAGATACTCATTCACCCTATGGAAAATGGGTCCTAGATTGGGGTTGATAACAAGAATCAAAATGCAAATAAAACACCATAAAACACAAAGAAACTTTACTAAACAAATGTATATAGGTCCTAGATTAGGGATTTCTAAATTTTATTTCTATTTTTTTAAAATTAATCCTATGTGTTTGCAGTCTGAAGTCTGTAATATTCAATTCTGTAACAAATTTACCATATTTCAAGACTAAATCCAATATTTACCAAGGTTAAATGATGAATAATGTGACTATATTTAGTATGTAATTTGAATATTAATGTTTGAATGATGATTTAAATTTTAGAAAAATATAAAACAAAATCAAATATTATGTACCTTTTCTAATTTTTTTTGTGGATATAAGAAATGCAAACATGCAAATTTATCCTAAATGTAATGTTCACTAATGTAAAATGAAAGAATCCTAAATCTAATGCAAACTAAGATCTATGGTTTTAATGCTCTCCAAATCAAAAATTAAGATGTTTAAAGGGGTCAGGTTCATCAAAATGAAACATAGAAAAATGGGGCCATGATATCTAACACTCTTTTCTATTATTTTATTCAATAAATAAGATCTCAAGACCTTGAAATGGCTATCAAACCAAAAGGTAAGCCAAGTCAAGATTTGGGGATCTTACAACTTCTCCCTTTATACAAGGATGAGGTGGTGAGTTGAAACACACTTTGGGGAGAAGAACTTGGACTAGAAAATCAACCCTAATTCTAGGTCTAACAAATGCAATGGACAAACCTATCATAAAACAAAGAGAAACAATACATTTTCTAGAAAAAATAAGAATAGGGAATGCTATATAGCTGGTCAAAATCTATTGTTTCTTCCACTCTATTAGGGACTCATTTTCTAGGTGGAAAATGGGTCCTAGTGTACCTATCTAGGGAACTCTGAATCTAGAAATGTAGCTTGTACATAGTGAAAATATACTATTACTCAAACTCTAATAGGGAATCATTTTCCAAGTGGTGAATGGGTCTTGGTAGGATCTTCTGGAAAACTCTGAACCTGATCTCGAAGTTCCAGATCTGCACTCCTTTCTTACAACTTGAAACTCCCACTTTTAGATCTATATCTACTAATAATTTGCAAAAAAAAAATTTGAAGCTTTTTGGTGGATAGGGTTTTTCCTCATTCAAACCCCAAGTTTGATAAATAAACCTTGATTATGAATGAAAATTTGAAACATTAAATGTGTGTATAATCCTAACCTTAAGTGTGTCTAAGATTAAGGTCTCTAATAATGCAAAGCAATCCTATTCAAATGTATTAGAATAGGATCCTAAAGTGAAACATGAACAATTACACATAAAGCTACCAATGCCACATAGCGATGAGTAAAATGATAGGATAAAAATTATTATCAATTAGAGGAAGTAGGTGCATCAAAGCAAGGGAGAGCACCATAATCCTTAATATGTTGAATTTTATTACTAAAATCCTTACATGCATTGGTAAAATGACTATGTACTCAATGATATGCACAAAATGAGATTTTGTTATAAAATTTCTTTCATGTTCTTGGAGGAAGAGTAATCAAGTGGGATTTTAGAATCCTCAACAAGATGGTCTATTGATCAATAGTAGGGGACATTTCTTTCTCAACACATGATGTCATACACATAGTAGATGATAAGGCATTAGATGAAGATGAAAACAAAAATTGGAAACTTAGACCCTACTTGGAAAAGTATGGCATATATTTCACTTAATTTCTATTATTTTGTTCCATTTTTTCATTATAATTATGCTTAGAAAGGATTTTATATCTAAAACCATAACATGCTTCCAACTCAAATGAAGAGGTTTTATGCTTCTTACAAGGATTCACTCCTTCATGAGCACACAAATCCTTTTTAATTTTTTTAAAGGTACATTTTCTCCTCTCATGAGGTATGTGAGTTGTAGAGACTCCATCACCACCATGGTGTGATGTTGTTGATGTAGAACCAAGTTGAGAAAATAAAACACAATAATATTTAGGTGTAGATTGTGATATTTTGTACTCTCCCATAAAGGAGGGTGTAAAACCTAATCAACCTAATCATCCCTAAACCATGTGTTTGAAGATTAATCATTTTTATTTGACTATTTGGACCTTAAGGACAAGATTTGAGACTCCCCTTTGAAATAAGGTGTAAAATATCACTGCCCCACTCATCATATAAGAGTTTTGTTGTAGGTTAAAGATAATTAGGATTACCATCAACTTGTATAGGTTATAATTTTGAAGATGGAATCAAAGTATGAAGAGAGTTGGAAGTGTCATGATCATGTTGAAATTGTGAATTATAGCTTTGTTCATTTGGTTAAACTATGTATATCTTGTTATTATATTAAAGCTTCATCTCATTGTGAAGAGTAGATGAGACTCCTTTCATGGCATGAATGCATGGTCTCCCTAGGAGAAGGTTGAATGGAAGAGGTCTTGGCATAATATGGATAGGGGTAGGAAAAATTAAAGGTCCAACCTCAATGGATAATGTGATTATTCATAATGGTTTCCTATTAACATTGTCAAAGCCATGAATATTAACATTATTGAGTTGAATAAATTTCTTGTCCACAAAAAAATTATAAAGGAAATCAATACTACAAACATTAAGAGCTACTCCATTGTCTATGAGGGTGTTCCTAGCTGTAATTTCATTAATGATCACCTTTATCATTAAGGCCTCATATTTATTTTGGATCTCAAGTGAGGGTAAGTCATGTTGATGGAATGTGATATCCAACTTTTCCACTTACATATAATCAAATGGGGTTACTACATCATTCAATTTAACAAGAGATTACATATCATTCTTCTACAAAACTTCTTGGAGAATCCTTGTAGGTGATGTTTGAATAAAATCCCAAAGGGAGATGTTTATGAGAGTATGAAAAAGTTTCTCAACAAGATCATACTCTTTACCACTATGCTAAGGAATGTTATATGTGTGATAAATTATGTGATAACTTTGTTGTTGTGACACATTATTACTACAATGTTTCATTGTAAAGTTTAAGATAACACTAGGAGGTAGTGGAGGTCTAATAATGGGAGGTGACTTATGAGGCTCACCAATTAAAGGAGATTCAATTTGTGCATTCATAACCTTAATTGAGTTACCTAGATGACCTTTCATTGAGGGGAAATCTAATGTGAACTTAGCATCATCTATGTCATCCATCTTACTACTTGTTGAGAGAAATATATCAATTATATCATATTATTTTACTACCATATCTTCCATAATAGGTAAATAATATTCTCATGATGCTCAATAATTAGTTCTTCTAACACCAACATACCTTCATCATAAGTATGAGAGGTATTGGGAGAAGAAAAACAAGGATTGTCATGATTTTTTATGATTGTATCCTCTTCCACCCAAGCTTTAGTGGATGTTTTGGGTGATATGAAATCCTCAAGGGCTTCATCTAACATTTCAAATTAATCATAACTAAATGGCTTGGTTTGTATACAATGTGCTCATAGATAGAGATCTAACATGACTAGATTACTATGCGATGTATGAATTTGTGCAAAAAATGAAAAATAACTACCCAAATTATTGAATGCTCTAGAAAATGTGAACAATTATCCCACAGATCTAATTATTTTTAATGCAACAAATCTTTTCCCAATTTTCTAGAAAATCAAACAAAATGACACTTTTCTTGTGCATGCAATAACACCTTTTGGAATTTCAAAGTAATGCTTTAATAGTAGAAATAGGAAGTCAAAACAGATACAATAATACATGCAAAGTTTTTTTAGGATACCTATGCAAGGATAGATTCACCCAAAGGCTAATGGGTCCTTGCTCAAAGTTCTAAAAAATGAAAAATTCATTGTTTGAGCTAGTGTTTGTGTTTTTTGTTTCAGGTTGCAAAATGTGGTTGTTGTGACAAATTTTCTAGATTTTACCATCTCAATGTTAGGGAAAGAAATGAGAAAAAGTGAACAAAGATGACAACTATTTGAATACAATTCTGACTAGATTTTTGGATTTAAGAGATTTGGAAGACACTAGTATGTGACTACTATGCAAAATCAACGTAATATGTATGCAATTTTCTAGATTTTTGAGACTTTAAAGGTTGCAAAATGTAATTTTAAAACCCAAAATGTAATGCAAGCTAATGCAATTGTGAAACCCTAAATGAGATGCAATGTGAACTAATGGAAATTCTAGATCTAGGGTTTTGAAGGACTACCAAATTAGAAAGCTTATTGTGTAAGAATGTTAGGATAAAAAAATGAAAGAAAGGAAAAAGGATCCTATGTCCCGAGTATCTAGAATAATAGGATCTATACTTTCCTTTCTCTAAAATTTCATTAGAAAGAGAGAAGATCACAAAGGGATAGAATTGAGTTTAAACCTTGAAGTGAGCCAACCCTATTTTAGGATCTAGGACACCCTCATTTTTCCCTAATTTAATTAGAAAAATAGATCTACCAAGGATAAGATTGACTTTTAACCTTGAGGTGAGTCAACTAGGTGTGTGTAGGATCATCATGGAAAAAATAGGCCTTTAAGTGGCAAAAAATTTAGAAAAATCAAAGGTAACTTGATGTAAAAATTTGAATAAGTTATCTATATTATTTCAAAAATATGTAAGAATAGAATCTATAGCAAAATGAATGTAGTATCTAATCTACTAGGTTTTTTTTTTTTTTTTAAATCTATTTGATGAAAAATTGAAATTCTAATGCAATAGTACTTAAATTTCAGGGAAAAAATAAGTAGGTGTCTTTCTAACCACACTAACCACAATAAAATGATAATATTTTTTAATAATATTTTAGATATAAGTAGAGGACTCATGTCCCGATGTGATGCATATTTTTTTGTAATGTTTTTTCAAGTAAATAATTAATTATAAATTTTTTATTAAAACTTTTTAAAATATAAAAAATCGTATGTTTGCCCACCTTAACTTGGTCAAAACTTTATGAAATTCATTTTTTTTAATCCAATAGTATGTGAAGCATGTTTTGGATTAAAAAAATATGATACCCTTTGAAAGTTGTAGATCTTTTTCAATCAATCTATCAATTATGACATTTTTTGTAATTCAAACAGAAAATGAATAATAATTATTTATTAAATTCAAAGTATAGCATAATTTATATTGGTGGAAAGCTAAGAATCTCCTTTAAAAACCCTTTTCAATTCATCAATTTTTGGTAAAAAAAGTCATCATCCAGTACCCTACACATACCCATCATATCGCCACTTTTTGGCCCATCATGATCCTACACATACCCAACTATTAGGACGATTTGATGTTTCCTTATGACATAAATTGACTGAAACACACTTTTATGAGATAAAAGTAAAATACCTAATGAGCTCAAATATGTGATGCAAAACTTGAAATGAAGAAATTAAGGATAGAACAAACATAAATTTACAACTTTTAGGAAGATCTAAGAAGGGTAGAATGAGGTGTACTAGGCTCCAAAAATGGGTGTTGAGTTTCTTGCAAGGAAAAATTCATGCTAGGGTGAATGTGTCTCTATAGAAGGGTCCAAAATATGATTTCACCATCCTTTGATCTCAGATCTTAGCTCCTAATTTCTCTATATTCCACTATCATAAAGTCAAAAATAAATGTTTTAGGTGAGTGTTTGTAGATTGAAAACGTTGATGACAGATTTTACAACTTTACAAAATTGTAGTTTTGATCCAATTTTAGTCCTTCACATGCAATTCTAAACACACAAAGAGAGGGAATTTTTTTTTTTTTTTGGGTGAATAGGAGTTTTCCTTAGTCAAAACTCATTTGGTAATTAAACCTTGATAATGAAATAGTGATAAATGAAAGGAATTTTATGAATGAACAATGTTATGTCACAACTCACCAAACCCTTAGTGGCTGCCCTTAAAGGATTGAATTCTAACACATCAATCTAAGGCTTGGATATTGCATGGATTAGCTTTATTGGATTCCTAATTTGAGACTTGATTTGATGCTTGAATGCTTGAAACCTATATCACAATGTTAGCTCCAAAACATGACATGAAGATGCATAAAATTTGACATGATGATATGATCTTGATTACTACTATAGATGACTGATAAATAAAATCTTCAATGCTCTTGACAATGATATTTTTCATTGTGAAAGTTTCCTTAATGCTAAATGTTTTGAATTGCTAAAATAACTATGTATTTATAGGTATTTATCTAATTTTTCAAAAAATTAGATTCCAAAAGTTGACAATTGAAACTTGAATTTGAATAATTAAAATGCTTCCAAAAACATATTTTAAATTGGGTCTTGGAATTGAAGGAGGACCCATTTTCCCTTGGGCGAATGGGTTCTATTGAAGACCCAAAATATTATGAGGGGAGGGTGAACTTGTATTCTATTAAACCGATTAATCATAATCCAACCAATTATCAAAACATATTTAACTACAATAGTGAAATAGTACATGAAGAATATCACAACAAAACATAATACAAGAACATGAGGATTTTTATGTGGAAAACCCAATGAGGGAAAAACCATGGTGAGGATTAACTCAATATATTATAACCAGTTATAAGATATTACAGAGCTTACTCCAAGACTCATTGTCCTTAAAAAGGCACACAACCTGAAAATAGATACCCAAAAAAATGGCTACATAGCCAAGGTGTGAATTGATATAAAATTCACCTCTGTTGTACTAAATTCAGTTCTAATGAAGTTTTGAATGTAGAACACTACTCTTCTCTATAGTCGCTCAACATATACTTCAATTCTACAATTATTTTGACTTTGCACATATGAATTCACAAGTAGAAATGAAATTAGATCTCACACACACATCATATATTTTGTACCATGATTCTCCTCATCTTTGCGGCACCAAGTTATTTCATATATATGCCTTATTCCTTCCACATACAACTATTAGGTCAGCTAATTAGATGTAGCCCTAATTCAATTCAAAATACTTTTTGGCTTCATACATGGAGACAAACTTTCACACTCAAAAATAGACATGCAAAGCTTGCATTAAGGTCAACATGGATCTAAAATAGATCCCTTGACATTCACAACACATAATCTTCATGGGCATGTGCAGGATCGGGGATGGGCCAAAAATTGGCAATATGATGGGTATGTGGTTGGTAACTTTTTACCCAAAATTGATGAAATGAAAAGGATTTTTAAAGGAGATTCTCAAATTTCCACCAAAATAAATTATGCTTTACTTTGAATTTAATAAACAATTATTATTCATTTCTATTTGAATTATGATGAAAGTACTGATTGATAGGCTATTTGGAAAACATCTATAGCTTTCAAATGGTATCACATTTTTTGAATTGAAAACATGCATCACATTCTATGCTTCGCATACTATATGACCAAAACAAAAAATTCATGAAGTTTTGACCAAGTTAAGGTGGTTAGACATATAAGATTTTATATTTTTTAAAAGTTGTAATAAAAAATTGAAAATTAATTATTTACACAAAAAAATTTATAAAAAAATATGCATCATATTGGGACATGAGTCCTCTACTTATATCTAAAATATTATAAAAAATATTATCATTTTATTAGGTTAGGGTGGTTAGACAACACCTACTTATTTTTTCCCTGAAATTTTAGTGCTATTGCATTGAAATTTCAATTTTCACCAAATAGATTTTTTACAAATATACCTAGTAGTTAGAAAGTAGATTCAATTTTCTATAGATTCTATTCTTGCATATTTTTGAAATAATATAGATAATTTATTCAAATTTTTACCTCAAGTTTCCTAACTTTGGATTTTCTAAATTTTATTGCCACTTAAAGTCCTATCTTTTCCTTGATGATCTTGCACATACCCTCATAGCATACCTTCAAGCATTGGGTCAGCTAGGGAATAGACTCAATCCATAAAATAACCCAATCCATCCAGCATTGATCATCCATGTAAGCATATGAGCATTCTCCATTTGGAGTATATGTAGTGCTAACACTTGTAAACCTTCTTCAAAATTTGTAGAGTTTGAAACTAACCATTAGAGGAACATAGACCAAATAACATTTATCAACTTGTATAGTATAAGCCAAAATATAGTTTTTGAAACTTCTATCACTTGTAACTTCTAGCTAAAGATTGACCAAAATTGTTGAAACCTTGAACATAGGTGTATTAATTAGTATCAAACATCATACTATAACCACATAAGTTGATCTTAAAATATGAGAAAATCTAGACCAAAATATTGAATCAAGATAACACAAAAACTATTTTAATGGATCAGGTATAATTGATAACAAACATTGTTGGCATCAATGGCAACATGACAACACAACAGAGGGTTCCTTCATTCTTTCAATAGGTCTTAGGACCCAAATCAAAGACACATAATTTCCAAGTTGTTTAAAATAATTTTAGCATTCATTTAATTTTAGGTTCCCTTTCAAAAAATAGGAATAATAAGGCTTATGAATGCATAATTTAGGTCATTAGAATCTTAATTAAGTCCAGTTAATTAAAGGACCCAAACATAGTGTGAAAATTTAAAAGAGTAATTTTTCTACACTACTATAAGAACCTAATTCAGCTCCCTACAATTAGGCATATTGACACAAGTAAACCTTTACCACCAAACTTTAATTTAAAATATTTTTTCTTAAAATATCATCATATTCCTAGACATGATACAAAATTATTTGTTTCTTAAAAACCAAGTGCAATACAAATCCATTTGGTGCAAATCTGGTCTGGAGCATATACTCAAATCCAGAGCTATTATGGGTGAAAATAATGAAGAAAAATGATCTTGACTCAGCAAATGACCATAGGATCCTAACTATTTGAAACCTTCCTAAAGGTTCAGTCATTTGGAATTTTATTGGCTCATGCAAGCCAGCTATTATTTAATCATATCTCATGGAAAATAGGTAATGGTCTCAAAGAAATTTTTTGCGATGATTTATGGGATTGTTTGCCAATATTGTGAGAAAATACTAACTTGTAGATCTTAGGCTACTCTTTTCACAAAGATGGGGTGATAAGGTGTGAGATTATGTTGAACTAAAATAGGGCATCCTTGGCCAAGAATGGGTTTGGAAGGAGGTTAGTGGAGAGGGTTTATCAAATCAACAAGTTGAGAGGATGAAAGTTATTTTTGAGGACAAGAAAGTGCTCTTATTAGAAAATGAGGACAAAGTGGTCTGGTGTGGGTCTATGAATGGGAATTACTAAGTTAAAATTGGTTATCAATTATTATATAATCTAGAAGGTGATTTTTTTGGGCTAAGAACCTTTGTTAGAATAACGATTTTTTACCAAAAGTGGGTACCTTTTCTTGGCTAGTAGTGAGGGGAAGAATTTTAATAGGGGAGAGGAGAAAGAGAGTTGGTTTTGTACGCCCAACAAAATGTGTGATGTTGTTGAGGAATCAGTAGGTCATTTGCTTCTTCAATGCAATGTAGTAGTAGGGTGTTGGGAGAGCCTGAAGTTGAAATTGGGATGGTAAGGACCTCTTCAGAAGACACTAAAAGAGGTCTTTGAGGGAAAGCCTTCATTTAATAAAAAATATTTACTGTCAAGTATATGGATAATCAACCTTTCCATTGTGGTTTTGGAGATTTGGAAAGAGCGGAATAGGAGGATATTTTTGGATAAAAAGGAATCTCAGAGTAGGCTACTAAGTAGAATTGATCACATGATAGAATAATTTGTAGGAACAACAACTTCATAGTCACATGATCTAAGAATCTCTTATGCATTGGAAGGTAGTAGAATCCAAAAAGCTTGGCTAGGAATAAGGATAAGGTCAGCCAAGGGGGAAGAGGAGTCAACCATTGATGAGGGCACAACCCAAGACTTAGAAAATAACCCACAAACAAGAGAATAATTTTATTATTCAGAAAATGGAGCTTCTTACATGCAGAGGATCTCAAATCCTCAAGTTCTACAACACATGCAAGTTAAGCAGAAAACTACAACAACCTCAGAATATGTGAGCTTGTCCCCAAAAAGCTACCCAAAAAATTAGAAACCCACCCATAAATAGAACTCCCTCTTTAGTTTGGAGCCAAAACAACATTCAAACGAGTTTATGCTTGATTTAAAATTATAATCCTGAAGTTAAAATTTAAAAAGAAAAATTTGTAATTGTATCTTCTAGAAAGTGTGCTAACTTCCCAGGGCCATAAATTTTGATCCGGGACTCCGATTTGTGAACCGTTTGAACCATTGGAAAGGTTTTGAAGTCAATAACACACTTGAACTACCACACTAATTTGGAAAGTTTTGGGGCTGTTCGAACTCATGCCTCAAATCGAATTTAAAGATTTTCAAAAATCAAACTAAAACTCAAGAATGTCTTTCAACCTGTGAACAGAAAGAAACCATAAATTGGTAATTTTAGTATGACAAAAAGTGTATCCAAAAATGTAAAAACATCTCAAAACTGAGAAACTTGAAATTTAACTATTTTTGTGTGATGCAAGATTGCCCTTACACCACTGGATGCTCCTATATCAAACACCTAGGGTAATTTGAGAAGTGACCCCATCACATCTCAGATGGTTGAGGAAAACCCAACTGATCAACTGTTGCCTTAGATAGCTAGGCTGAATCTTCCACAAGCCTTCCTCTCCATTTAACTAGATATTCTTCATATAATCGCCCTGCTTCGGGTAATTCTTCCCACATGCGACTATCCAAGATTGCTTCAATCTCCTCCTTTCCTCAAGTAGGTGCTGGAATGCCACACGCCTTGTCAATGGTGCTTTCCCTGCTCCACCTTTCATGATACTCATCAAATCGAAAAATGTTGAACACAAGGGAAATGTTAGATTCCATCGTGAAATTTCACTCATGCATTCCCCTAACTTATGTTTCTTCAAAATCTATGTGACCGAATTTTCATCTTCAATTTGTTATAGGTTCCTATGGGAACCTTTTCCTCAAGTGGAACATTACTTCACTGGCCACATTATGAAAACTCTTATTCTCCTTTTCGATCCGCTTCAGCCTTATATTGTATATTTATCTTATTAATGTTCCCGCATTTTCATGGAGTGGTTCTGCATGTGCTCTGCAAAATCTTTGGCTTCAGCACTTATTTTCTTCTCTTGGTTCATCTTCCTCAATTTTGGAGCTGTTCTGGGGCTACCTCCATACACAATCTAGAATGGTGATCTACCAATGCTTTTATTGATAGAATTGTTGTAAGAAAATTCTGCCTGGGGTAAGATCAAGTCCCATCCCTTGGGTTTATCTCCTACCAAACATCTCAGTAGGTTACCCAGACTCCTGTTAACAACCTCTGTTTTCCCATCTGTTTATGGATGGTGTGCAGAACTGAACTTCAACTCTGTCTTCAGCTTCTTCCACAAGGTCCTCCAAAAGTACCCCACAAATTTGGTGTCACGATCGAAAACAATAATCTTTAGCAGACCATGTAGCCTCACCACCTCTTTGAAGAACAATTCAGCAATGTGGACTGCATCATGGGTCTTCTAACATGGAATGAAATGTGCCATCTTTGAAAACCTATCAACCACCACAAAGACTGAATCATTCCCTCGTTGTGTCCTTGGAAAACTAAGAACAAAGTCCATACTTATATCCTCCCATGGCCTCTTTGGTACAAGTAAGGGCTAATATAAGTATGTATTTTTGCTCACTCCTTTAGCCATCTGACATAACCTACAACTTTGTACAAACTTTTTCACATCCTATGACAACAGAGGCCAATAATAATGCTCACTGATAATGGCAATGGTCTTATCCTAACCAAAATTTCCTACCATTCCTCCACTATGCTTCTCCTTTATTAGGTTCTCCCTCATGGAACTCCTCAGGATACATAATTGACTTCCCTTAAATAACATCCCATCCTAGATTATGAAATCCAGCCACCTTGTCCTATCCACTATAACAGGTTCCTTGCAAGCTTTCCAAGCCTCTGCAAATTTAGGATCTTTTGTATATAGTGTCTTGAGTTCATTGGACCCAACCACTTCAATCTACATCTTTGTCATCAATGTATGCCTCCTACTTAAGGCATCTGCAACCCTATTTGACTTCTCACTCCTATGTTTCAAAACAAAGGTATAACTCTGCAAAAACTCTACCCATTTCATATGCCTCTGATTTAATTTTTCCTGACTATTTAGGTACTACAAGGCTTGATGATTAGTATATAGAACAAATTCCTTCGGCAACAAATAATGTCTCCATTTCTTTAATGCTTGAACTATTGCATAAAACTCTTGATCATATAAATCAATAATTTCTTGGCATCATTTAACTTTTCACCGGAATAGCAA